>JAGKQA010000008.1:67364-499682 GCA_022609195.1 Plenodomus libanotidis
AGGTCGAGGAACCTGTCGAGGAAGCTCAGACCAATGAAACCAAGGAGGTCCCAGTCAATGAGGTCGAGGAACCTGTCGAGGAAGCTCAGACCAACGAGACTCAAGAGGCTCTGGTTGGCGAGGTTGATGATTCTGTTGAGGAGTCTCAAGCCATTGAGACCAAGGAGGTCTCAGTCAATGAGGTCGACGAACCTGTCGAGAAACCTGTCGAGGAACCTCAGGCCATTGAGACCACGGAAGTTACAGTTAGTGAGGTCGAGCCTGTCGAGGAAGTTCAGACCAACGAGACCAAGGAGGTCCCAATCAGCGACATCGAGAAACCTGCCGAGGAAGCTCAGATTATTGAACCCAACGAGACTCTGGCCGAAACCCCGCTTAGCGAGATTGAGGAGCCTGTCGAAGACACGCAGTCCGAGGAGGTCCCGGCTAGTGAGGCTCCGGTCAGCGAAGCTCCGGTCACCGAGGCCGAGACATCTGTTGACGAAGCTCATACCGTTGAAGCCAAGGAGAACCCAGCTGAGGTTCCGGCTAGCGAGGTCGAGGAAACTCAGACCACTGAGTCCGACAATGTGCCCGTTAGCGGGGTTCAAGCCAGCGAGAGTCAGCCAACGGATGGCGATGTAACCCAGACTGTCGAAGCCAGCGAAGACCAGAAGGTCGAGCAGCCGAGCACCGAGGAGCATGTTGAGCCTCAAGATTCTGCCCCAGTCGAGGCAAGTCAGTCACTGACGGAGGATTTGCCTCCAGCCAGCGAGGTACAAACTGAGAGCCAAGTTGACGAGAGCAAAGTCGAGGACGATCAAGTCGCTCAACCCAGCAATGAGCCTGTCAATGATTTACCTGCACCAATCGCCACCGAGGATAAGACTGTGGAAGGGCAGGTCGAGCAGCCCGTCGTTGAAGAGTCCGCTCCAGAAGTCATTCCTCAGGAGCCTGCTGAGGAATTGACCTCTCAGGAACCGGTCCAAGAAGTCCTGCCGGAAAATTCAAGCGACGAAAGCAAAGATGAACTGCCCAGTAGCGACGAGCCTATCACAGTAATCAGCTCTCCGAAGCCGGCCCAAGAAGTGCCGGCTGACGACGAGAGCAAAATCGATCAACCCGCTGTCAAGGAGCCTGCTCAGGAAACCATCTCTCAGAACCAGGATCGAGAAGTTGCAGCGGCGGCTGAGGCTGAGGCTCCCATCGAGACTGTGGCTGAACCAGAGCAGTCTGCGGTAGTGGATGAAGTCCAAGAAAGCAAGTCGGATGATTTGAAGAAACCAGGTGAGATTCCTTGCATTGCTCTTGGTGATGACTCCCCTCCTACTGTTCAAGGCGTTGTTGGCGAAAACCATGTTGCTTCAACGAATCCTGTCTGCGCGAGTTCGCCAATTTCGGAGCGCGAACTACCCCAAAGCCATCAAGAGAATGATGTTGAGAAACCAACAGCTGGCGAAGTCGCGCCTTTGCCATCGACGATCGAAGACCAGGAAGTGACTCCGCCCTTGTCCTCTCCAGTCGAGGTTCAAGAGCAGCAACCGCATATGGCAGATATCTCGAGCAGTGTCGTTCACAACGATACCCCCGAGGCGATCACAGACGAGAGCATTCTGAGCGACACTCCCCTCGATGTAACGCCTATTCAGATCGAAGCCGCCGGCGACGGAGTTCCAACCGGGGCACCCGTCAGCGAAGAGCACGTCTCCAAAGCACTTGTCGACGAATCTGCTAGCGAAGCACTGGACAGCAAAGATATTGAGGTGCAGTTCGACAAGGAAGAGGACGAAGGCAAAATGGCCGTGGCAGCTGCTGTTGCTGCTGCCGGAGCCGCTGCCGGGTCGCTTCTCGCTGGATCTGCCGTGCTCGAGGCGACACGTGAGGTTCAAAGCCAGCCTGAAGTCATCCAAAGCGAAGACATCTCAGAGAGTATTCCCAAGGAGCCATCAGCTCATGATCTACCCCCCTCTTCCAACCCCAGCCCAAATGTCGCGAACACTGTCCAACCCTCCGAGAATTCTCCATCCGCCGGGTCACAGTACGGCACATTCCAAATATCAGATCAACAAGAAGCAGCGCAAGAGTCCAAGGGTGAGCGCGAGCGTGCAAATGACGGCGCCGAATCTTCAGCCAGGTCTCTCAAGAGCGTTATGGTGAAGGATGAGGTTGTCAAGCCGAGCCCGGCTAGCACTACATCAGGCAAGCTTACCATCCTAGCATCTGTTGCCCTCGGTGTGTATGCCGTGTTCAAACTTGCTAATGGTGCATGGGGCTCAAGATACCCATAATCCTCTTGAGTCGCCTAGCGGAAGCGAGCCCTTGACAACTGCTGCCAGCGACGATTTGGACCCAGTCGTTGCGCAACAAAGGGCCGAGCACGACACAGGGCTGGGGGATGAGGACACTGGGGGAGATGATCATGACGTTGAAGCTGCTGTTACGGAAAATACTGCTGATGGAAAGGAAACTACCACTCTTTTGAGCCCCGCAATGGATTCACCCAACTTGAATCCTGTAGATGCCCCCTACGACATTTCGAGCCAAGACATCAACTCGACACAAGAAGACGAGACGACGGTACTGCCCATGATAGAGGCCACCGATAATTTCACCGCTTCCAATCTGGACCATGAAACACGACCAGGTTCTCCCAAAGTACCTAACGACGAGAGCGGTCTTGCTGATACATCCGACGAGGTCACGATTGGTGACGCAACGACTGGCGATGACAGCGGTCAAGACCAGTCACCAGTAGCTGTCCCAGAGTACGACGCCCCGCTGCCCGCCAAATTGGAAGAGACCAGCGCTCCGACGCCAATAGTCGAGGCGTCCTCAGATGAACCTGTACAAGATTCCACCGCCCCCCTTGCAGACGACTTGGCCACTCTGGAGACAGATGCACAATCATCGCCACCCACAGAGGACTCAGACTCACAGCCGCTGGATATGCGCCAGGATGTAGCCGAAAGCAAGGCTCCAGGGAAATCCGAGAGTCCGCAGGCGTCTCGAAGCGTGTCACCCACCCTTGAGGATGGAGGCGAGCTGGCAGCACAAGGAGAGCCGATTATCGAGGCAAGCGATCCACCAAGCATGGCTTTGCAAGAAACTGCATTCGATGCACCACCAGAGGCGGACGAGATATCGCTTGAAAGCCAAGTAGACCAGACCATCGACTCGGACACTCCGCAAGATCTCAAGAACGTCACTGCTCCTGACGATGGCGATGACTCCTTATCACCTCAGGATCAGTCAGCCTCTGAAGAAAAGCACAAGCCAATTCCATCACAGGAGGTACCAAGTGATCGGCCACCCGAGTTGGACGAGGCCAAGACCGATGATGCACAAAGAAGCTTCATAGGAGACGATCACATCGATGCACCTCAATCCAGTAAGGAGACCGAGCCAGCTCCCCAGAGCACAGTACGAGACTTGGCGGGCGAGCCGAACAGCGACCAGACCATCGATTGTCCTATGTCAAGTCATGGGATTGAGTCAGCTTCTGAGCCATTTGACCAGAGCTTGCAAGACAAAACTGCCATGGACGTTCCCGACGAGGCCGACCAGCGTGGCGGTAGCAGTGGTACAAATGAAGACGTTGAGGTAGCAGACGAGCCGCCAGCAGACGAGCCTCTATTAGACGAGCCTCCAGCAGATGCGACGCCAGCAATTGAGCCTCTAGCAAACGAGCCGCCAGCAGATATGTCGCCAGTAATTAAGCCTCCAGTAGACGAGCCGTCAGCAAATGCGATGCCAGCAATTGAGACTCCAGCAGACGAGCCCTTAACAGACGAGCCGCCAGCAGATGCGTCGCAAGCAGTCGAGTCGCCAGCAGATGAGCCGCCAACACAGGACTTGCACCACAGCCTCAACAGCGGCACCACAGGCGAGGCTGGTCAGACTGGCGATATCAGTGATACGAAGCAAGACACTGAGCCAGGACTTGAACCGCCAGCAGAGGGTTTAGAGGGTGGTCCTGACAATGGCGATGCTAGTGAGCCCGACCAGCCTGACAAGGGCAGTGCTGCAGAGATTGTAGCAGCGGATTTGGAGCCAGCCTCGAGCCAAGACAGACACTCTCAAGCAGCTGGTCCTGTCCCCTCCACAGAAACTGAGTCTCGTGATCTACCAAGTTCAGTCGTCCAAGGCCTCCCTGAAGATGAAGCAGCCTCCACAGAAACTAGAGACGAGTTGCAAGAAGCCTCAGAGAAAGCAGACAACATGTCGGCGCCGGAGACTGTCGAGGATGCTGAGCAGACAGGTGAACTAGCCGCAGATGTGGCTACTACACCGGAACAGACCGTGCAGTTTTTGTCAGACACCCAGGAGAAAGAGTCGACTTCCACTCCATCTCCAGTATTAGATGCCTCCATTCCAGACCCAGTGTCCACCGAGACTCAAGAGTCCACGCTCGATCCGCAAGACGACGAAACTCCAGCCATCTCCTACACCAATGACCCGCTTCCAAGCGAAGTTGAAATCGAGCCGATGGAGGTCACGCAACGCTCATGTGAACAGTCTCAGGAAGACGAGGCCGCACAACCTGCAAACGCATTAACGGAGCCAGATTTTCAAGCAGCGCCCCAGACGGATGAACAACACTCTGATCTTGCGGAGCCAGAGACACAGGACAGCCAAAGCACTGCAGATTCAGAAGTAGAGCAGGGACCGCTTTTTCTCAACTCGCATTCGGCTGATCAAGACGAAGGCACCACACAAGAGCCCGATTCAGAGGTTGGCCTGGCTCACGTGGACGAGCCAACATCTGATATCGAGACACCAGAAGCGCTCGACAGTCAACTTGCACCTGAGCCAGATGCAGAACAAGAAGTGTCTAATCCGGAAGTGCCTCCAGCTGGTCAAGAGCTTGCGGAATCTGCGGAATCTGCGGACAACTTCGAGTCCGTGCGCGATTCTAGCGTCATGATGGCGCCTGGTAAAGACAATTTGTCGAACGTGACAGCCGAAGGAGAGCCAATTTCTAAGCCTCCCACCTCGTCTGAGGTCAAATCTCCTGATTCCAACCCACAAGGTGCAGCTGAAGGCGTCAGTGAATTTTCGAAGGAACTTGAAGCGACCGAAGCCGAGGGCCAACAAAATGTTGAGGAGTCAGGATCAGACGCAGTAGTTGCAAGTCGATCCGAAGATGATATTGAATCTCCATCAAAGGAGGAAGTCGTTATTGATCAGCAGGAGCCGTCCGACGAATCGGAAACTAGTGCTGACTTGGCTGTTTCTGCTGCTGAAGACGGCGACGAGGATCTGAAAGAGTCTATTGTTGCAACAGCACCTGCGACTGCTCTCCTGGCCGCTGCTGGAGCCGCTATCCATGAAGTTGATGACGGCGACAAGGCACAAATCCCAGAGTCTCAAGACTCGGTCGAACTCGACAAAGCTAGCTCTGCTGACAATGGGGCTGTACCAGTCGACGTCGAGACGACGCCCAAACTTGGCGAGGAGGTACCGACTTCTCAAGACGTTGTGCCCGAGTCCTCCGCTGCAACAGACAAGCCTGTCTCGGATGCCGTCTTGGAAAGTGATTACAAGCCTCGCGCCAGCCGTCGTGACTCGTCCACTCAGACCGAAGATCTTTGGACACCAAAGACCTCAGCCACACGCAACGTCACCCCAGCCGTCGTGCTCCCAGACGCCACTGACCTGGAAGGCAAGAGCAGAAGTAGAGCCAATGTCTCGAGGTCAGCGAGCAGGCGCAGTGTGCAATCGGCTGAGGAGGTCGTGGCTGCTGCAGTCATCATTCGTGCTGCCGCAGACACACTGGGCCAAACCAGCACACGCGTAGCAGACGCTTTCAAGGATTTGAAGCAACAGAAGAACGCCGAAGACGCCTTGAGAGTGAACAGAAGAAGGAGGGGTACCGGGGATGCCGCGCGCAATCTTCGTGATTCCTCTGCTAACAGGCTCACAGGCGTCGACAGGACTTCAAAGGCGGACGACAAGCCGCCGCGCTCACCGCATCAGCATCGGTCAAGTCACGGCTCGCGATCCAGCCGGCCAAGCACTCGTGACAGCGGCAGCAAGCGTCACTCCTCACATAGGCACCGACATGAGGGCGACCGTGCGGCCGAGCAGGACAGCCCTCAGACTCCGCCACGGACGCGTGACAATGCTGACAGCAGCCACCGGTCCCGCAAGGAGCGCACGCCTGAGGAACAGGCCGACCACGAAAAGCGCAAGGAGGAACGTCGCCTTGCCCGCGAGAAGGCGAAGGTCGACTCACCCACATCGGAGCCCAAAGGCAAAGAGGTTGAGGCGTCTCCCAAGCTTGAGCGTCGTAGCTCGCGTCGCCACAGCTCCACGCGGAAGGAAAACATTCCGGTCACCGCATCGAAGGACCGCACTGGCTCTACAGCACCACCGCAAGCCAGCAAGAAGTTCTTTGACAAAATCGGCACCTCCGTGGTCGAGGGTTTTGGTGGTCCTCTCACTAAAGAGCCGTCCAAGGATGGCTCACTGAGGCGCTCCAGCAGCCAAACGATCCGCCGCTCGCTGTCGCAGTTGCGAAAGGCTCGTGTCGACGAGTCCGTCAAGGCAAACAAGGACAAAGATAGCAAGGACAAGGAGGAAAAGGGGGAAAAGGAGCGACCTCGTCCGAGCAAGTCGAACTCGACTAGCACTGCCAATGGACAGTCCTTCACAACGGATCGCGACGACAAGCACCGCAAGTCGAGGATGGAAAAGCGTGAGAAGGAGGATGCTGCCAATGTGAGGGAAGAGAAGAAGGAAAAGAAGACGGGCGGCTTGAAGGGCATGTTCAAGAAGATCTTCGGATGAAATGGTGGTCTGCAAAAGGTGGAGGAGGGTGGTAGAGCAGACTCGTTTAATAGTGATGCTGGCAATGCATCATGCATGTTTCTGGGCTGTGTCGCAGGCTTTCGCTGGCTTCTTATCTTCTCTTTGTATCGGGACTCTAAGACGGACGTCCAGCATCATACCAAGAGCTCGATATTGGCCGCGTGATCCGGACGGATTGTGTACGACTTTCAGACGGCGGTATTTGGGGTGACAAGGACAAGGAAAAGGCGGGCTAGGACGAGCTGGATCGGTAGAACGAAAATTGTGGATAGGGATGAAAATAGTCCTTGTGTGTTCTTTAGCACTTTCAACTCTTGCGCTGCCCATTGCTCAGTAACTCAAGGCTGAGGCTGTCTAAGTAACTGACTCACATCTCAACCGAACATTGCTGTGATGAGATGAGACCCTGCAATCGAGGTTCACCGAGGAGGCAGCTATCAAGGCAAGCGTGTCAGGGAAGTATTCTCTCTACCTGCCGCTCCTCTTGACTTTGTAGCCTACTTGCTGCCTGGTACGTCGTTCATGGACCATTTTATAGTGAGTGTCTGACGTGATATCCGTGCTCCACAAGCTGCAAATGAGAGACCCAGCCCGGGTCCTTGCAATACCACAAGAACTATCTCTGCTCAGCTCTGCACAATCATGGCCTCTAAATATCGTTTGCAGTCCGGAAAGAGATCGTGTGTGGAACAATCGTCTGTGAATACGCTCAAGTACGATTTTTTGTGTGCGACTGTCGACATGGTGACTGTCAATCTACGGGAACAGAGACCACATCTTGAATGATGCAGCCACGCAACCACGTCTTGTCGACGAAGCCAGCTACAAAAACTGCTTCAATGTCTTTATGGACGACGAAGAAATCTACGGCAATTGCTACAGAATCTTCGCAGAGCTGCAGCAAACGCACGCAGACATGAAGCCTTTGATGGATGCCGGCTTTTGTTTCCTTCAAACCACTGGCGAGCTCATGCTCAAGAACAGAGCCTCCTTTGCAGTCACTCAATGTTACCATCGAGAAATCTCTCGAGACTGGCTCCATACCCAGGAGTATAAAGGACGCACGCCAAATGGAAGACCGATGTGGCCACGACAGCCACGGCCAAATCATCTATAATTTGGGTATCCGTTTAGGCTGCCATGGCAGACCTGGGCTTCGCTGTGGACATTGCTTTTGAAGCATAGCCCGAAAAACTTCCCATAACTCAGCACCTAACACGCCACTAGACGCTTCGAGGGTCACCAAAAGCAGCGTTGCTGAGTAGAGCGTTCACAAGTGACCTGCGTAGCTTGAGAGCAATTCTCAGCAAGCTAGGTATCCCTCCCCTGAAGATATTTACGACTGTCCGCGTGAAAAAATTGCGAGATGGTCACGCTCTGATACATTCAGTAAGGTTAATAAAATATGCCTGAAGTGGATCCCATGTCACATATGGGTTGCTCCTCACATGTCCTGCAAAGCACACCAGATGCTGTTCCATTTGCCAAAGGAGAGAGCGAGCTATTGTGGCCCATGGTGTATGCAACCACTCCAACTAAATGCATTGATTGATATTTTCCATCTCCATCCGGTACCGGTTACTCTCTCCTTGTCCGAAGTCAGAAGAAATGGACCCCGTTCTCAAGGAACCGAATTTTGCAGTCGCAAGTCGGCCCTCTGACATACAGGCCTATAACCCCCAATCATGATGCCCTGTGCAGGTTTGTCATGCAAATATGTGCATAAAAAATCATTTCCCCCTGATTTGATCACCACAGCCATATGTGCCATGTGTTCCATTGTTCACATGAATGGAGGGAGGCTGAAGGGGTAACCGCCGTTCTTAATGCGAAAGATGCTCATCAGAAGGCTGTAGCCAATCAGCATGAAGCCACCCCAAGCCATGACTGCAACAGACTGCAGCTTCGGATTCGCGATACGAGGGACCTTGTCGGCTAAGGCCAGAGCAGACAGGGCGAGGAGTCCGTCTTTGTGGGAAATCCAAATCAGTCCAGTACCGTGACAAGATGACCCCCGTCTGAGGACAGGCAAGAGGGGCAGAATGGTGACTTACATGCAACTGCGATGATCTGCGACTCTAACTGGTATTGGGTCTGGAAGCCATTCGCGATGTAATTGATACCACCACGTCCATTTGTTCCTGCGTACTGCACACCCCGGATAGAATTGAACCAGTGCCCGGAGATGGACATGATGACTGTGCCAAGAGCAATGACTTTCCACAAGCCCTTGTGGGATACGCCGGCCTCGAAATAGTCCCAGAAACGGTAGACGAAAGCTCCGGCGCCCAAGACCGTGATTATGCTGGTAATGACTGCAATCCAGTTGACAGGTCTAGAGAAAGCAGGGTGGACTCGACCAGGAGTCTGGCGGACAAGCCACGACCAAGCTCCCTCAGCGTTGGGTTGGCTGTTCCGGGCAGTGTCAGTATGTACTGTATCCCGCAAGACTAAGTAGCAGAAGGAGAGGCACCACATACCCGGAGTTGAAGTCGAATCGCAAAGGCTCTTTGTCAGGAACAGAGAATTGGCCAGTGGTAGGTTGGAAAAGAAGTAGGACAGGAGCTGTTTGGAGACCGAGCTATAAGCGCAACCCGGTCAGTCTACCGTATGCCTAGCAGAGAGCAGGTCTAAGGAAGCAGGCAGTGGTAGTGGCCGAGATACTTACAGACATGAAGGTGTCACGGCCGTCGTTGAAGTCTAAAACTGAGAAGACGAGCTTTGATTGACCAGCCTTGTCGCCCTTGGTCCATTGGCTGCTTAGCATGTCCCACTCAGGTCCGAAGTCACGACACATCTGGCAGCCGAAACGAGGGTCCTGTGCCGTCAAGAGCACGGCAATCGAGTAGTCTCGAGGCAGGGCAGTGGCCTTCTTGTATGATGCATCGTCGAGTTTGATGGGTGAGGCAGACAAGGCCTTCTTGTGGAGGTTGAGGAAACGCTCGCTGGTGCTGTCGCCGCTGCTGTCACCGAGAGCGCTTCCCACCAACAGTGTGATGGGAAGGAGGATCGAAGACCAGCGCATCGTATGAAGTTGAGCGAAGGCCTCGGAAACAACGGGATTTCGAGGGGCAGAAGAGAAGCTGTGCAGGTGCGCACTACGACTGCTGCCAATTGACACCGGAAAGTCAAAGAAGGCGGCGTTTGATGGGCAGAAAGTGAATGGTGTTCTAGCAAAGGTACGACCGATTACTGGAGGTGCCTGTAGTACGTCGTCGTTAGCTGTCCTCAGGAGCTCCCGCGTCCGCGTGCGCCAAGACTGATGCCCCTGCGGCCCGGGTTTGACGACTAGGGGGCTTCCCTGCGCCATGCGCTATACCAGATTTAGAAGTATGTTGATGGATCCACTTGGTAATAACCACCCAGATTCTGAGCCATGACACTCCCCTCCTCTCTGCCTTGCACCACTCCAGCTTCTACTGACGAACGTGCTTGCACCTCAACAACCCAACCCGCTACACTCTGTCGAGACTCGCTTTGTTTTCTTGTGGAATACCAATCCCACTGCCTTCACTTCCGATTTCGATGGGATTTATGCGGAGTCGCGTCGCCTCGAACCATGTAAACATGGACCAAAACGAGGCATGTCAATCGCGACCTGTGCACCATGCACTCCTCACCAGCTAACACTAAATCACTGGACAGAGAACGGAAGCGATACACGTAATTGACATGAAATATCAGAACACAATGCACCAAACCAGTCTTGTGGTCAAGGACGAGGAGGCGCGTCGCCTGAAGCTGCGCGTCGTGGTCTTGCGAGACGAGGCCGCCACGCTGCGAGACCAATTGACGGATAGAGACAGTAGGATTCGCAAGCTATCACAACAATACGACGCCATTCGTGTTCAGCTCGAGCAATTGAACCAAACATGTGTCAACCAGGAGACGCAGTTAAGGTCGCAAGCGCGACAGCACTCAGAGCTCAAGGTACGAGATGCCGAATCGCAAGTGACGCGCCTATAATTATCTCAATGGTACTGACTAGTTGCAGGCTGAGCTACTATCTGCAAGTAGCATGTCCGAGGACGCTACCAAGACCTTATCAGAGAAGCTGGCTCTTTCTCGCGAACTTGGCATTTTGAAACCCGAGATCGACCACCTTCGCTCACAACTATCCCATCAAAAAGACGTCCTGACCGAGAAGCTTGCGCTCGAGCGCCAACTGAACACTCTTGAAGTCGAGCTTGCCAACGAGAAGCGCGCCGCTCAGAACACTTTGCTGCGCCAGCAGAGTCAAGACAACGAGGCTGAGGCCGGACTTCGTCAACGTGTCGCCGATCTGGAGAAGAAACTTGTCAGCGAACAGAAGGCAACCCAAAAGGCTAGAAAGGCCCAGGATAAGGCTCAGAGCAGCGCAGACGACGAATTACGCCAAAAAGTCGCAGACTTGGAGGAGAAGCTGGCGGCTGAGCAGAACGCTTCCGAGAAGGCGAGAAGAACATATCAGAAGGTGCAAACAGACGCGGAGGAAAAACTGCATCAACAAGTAGCAGACCTCGAAAAGCAGCTGTTCAGTGAACAGCGTCCGGCTCAGAAGGCCAAGCGCTCGCAGGACAGCGGCGAGGCAGGTGTTCTTGCAAAACTACAGGAAAAGCTGAAGGAACTAGAGGGTCAGCTCATTGTGGACAAGCGTGAAGCCGATCGGGCACAGAAGACAAGTGAGAAGGAGGCCGCCGTGGCGCGCGATCAGATTGAGATGTTGACGCAGCGCGTCGAGGAGTTCAAGGGCAAGCTGCGCGAGACGCGCGCGGAGCTCAAGGAAGTCCGAGCAGAACTGACCCAAGCTCGCACCAAGACGACGTCGGTGCCCATCAAGAACGACGATGAGCCAAAGAAGCCGATATCCAGGGCCAAAGGAAGCAAGAAGCGCGGCGGCAATGAGATCAGCGTCGACGATATGATGTTGGACACACCCGGCCACACCGAGGGGAGGGCCAAGCGCCCTGTTAAGAAGAGGGGAGTTGACTTTACCGCGGTGGGCGAGAAATCAACCTTTTCTATCACGCCATTCCTTGAGAAGTCCAACACCATCAATTTGGCCGAAACAATTGAGGAGGAGGTGGAGGAGCCATCGATCCTGGAGAGCAGAGGAGATCCAGCTGCGCCGATCATTGAGCCAGAGGCTGAGACTGCCGAAGAAGTCCCTGTCGCAGAAAAGCTGACTTCAAAGTCGGTGGTCAAGGCTCTAAAGGCCACGAAGTCTAAACCAGCGGCAGCTAACGAAAAGAAAGCCCGTGGAAGGACCAAGGCACAAGCACTCAAAGAGTCCTCCACCAACATGAAGGCTACGTCCGGGTCAAAGAGCGAGTCGGCCAACACAACCACGCTCGAGAAAGTGATCGAGGTAGCCGAAGACGACCGGCTAGAGAACTCAGGCAAGCCGGATGCTCCCAGTGCAATCCATACATCCAACACCAGTTCAGACAACCCAGAGCCGAAGAAGAAGAAGCGCAAGCTTCTCGGTACCAGCAACAAGGGCACATTATTCGACAAGGACGAAGATGCTGGCGAAGCGGAAGCCCCTGTGCCAACTGCTGCGACCGCCGCCACCAAGAGGAAACCAGCTGGTCTCAAGGCTTCGACGACCAGGAAAGGCCCAGTGTCTTCGCTCGCAAAGGGCGCTTTTGGTGGCAAGACGTTCTCGCCGCTGAAGAAAGACCGGAGGGGCGTAGGTGCGAGCTTCCTTGCTTGAGAGCAACGCAATCGTTTTCTGTTTTGTAGCATGTCTGGTATGAAACGTGATGGTGAGTAGAACATAGTAGATTGTTACGGCCGAGACGGTATGATTCTGCATTTGTCACATGGTAACGGCGTTGTGTGCTCGGCCTCGGATTTCAAGAGCACAAGGCGTTCTGGAAAGGTCTGAGGGAACGACTGGACACGGAGTTGTTGGAAGTCCTCGTGATCAATGAGTTATTCGGTACTGGGACAGGTAGTGTTGTCTAAACAACTACGCCAAACGCATCAATCTACCTTGACGTTACTTTGTTGTGGTGTCGTTGATCATCCTATGCATTAGCCGATACTCTGCCCTATAGCGTATCTAGGACTCAAGCGGCAATCAACATAACGTCTAGAACTTCAAATGAGTTCACGAAATACCAATGATAAACGACTCCTGCAGTGAAACTCGTGGGTCAGTAGGTTGCAATTCAGTCATGGACAGTCAGTCTGCTCGTCCTGGACATCGCGTAAAACCACAATGAGCTGCGAAGGAGATTTTCACCAATCTTAGTGGCTGAAAACGATATTTAGAGACATCCACCTACAACGCACGCTTCCTGCAGACAAGCCCGGCAATCCGACACTTACGACGAGGCAATAATGAGTATATATACAACCTCTTTATCATTTTCGCAATGTACGCAAACGCATTACCCCACGGCACCCCAAGCCGCAACGTCATGAGCCTCACCAGGGCACTCGGCAACCTCAGCCTCACCAAGCGCGCCGCTCGGCCATGGACATGCGCCTCATGCCGGCAGCCAAGCTCAAGCTTAGCAACTCCCACAATCACAGCATCGGTAAATGCAATCCGCTACTCATCTTCGAGCAGTTCCTCGCAATGGAAGTCACGCCAATCGCGCGACCGCTACGCGCGCGACGCCAAAGTGCAAGGGCTCAAGAGCCGCGCCGCCTTCAAGCTGCTCGAGCTGGATGCCAAGTACCGGTTGTTCAAGCGCAACCAGGCCGTCGTGGACTTGGGCTACGCGCCGGGATCGTGGTCGCAGGTTGCGCTGGAGCGCACGCGGCCGCACGGCGTGGTCGTGGGGATCGATCTGATCCCGGCGATGCCGCCTCGCGGGGTGACGAGCATACAGGGGGATTTCTTGAGCCCGCAGGTGCGGAGGCTGGTGAGGGATGTTGTTATGGAGCAGGTGCGGCGGAAGGGGAAGGAGAGGGACATGGAGAGACGATTTGAAGGAACTCTGAAGGGGAGCGGGTTGGTGGATGAAACGGGCGAGAGTGAGGGTGAGGAGAAGGAGGGTGAGGTCGTGCAGGATCGCCCGAGTTACATTGACCAGGAGAAGATTGCTGCGCGAGAAATCGAGGCTGCCGAGACAGAGGACGGTGAGAGAATGGTGGACGTGAGTTTCTTCTACGGCGGAAGGAGCCAGACGGATGGATGGCTCTGGATCTGTGTCTGGAGCCTCTCCTGATGCCGTGGCAAATGCTAACTCGTGAAAACACAGGTGGTAATATCCGACATGTCAGAACCCTGGCCCCAAATCGTCGGTTTTAGGAGCAACACACTGAGTAATCCGTACCGCAGGTTGATGAACACGAGTGGTATTTCCTTCAGAGACCACGCCGGGAGTATGGTATGTCACCTTCTACGTTCTGCCATCTTCTCGCACTCTGGTTTCTGGATAACGCCTGACACAGAGCGCAACTACAGGACCTTTGCTACGCAGCACTGGCCTTCGCATCGGAGAACCTCAAGGCGAACGGCCACTTCGTCTGCAAGTTCTACCAAGGTGCAGAGGATAAGCTATTGCAGACGAAGATTCAAAAGATGTTCGAGAGCGTCCATCGAGAGAAGCCCGACTCTTCGAGAAAGGTGAGTGTTACTCTCTATGCTCATCTGCTCTGATCTCCAAAACTCACTACGCCGCATTCAACGCGAGTGTGATGTGCGATGGTCTCACCGAGCTGTACTGACTACTTGGAATCACCAGGATTCAAAGGAGTCGTTTTTTGTTGGGCTGAGAAGGAAAGCAGGCGTCACTCTTGCCTCTATCGAAGGGCCTGCGCCCAAGATAGTCAAGCTGTAGAGGCATACAGAGCGATGAAATCATTGAAGTTGTGCGAGTTGGACCAGAAGGTTCCTCAATTCCATTTTAGCTTTTTTGGTATCCCCTTCCTAGCCACGCCACAACGCCATCATGAATGCATCAGAGTGGCCGCAGCCAGGACGCAGGTCGGCAAGAACCATGCCAGGCGTGCCATCCAAGCAATGATCTCCACACCCGTGACCAAATCCCATAGACGAACATCAAGGTGCTTAGACCTTGAAACCACGAGAGCGTCTGCGACCACGGGCACGCTCGAATTTGCGGCCCTTGGACAAAACGTGGGGCTTCTGTAACAATTGTCAGCTCCATTCTTCTTCCACCATGCGTGTCTCGCCCACGCAAACTCTTATGACGAACCTTGTGCTTGTGGGGACCCATGCCGAAGTGGCGGACGGCCTCACGGGCATTCTTGGGACCGCGCAGTAGCAGGGTGTTGGCACCAGTGGGCTTCTCAAGGGCCAGCTGGTCGAGAGTCTGGACGGAGCCACCGGCGGCAAGGATGCGAGCGCGGGCGGTGGCGGTGAATCGCAGGGCGGCGATGTTCACCTTGGGGACCTCGAGTAGACGGACATCGTCGGTGACGGTGCCGACAATGACGACAGTCTTCTTCTCGTTGCCGTTCTTCAGGTTGGCAGTGACGCGAGACAGAGAGACGGGAGGGCGGTTGATGCGCGACATAAAGAGACGACGCAAGACGACCTTGTTGAAGTTGGAGTCGGTACGGCCTGTGAGGAAGTGAGTGGTGTTAGAGATGCTCTATCCATGCTGAAATGATGACAAGCTGCTAGGACGATGATGGGACAAGACTTACGGGCCAGGAAGCGGTAAAGCTTGACCAAGAGCTTCAAGTAGACATTGTCGCTCTTGGGGGCTTTGCGGTGGGTGCTGCGCACGTGGTGGCGGTCGAGATCGATACCTACAAACAGACAAGAGTTTCCTCGTCAGCCTTTGGCTCAGGTATGCTCAGAAGAGATGTGCAGCACTCGAGAAAGGGCGGGAAGGACGTCTTTCGACAAGTCGATCCCTCTCAATTCTCTCTATCCAGCGTCTGCTGGCCGCCCCTCGAAGAAGAAGGCGGCATACGGAAGCTGGCAGCGCCTCATGGTTCGCAGACAGTCGTTCGAGAACGACCGTCCACTTGCATACAAAAGGCTGATTTGGAGGTTAATTCCGTCAATCACGTACCCATCTTGGCTGTTGGCTCGAAATTGTCGAGATGATGGAATTGTCGGCTGTGGTGTGGTTGCGAACTCCAAAGCTCACCGGCAAGAAGTTCGAAAAGTTCGAATTTGCGGTGGTGGGTCAGACGGTCGGCTCTGCCACCATCGCTGATTGGTTGTTTCTCTACCCACGCTATCCCTGTACAGTCGGTCACTTGATGATCCGCCTTCCGACGCTTACTAAGCTTAGAGTATTCAAGGACTCGCCCTTTGGGGCTAGGTAATTTGAGTCCAATTCCCTAGAAGTGATTAGCCCACTAGTGGCTGTCCTGAAGACGGTAATCCTAACGGTGATTATCACAAAGGAGGCTATACCGAAGGTTACTGCCCCAAAGGTGATCAAGTGGTTGCTCTGCAGGTGATCATCCCATGTTTGATATCTTAAGGACGCTATTGTATCTGTTCAGTGATTTTCGAGGTCGCAGTCCTGCTGTCCAAGTAACAGGAGCCCAAGTACCAGACACATCCATATCCCACAAGCAATGTTCTCTAGAGCTTTCACAACATCGAGAGCTTTCAATCAACCACCAAGCAAATCTGTTCTTTCCAATATGAACGGATACAACGACTCCAGCCGTTGCGACAGGGAATTCTGGCAGCCTTGCCCCATCTTGCAAGCACTGGGATACAATTTCACAATGGGGTCATCCAACTTGGGGAGACAAGACGTGCCCTGTCGCCCTTAGAGCTCACATCATCAACAACACGAAGGAGGAGTTTGCCATCACAGGCATCATCAACTCACTGTCCGTTGCTGAGCTGCAGTCCATCTCAGCCCAAGACGTCGCAAAGGCACATAGCCAAAGTCGCAGCAATCAGCCCTCAGTGCAAGGAGTGGTATTGCTGGGTCTACGCTTATTAGAAGAGACAATATCACCTTGCTGCCCATGGTGTCCTAGGTGAGACTCCGGTGAGCAGTTGAAAGGCCAACTCTATGATCCATACCACATCTACACTGCATATCCCTGTCATTTCAATACACCCTCACATGATGTCCGTTGAGTACTTTTCTTTCCTCTATACATTGTTCCTTCTTTGACATCCCCAGGTTTTCGACCTGGCTGTCTTGAGGGCATTCTTCTCTCCTCTCTCGAACATCCCTGGTGCCTTGTTCTCTTCTGTCTCTCCATCCTCAGGTCTTTCTCTGGGCAGACTGTGGCCTCTACCGCTGAGTGCCAGAAGCTTGAATACGACTGACCTCAGACACAGACAACCAATGTTGGCCAAATCACACACAAGAACTGCCACGTTCTCCTGCTCTGCTTTCTGAAGCTTAGGCTCCACCTATACGACAAATAACAAATGGAAATGGAGGACCTTCCCATACCACCAAACCTGAACTCAGAAGATACAACGAGTGTGAATTTTTCAGTGTATCAACATTTGCAGAGCAGAAAGAGCTGACTCTCCAAGTGGACAAGATGTCAGACTTCAAGCGGCGGATATTTGTCTGGTCCACAATACTAGATGGCTTGCCGGCAGCCTGGCATCCAGATATACACTCTTGCCAGATTACGATAGGGAGATTACACAACGAAATGCCCAGTCTGAGGGTATATCGGTGTCATTTTCCTGTACCAGCAATGCAGCATTAAGGTCAGCCAAGATTTGTCTAGATTTCTAAAATCAGCCGGCAATTGCGCCACCCACCCGAGCATCATCATCCAGTCTTTCATTATTGCCTCTGCCACCGTGATGTGCTCTGAGCAGCCCTTGTCTTCGAAGTCCAGTGCTACCAGCTCCATAAAACGCTTCTGCAGAGTCACAATCTTCTAGAACCTGTCTGCCCAATTTTGTTCATCGTACACAAGGCCACAGTTGACCGTGCAAAACTGTGGCTGTAGTTGTGAGGTGGTGTTTTGAAATATACACCACTATTTAATAATGCATGGTCCTTCCGTTACATTCCTTTCCAGCGCCCTCATACGGGTGAGAGCTGGACCTTCTACCATTCAGCTAGCTTCGAAATCCAGGTTTGTATTATTGTTGGTTGGTTGGGTATCATGGTGGCTGTGGCCCCCACATCCACATGAAGGAGTAGCCAATTTGATGTAATTCCATCAAGCCGTCAGTGGTGCTTCTTCGTCTTCTTCCCCACTTCCATTTCCTTCCAATGCATCTGAGGGGTCAATTCCTACTCTTCTGTAGGCTGCTTCACATGTTCAGCTCCTTAGGTCCGCAATCCACTAGAAAGTCCCGGGTCATCTCGAAACTCAGCCAGCTTGATGCCATGCTAGGCGCAACCTTGAGGAGGTTTGGTGTGATTCCCTTGTATAGACCCCTCACGCCCTCTTGCTTGATGATCCGAGTAAAGGCGTCTGCCATTGATGTGTATTGTAGCTCCATGCCCTTCATTGTGTTGACCTGGAACCGTCTTCGTAAAACGTCACTACCATCCAGCACTGTTAGCATACGTCTATAGCGTACAACCTCTCAGCCCCATGACAGACTCACAATGGATATGTGCATGTCTGCGCCACAGCACCAGAAATGGCACCAGCCGCCAGCTTCCGCACGGCACTCGGGTTCTTATCACCTTCTGGCGTCAAGTACTGGCGCACATACTCGTACACCATAAAGTTCAGGCCCACGTACGGCGCTACTCCCGCCACGGTCGGCACGATGCCGCGGTATAAAGCCTTGAAGCCGCCCTCGGTCTTGTACATGTCGCGCATGGTACCCCACATGCCAGGCGTCTTCACGGCGCCTTCGGACTTCAACGCGGAGAAGTCGGCGCCCTGTATTGAGAGGCGCGTGCGCACAATGTCGAGCGGATATGTAAAGGAGACGGAGGTGATGCCGGCGAGGCCACCGCAAGTCAGGCGCATGGGCGCGGATAGGTCGGCGCCGGGGGAGGACTCGAAGATGTTGCGCTTGTAGAAGTTGTAGCTGCCGAACTGGACGGCCGAATAGGGCACGATCCGGATACAGTTGGTGCCGTTGCCACGCATGAAGCCGCGCCAACCCTCCTCGACCCACATCTTCTTGAGCGCCTTGCCAACGGGCATCTTGTATTCGGTATGGCCAGCCGACTGTATTTGGAAAATAATCTTGAGGCGCTCAAGCGGCGAGACGACGGTGCGCGAGACGGCGCCCGCTACACCGCCGGCGCAGAAGGCGGCGACGACAGGTTGCGAAATGAAGCTCTGGAAGTGCTCAAGAGCTTTTATTGGAGGCTTGGGGCCGGGAACGTTGGGAAAGCCACTGGATAACCTGCTTGAAGGCTTTACGGGCGTGTCAGCTGGTTTGAAGCCCGGCAAAAAAGAAAGAAGCGAGGTGGTCGACGTACGTCGGCCATGGTGGTGGCCTAAGGCAGAGCTTTGGTAGAGTTGGAGAAGAAGGTAACGTGCAAGGCGGCGCAGGCGGAGGACGCGTTGCTCGAGTATGTCAGGGATGGTCGAGAGGGTGTTGGTTGAGCGTCTCGGGGCATTCCACGATTTAGGAGCAATGGGTCGCCTGGTCTGGATACCGGAGAAGGATGCTGCCAGATGTCAAGACGAGTGGCGTATTGCAAGCTGATGGTAACGAGATCCAACTAGAGGTGAGTCTGGAAGGGGACGTCAGACATGGTCGAGGTTGTCGGAGGAGATGGTGAGAGAGTGATGCTATCGTAATTGCCGCTTCATAGGTGATGCAAAGATAATTGCCAGCACATTTGGCGGCGGATAGAATTGTGGGCGACAAGTTGTTAGTTTGAGGGCCGGGAGTGCCGTTGAGTCTAGGAGGCTAGGTTGTCGGGAGCATGATCCGTAGTTGCAGTGGTGGTGGTTATGTTGTTTTGGCCGTGGCTGAGGAAGAAGGCTAGAAGCTTTTCAAACCCTGCCCTGACGTCAAGGCGCTTGCCCCTGGACGATTGCAAGCCGACATTCCCCAGATTGTCCCAGCCAGCCGGCAATTCTTCAAGGACTGCGCAGTACTGTGGATTTCAGAATTGAGAACACCAGAGTATTTCAGAAGAGCTTGTCCGTGGGTTGGGGTCCGAGACCATTTGTCAATACCAAAATACCAAAATACCAAAATGAGTACCAAAGTTTTTCCTCAACAATGTTCACAGCCACAATCTAAGTGAAGCTTCTTCAACCCCAGCTTCCTCACCCAACATTAAGTTTCCTCAAAGAGTGCCCAGAGTGCTAATTACTAAGTTATCAAACTCTGGCTTCAACACTTCCAATTGGGCCTTCATCAAGGTTAGTTTCAAGGTAGACAAACGGGTATGATGTATCCATTTGAATGGTTACATAATACTATGTATCTGCTCTTATAAATGCTGTCTATCTTTGTTTAGTTAGTTAGTTGGTAGGATATGGAACAAATCTTATTAGGACAGAGCTTTTGTAGCATTGATAGTGCAAGAATGTGGTGATCTCCCGCTTCTTGAAGAGGCACTGGATGCAGCTGTTAGCATGTAAGAGAGAGAGAGAGAGAGAGAGAGAGAGAGAGAGAGAGAACAAGTGAATGCCACACATTTCCAGACAATGGTAAAATAAGACCCCAGTGCAAAAATAGAAGCTGGTCTATCCTTGAGATGTCTTGGGCAATATGAATCTTCATTATGCTAATTGGTCATCATTTGCTGAAGTTGGCTTCGGGAGGCTCCGGGGATACAACTTCTAACTTTGACTTACGCCAGACCCACTCTTACTTTGAAAACTGCCAAACTTCCAGGAACTAGCCTCACAATCTGATATTTTCAAGCCACAGTCACAACAACAACAACAGTTTAGACAAAGCCTCTGTGAAATTTGTGTAGGAAGTAGTCTTTCTTCACCGAGGACAGGCCAAATTGGTGTGGACGGCAGCTTCTCCCGCTTGCGACTCCCCGCCAAAGGCACATCTGTGAGCTCGCAGCCTCGCCAAGCCTACAATGGCCGGCAGGAAGAAAACTCACGTTGCATCTGGCAACCGCACTCGATCGAGATCGCCAACGCGCGGGAAGCAAGCCAGCAAGCCCGCCACCAAAGCCGGCAAGCAACAGCAGGCCAAGACACCCACAGCTACCACCGAGGAAGATGAAGTCGAGCCGTCGACAAAAGACCTGCGACCAGCACAAATCCGCGCTCACCAACAGAGACTTCTTGGCACCTTCCAAGGCACCTTCGACGCCGTGCTGACCTCGGGCAACTTCAACGCCGTCCTGCAAGAGGTCAAGTCCGCTCTGTTCAAACGCGACTTTGTGACCGCGTTTGGCAAGGAGGATTTCCTGGAAGCCTACGCCGCACGATGGAGCCCCACGCGCGCATTATGCTACGCGTCAGCCCTCGAAGGGATCAGCGATCATCTGGAGATTCTATGTCCTCCGGTCGGGAAGGTTGACGATGAGCCCAGCCAGGACGATGAGGAGGCCCACAATGCCGACGACAAGCACGACAATGTCGCTACTATGAGAGTGTTAGCAATAGGCGGCGCCGCAGCTGAGCTTGTGGCCTTCGCCTCCTATCTCAGCCGCCAACCATCTGGGCTTCTCGGCGCCATCACGTTAGTCGACGTGGCGCCCTGGGCGGGCGTGGTCGAGAAGCTACGCGTGGGGCTGAAGACGCCGCCGCCGCAGTCGAAGTACGTCAGCGCTGCGCTTAAAGCGGCGAACACGCCGGTGAATGAGCCGGATCGGCTATCAGAGGTCACGTTCAGGGAGCAGGATGTTTTCGGACTGGATAGCGACGGCCTTGCGGCGCTGGTGCCCGCGGGAGGCCCAGTGCTGGCGACGCTTCTGTTCACGCTCAATGAGCTGTTCACTGGTGGTGGTATTGGTAAGACGACAACGTTCCTGCTCAATATCACCTCCCACTTGCCAACTGGATCGCTGCTCCTCGTCATCGACAGTCCTGGCAGCTACTCCGAGACGACGTTGGGCAAGGAGGCGAAGCGCTACCCGATGGCGTGGCTGCTGGACAAAATCCTCCAGGGCGCTGCGAATGAGGAGGACGACGATAGTGAGAAGTGGGAGAAGATCGAGAGCAAGGACTCGGTTTGGTTCAGGTTGGGGAATGAGCTGAGATATCCCATTCCGTTGGAGGATATGCGATACCAGATACATCTGTACCGAAAAGGCCCTGGCAGTGGAGTTGAGGACGAGGAGGACGACGACGACGAAGACGAGGCGTGACTGGCTGCGTGACTGGCTGTGACTCACAATTTTGATATTCGCAAACGCGTTCGATTCGCGTTGTGAACGACCCTGTGTCCGCTGACGGATACTCTGGGACATTGCTCGACCGGCGGGTCTCTAAGAGGCGCGGCGCTGTCGAAACGTCGGAGCCGCTTGACGGTGGTGCTACACGAGCTGAACGCGAACAACCGGCCGATGAGGGTACAGGATAGCAGCGTCTGAGCATATTTTTCAAGCTCATGCATTCATGACCGGGAGCAATTGGCGAGTGCTGGCGTTTGTCAAGAACTTGGGGCGCATGGGATATTCCACAACGACCACTTCTGACAATATTTGGAAGTGACAGTCCGATTGCAGCGGAACCACAGTCGGCATAGATTGACTTGGTCTTATCATGAGGATCATTGCAACGGCACAAGACACGCTCAAGCTTAGGTTGAGGCCGGCACGATAAGTATTGGATGCCAGAGGCCAAGGAGCAGAACAGGAAGTTGTATAGTATGCAGCATCAGTTGGTCACATCTTCCCAAGCCTACATATATTTGTGACACTTCAAATTCTTGTTTGCTAACGTGCTTGGCTGAGGCCAATATCATTCATGCTCAGCCCTACATCAAGGGGGAAATTGAGGCACACCTAACGCGGCCATACCCGCTTGCCGTGGTTGCATACTCGAAAGGTGTGGTGACAAAATCTCGCTCATTTCCAAAGGCAATCAATCGCTTGGGTACGTTTCTGAAGAGTCATGTGTTTAAAGATCCGCATATGAGGTGTGATGTGTGTACCTTACCCTGGCCCTACCTCGCATGGTACTTAGACAAGGCTGAAGAACAAGGCTAGTGTAGCCCATTTGTGAACCACATAATACCAATTCAGGCCATCACCATGAAGACCACATTGAATCACCATAATTCTTTCGAAACTGGGCTTTCCAGAAAGGGAGTATTCGGGAAAGGAAAAAAGAACAAACCTTGGAAACTTGGTCGGCTAGGAGTTGAACCCAGGCCTCTATGCTCCCTGAACCAGCTACCTCAGCCTGCGTAACCCGTGGACCCCTAAGACCGGGCCAGGTCCATGAAGTGACTTAGTGCAGGACTATGATGACAACTGAAAGTAAACAAAACGCTCTACCGTTGAGGCACAGTCCAGGAATTGGTTGTTTGCTGAAGCCTGCGGGTTTGATGGCGTTGCTAAGCCCCAGTATTGTTCTTGTGTTGGCCTGCTATAGCCTGGTGGACCGTCGACTTAACGGGGTAATGTCAAAGTGAACAGCGCGGGTCAACACTGGTCAGGGGGCCGTTACGTTTCGCAGATGCCTCGGAATGTGAGAACCGCGGAACAATGCTCGCGTTGCATCCGTGCATCCGGGAACATGGATGACGTTCAGGCCAGCATCCACTAGACGTTGGTCGATTCAGTGACATTTCCCGGCGACTGGCTTGACATTCAACATCTAGCAAGTAGTAGGCCAGTTTTACGGCTGGCTGCAGACCTAGAGACTTGACAGTGAGTGTGAAGACCATATAAAGGATTGCTCAAGAACAAACTAGTCCGCCTGTTATGCTTGGGTATTGATATATATGCCTGTCCCAGCCCATTACCCACTGGCATGACCACTCGTCACTGCCAAAGAACCCCTCCATCAACCCAGGTCACCTAAGCCCACACTAGTCGCTTGATGTTATACCCCAATGTCTCAAAGATGCCCACATTTCTCTTCGCCTCCGCCAGGCTAACAATGTCACCCGCCTCCACCAGACTCTCCCGCTTTGCCTCCGCCGCACCAGACAGCGGCTGATTCAGGAATGCCAGCCTCTCAATTTCGTGGCACACGCTCGTGACAAGCTGGCTCTCGCTCATTGTGTTTCCTCCAGTGGCATCGGCGATGGAAGACTTTGCGTAGGGTGCCTTGAGAGCTATTCTCTTGGTCTCGGCCGATGGCTGCGGCTGGCGGTTGAGCAGACCCGTAATGCGGCTCTGTACGATATTGCCGGTAGATGGGGAAGAAGCTGTGGCTTGTTCGCCGCTCTTGATGCTCGCGGTGAGGCTGCGAGTGTTCACGCGGCGGATATTCTCCGATCCGGGCCGGTACGTGATCACCAAGCCAAGGTTTTGCGTCTCAGACATTTGAGTTGGCGAATTGGTGGCTGTGATGTACACACCGTACTTGATACCTGCCACGTGGCTAAGGTCCACCCGGTCGAACGAGCTGACCTTGTCCAGATTCCAGTCAAAGCGACAAAGGTACATCGCAGTATCGGTCAATAGAAAGATGACCTCTTGGAAGGGGCTTGCAGTGAGGCTGTCCGTTACGGCTGGCGAAAGGAAGGTCCAGCCGCCGATGAACTCTTCGGTCTCATCAGATATAACTCGCTTCTGACAGAGCTCGATGGCTTGGTCGCGCATTTTCTGTATGGACATGGAAGGGTCCTTGGTCATCATGTTGGCTTCAAATTCTTCGAAGACGTCCGAGGTGACGTTGCCGAGAAGGAAGTCGATGGTTGCTTGCAGGAAGAAGTCATTGACCATGCTAAGGCTTTGTTAGTCAAGAGCTTTTGAAGATTGGAGCTATCAAGCGAACAGCAAATACGAAGGAAGACGCACCCATTGTAGAATCGCGTCAGACCCAGGCCAGCGTCCGTCAATGCCCCCCTGTAGTTCCTCTGTTTCGTGCGCGTATAGTCGCCTTTCATTGCCGCAGTAGACGCATACTGCTTCGAAATTGCATCACCATTGTCCGCCCAAAGCGTGTTGAACCACGAGTTCACTTGATCCTGCTGTGCCGTCATGTCGTAGCCCTGCGCCTTGAGTTGCATATCAAGCACGTATTTGGCAAATGAGCTTTGGCAAACATTCGTCCGGTCCAGGCAATCCATGCAATTGGTACGTATCACACCCCTCTGTTGAACATTGGTTTTGCCGTTCTCTTCGATCGTGCTGCCGAAGAATTCGAGCTGGTCCTTCAGCGTGTCGATAAGCTTTTGGATGTTCTCGAATTTCATGCCTCGACAGGCGTCGTGAAAATCAAACCATTCAAAAGGAACCTGACTGTCTCCATTCTCTTTGTTGTATCGCTCGATTCCTCGTTGGTACTTTTCGCCTATAGGAGCTTCAACACCATGCTTCTCGACCAGATTGGCAATTTGCAAGGACCCGTATTGTTGGTGCAGACGGTCGAAGTGCTTTTTGAGCGCTTCGAAATTGGTCTCGTCAGAGTGCCGGAAGATTGGCGTTGGCTTCAGCGAGTACGGACTCTGTGTAAAAAAGACTGGTATGCTGCCTCTGATCTGAAGAAATGAGTAAATTTTTGAGCCGGTTTCCATAGTATTCGGGTTCAGAATCTGTTCAGTTTCCACGGTGTTGGCACAACACCCTTCGTCGTCGATGCCTCGCCTCAAATATCGCAGCCCTGCTCGTTTTATCGACCGCCTCGAGATGACAGTGATGTCAAATTGCCTTTCCGACGGCCTCTGGTTCGTTGCTACGACCTTGGATGACGAGGGGCCTAGATCTGAACCCTCGTCCACTGCGAAGTCTTTCATTTCCATCGAGGAGGCGACTTCGTCCTTCTGCGGTGGCTGGCCGTCCACTGTGAATGTCTGCTGGCCCACGAATCCTTTCACGAGCGGCAGAGCCAGGCTATCCACACCCGCATCAATAAATGGCTGCACGACATGATGGTTCCAGAAGAACAACGGGTCTACCCTTCGATGGAGCGGTGCGTCCCCTGACACAACTTCTCGAGGCTGCTTCGCCAGGCTGCGCGTAAGGTCGTAATCGTAAGCAAAGAAGTAGCTTCGCGAGCTACCGAACAGGATCTGCGTCGTCCTCAGTAGCTTCGGCAGCAATGTTGGCGGCGCCATGCCCTCGTCTTTGGCGTCTTTGACCGGCACGCCCGCCGCTTCTGGGGCAGATTTGTCCTCACTCGTGGCAGCTGGCGCCTTGGGATCCTCTTTCGCCTCAGTCCCAGAGATCGCAGTAGGATATCTCTTGTCCTTGTCCGCGGCCTTGAGATCATCCTGGCTACGGCTGAGCCCCATGTTTCGCTTGGACTCCTGCTGCCAGCCACCCTTACTGAACCAGCGCTGGGCAAATCGACCGTAGCTTCCGCGGCGCGACATAACATCTTGAGCGACGCTTCCGTCCTTTCCGCCGGTTTGTTTGTCTCCAGCCGTGAAAAGCAGTTCTTCTTCATTATCGGTAGGCACCTCGTCGCTCTTGACAGACTGGGCGTCGTCGTTGTCCGTATCGTTGGCGGTATCGTCGGTCTCATCCCCCGCTGTCTCTCCACCCGTCTTGTTCTGTATGTTTTCTAGCTGCGCAGCAGTCTTCGTCACAGATTCGCTTGCATCGTTGCGGGAAGAGCATGGAGTTAAGGCGACTTCGGTGACGACGAATACAGGATATCCGCGGATAGTAGCGACCTGTTGGCGTCGAGTGATTGAGACGAGATAGCGAAAGCGGGAGACGGTGATCAAGCCTGGCCGTTTGTGAGCATAGGTTCGTTAGACACTGGTTGGTGTGGGGGGAAAGTGCTGTCTGGCGCGAGACATACCCACAATCCCGAAAGCCTCGAACGATGAGCTCGGCTGAGACAAGTCTGGGATGGTATCACGGGATACATTTAAAATGGCTGCGTCTCCATAGCGAATCTTGACCGGCGCAGCAGGCTTTTGGTCTTTCTTGGTAGACAAAGGTTGAATGAATAGACCGTCCGCAGCGGCAGCTATGAGGACCTTGTGCGCGAGGGAAGGCATCTTGCTGCTTTTGCGTCCCGACGTGGGAAACCGAGCATGGCCAGATGTATGTTGAGAATAACCCAGGGATAAGCTTCAAAAGGAGTCGTTAGGGCAAGTGTGGGTTCTAGGTCGAGGTTCGAGGAGAAACATTGTACACAGGAGGAGATCTTCATCCTGAGGATGTCGACGTAGGTGGGCTGGCGGTACATTTGCGGTTAGCCGTCCAGCGCCCGCGACATGACGTAGCTCAGCGGCATCGGCGACGGGCACATTTGGAGAACGTGAATTAGTACGACCAAATATACAATACTTTGCGTTCCAAGCCATACTACGCAATACTTGCAACTTGCGCACAGGTAGTGCACATGGACGCGAAGCTTAGCGGAACTGAAATTCTGATATATTTTTGTGACTGCAAGCTGCACCGGCCGCGTAGCCAAAAATGAAGTGTGCGTGGGTCACAAGCATCCTCACAAGATTTCAATAGGACGTTAGGAAAGGCCCCAGTCCTTGCAGGGCACGAGGTCCTTGAGACATGGTCGATGCGAGCTGTTCTGCTTATTGCGCATTATCCACCTCCCTTGCTCTCGAGTCCTGTGCCCTGTATTCGAACGCATCAGATTTTGCAGAGCGATCCGATCCTCTTGAACGGTCTCGCCTCGTTCATGTATCGCCTATATTCCACGCCTTGGTTTTTGCAAGTCACCTGTGCATATTTCCGGTGCTCTCAACCCGGACGGAAAACTGGGTATCATTGACGCAAACTTGTTGAATATTTGCTATCAACAAATTCAACGCCTGCCTCGGCGGTCTAGAGAGCACCTAAGATCTCTAATAAAGTCCAACTTCCATCGTACACCAAATCTCTTTAGATCGCAAGTCTCTCGACCTTGTCCTTCAGCGCGCGGATCTGGCCCATAAGGTCGGAAGCCTCGTTCGATGTGATGGCGCAGGCGATGACAGCACGGGAAACACCCTAAAGGAAGAGAAGTAATGTTAGCCAAAGTCCTATAGCATCGGAAGGCCTCGAGCATGAACCGCAAGGCAACTGGCGTGCGAAAGGGACCATGGCGCAAAAGATCTGCTCTAGGGGACAGCTTACGCAAGCGCGACCAAGGGCAATCTTGGACGGGACGTAGACGTAGGGGGTGTTCTTGTCCTCGCTCAACAGAGGGATGTGAAGGAGGATGGCGAGAGGGGCAGTATCGGCAGCGAGGACGACGACCTCGGCGGTTCCACGGTTGAGGGCCTTGGTAGCCTCGTTGGCACCCTTCTTGAGCTGGCGGTAATGAGAGGCCGACTGGATCAGATCCAGAATCTCCTGGGACATGGCAGCGTCGGCGATGGGCCACGCAGCAGACTCATTCTGGTTCGACATGTTGAAGAGAATGATATTCGGATGCGAGAGGATGATGAGCAGGGTTCCTTTCCGTAGATCGCCCTGGGTGGTGACGAGAGAGGTGATGAGTGACTTGGTGACTGCAGGTGGTTGTGGTGGGAGTTGTTTGAATGTGAAAACCCGCGAAAAGAAAACTTGGGCTTTGTTGGCGCACGATTTAACAGTGGGGCGATAAGATGATAAGCGGCCACGGCGTCTCTTGCTCGGGTGGTCTGTGCGCTTCACTAAGGAGGTCCTTGGTGGCTTGGCAACCAGTGCAGCCCCAGCCGCTGCCGCAAACTCCAACAAGTGCTCGTCACCATCATTCAACTCTATTCCACCTCCGTCTCTTCAACCACCCGACCAGACCTCGAAACGTCAAACAACCAACGCGGAATTCAAGCCAATCTCGTCTTCGCATACACTCTCTTCCAATCCATTTACTTTTTCACTACTCTACAGCCGCCAAAATGCCTTCAGACCTCTGGTAAGTCTGACTGTAATAGTACTTTCCAAGCTCACTTCGCCATCCCTGGAAGCTCTAGTCAAGGCCATCAACAGCCTCAACACGCCTTTCCCATCTCTCTGTTGAGCTTCAACATGTTCTCAAGCTAACATCCGTGTCTTCATAGCCCCGTCTATGCGGTTAGTTCTACCCTTTCGATGTTTATCTCCATGCCAAAATGGTCCTCGTCCTCGCGAGCTTCGCCCGACCTCCAACGACTCCCCACAACAACCATCATCAACGCGACGCTGACAATCATATAGCCCTTCTTCGGTGCCATGGGCTGCACAGCCGCTATCGTCTTCACATGTCTCGGCGCATCGTACGGTACCGCCAAGTCTGGTGTTGGTATCGCAGCAATGGGTGTACTGCGCCCTGACTTGATCGTGAAGAGTACGTTCAAGCTCGTCAACGCCACTCCGCCCAACATCAACATCATGCTTACACGACGCTTCTAGACATTGTTCCCGTCATCATGGCTGGTATCATTGGTATCTACGGTCTCGTCGTCTCCGTCCTCATTTCCGATGGCCTGAAGCAGTCGGACTACGCGCTCTTCACCGGTTTCATTCAGCTTGGTGCCGGTCTGGCCGTCGGCCTCGCCGGTATGGCCGCAGGTTTCGCTATCGGTATTGTCGGTGACGCTGGTGTGCGCGGAACTGCTCAACAGCCTAGGCTCTTTGTCGGCATGATTCTGATTCTCATTTTCGCTGAGGTTCTTGGTGAGTTATTTTTAGAAGCTTCTCGCTTCCTTTCTTCAAATCCTTGCTCGAAGACCCCGAACTCATGTTAGTGAGCTGACACACGCGTCTAGGTCTCTATGGATTGATTGTTGCCCTGCTCATGAACTCCAAGGCCGCGCTAAACGTCGTTTGCTAAGCGTGTCGCCGCCGATACCCCGACCGCCGCAATGGACATGACGATAGTCTGGTATCTCTCACCTCACCAGGTCTACCAGCTTGGCACAGAAGGCGGTCGCCTACAGTTCAAGGGCACGGCACGGGTCGAAGGGAAACGCCGGATCAATCACACACTTACACCGGGTTACTGGTAGTCGGAACTCGACCTCTCAGAACACGACACGACTGGGATGAAAAAAGAAGATGGGCGGATGATCGGGGTGGATCATCCAGGGAATATACGTGTACCACATATGTCACAGTAGGCGAGCATAACGTTGGTTTCCTCGTCATAGATGCTGAGAAGTGATCATGGCGAGAGTTTGTAGTTTAGGGCGGGGGTAATGCTGCTTTGATTCTGCGATTTCTGGGTTTCAAAGGGTGCATTAGTATCGTCAATTGTTTTGCATTGCATCATACTTCATCACTCTCGGCGAGTGCCACTACTTCTGACCGCGGGACTTGAGCGACATCTTCATCGTCTTCTGCGACAGCATTGATGATTTTAGACGTCGACTTCCAGCAACATACTGCATTGGGCCAGCTGACTGCTCGGACACCTCGGTATTCCCACCAATACCTATGGTCAGCTCAATGTCGTTCACGTACAAGCGCTGAATATGGTCATAACCTTGGTCGCCTTCTACAACGCGTTTCTCGACCAACGGGCATGCTAACAGCAGAGCTAAAAGGCAAATTACCTGGTGAGGCAGTAAATCCCAGGTGCCAGAACGACAGCCAAGCACAAGGTGCAAGCTTCAGCAGCTCATGTCTTGGGGGAAATTGCTCATTCAATAGTATGAACTACGAGAACAGCCGCAAGTCCACGAGCACCAACTACAGGTCAAGGAACCCAGTCTCGTCTTAGAGAGTATTTATTGACCTCTGCTTGCGAACGTTAGGGTAATCATATACATATAAATGCTCGCTCCTGTCCAAGGTGGCTTTTCAAGGTACAAAATACCTCACATCCAGGTACTCCAGGGACTCTTTGTCATTTTTCTCCTCCCATTCTCCCAACATTTTTTGCTTTAACCCTCTTGCTCTTTCAATGTAACCAGCAGACCGGGAACGCGTGTAAAGATGCAAGTATCAAAAAAGAATTGTCTAGGTCTTGAACATGTACACGCTGGAGCGAATGAGGGTCTGTCTTCCTTTCGAACCCCCGCACTCTCTTTACACCGCCCACGGTGGCCAGTCGGGTGCTCCACATCAGACTCGAAGAGTTGAAATTAGATAACGTACTGCAGCGGTGATTAGCATATGAAGGAGTTAGGGTAGTAACAAAGTCATCGCAGATGGAGTAAACTCACAGGAATGAACAGGTACGGCACACGTCTCTCGTACTCTCTCCACGCCTCACCGTACTTCTCGCGACACCTCTCGATATCCCGCAAAGCACGGTGTGCGATCATGCCCAGGAAGAACACCGGGTAAAACCAGGGGAATGGGCTACTAAACCCCGTGATCAGGCCCCAGCAGATCGCAAAAAATGCATCACACGTGTAGTGGACCTTGCGCGCCATGCCATACCAGCCGTCAACAAGAATGGCGTCGCCCGTCTGCGTCTCGATTTTCTTGGGGTTCTTGATGCTCTGCCACGGGACCTGGGGAAACGTATTGCGCTTGGTCATGGTGCCACGCTCCATGGCGCGGAAAGAGTTCTTCTGGCCGTTGCAGCTGTCCCAAACCCAGTAGACGAAAATGTACGCGGCGAAGAGGAAGACCAGGAACGGCCGGTTCCAGCGGTACTCGTCCGGGTGATGCGCGGCGAGGTATACAGTGCAGTGGCAGTACGACAGCGGTACGCCCGACATGTTCCAGAAAATGAGCATGAACCCCCACTTCTCGAAGTACATGTCCCAGGTGGTCACGATGAGCTCCTCGCCCTTGGCGCAGGCATTGGCGTACAGCCAGTGGGCCATGACGATGAAGGCGACCTCGCCCGAGACGTAGCCGTATGTCTCGTACTGCCGCACGGCCGTGCTGAGGCTCAGCAGCAGCAAGATAAACCACGGCAGGCGCACCTCGAAGAACATCTTGAAGTCGAGGATGCCGAACATGCGCGGGTTGAGCTCGGCGCCCATGAAGAAGTCGTAAATCGGGTAGCCGGTCATGCGGTGCTGCGCGCCGCGGGCGAGTGCGGAGAAGTAGGCGGCGAAGGCGACAAGATAGCCGGAGAGAATCGAGACGGACAGGAGAGGGCCGAACTCGTCAATGATTTGCGAGGCTGAGTACAAGCCGGTGACATGGAGGAGCGCGAAGACGGCGAGGGTCACGTATAGCGACACGAAGCCCGAGCAGTAGTACTTGAGCTGCTTGCCGCCCTCGTGGGGCAGAGGCTTGCCGTAGGCATAGACGCCGGGCGCGAACAGGTACATCAGCATCTCAAAGACGCCGAAAGACCAATACATGGCCCAAGCCTTGGCCGAGGGGTAGGCGCCCGTGTAGGCAAGGCTACCCAGATGGCTGAAGAAATCGCCCCAGCTCTGACCTGCTGTGCGCGAAGGGAGTCCACCATCGTAATAGGTCGCGCCAATCCACATGTACCACATCAGCAGCGGAAAGCCAATCATCATGGCTGACACGCCCAGAGAGCCTCCAAACTCGAATCTGCCCGAGTAATCCACCTTAGGGTCCATGCCTGGCGCCCAGCCGTCGACGACCTTTTCACCCGCGGTCTGGGCGCCGTTGCCGTTCATTTTCTCCTCTGCTTCCGACTTCACTCTTGCGCCGTTTGTATGTCCATTCGCGCTGCCATTTGTTTTGGCTCTGGTCTTGCGCATGGGGAGCGCCTCCGCCTCGTCTTCCACGTGTCCATTCGACTGAAACGAGGAGTTGTTGGACATATTCTGCAGCGGATTCGGGGTGCCATCCTCGTCGAGATGCTCCGTGAATTTGGCAGTGCCGCGTCGGCGTAGGGCGCGTGTGGTGCGCGAGCTGGTCATCTCGGTCGCGGAGCTGGACTCGGCATCAGCGTCGGATGCCTCGAGGGTCTGAGATGTCTGGCGCTTCGAGACGCGACGGCCGGGAGTCTCGACCATGCCCTCGAAGGGCTCCTTCTTACTGCAAGAGCGGAGGAGTTAGTTGTGCTGACTACTACATACAAAAGGACGTATTGGTTTTGCGCCACAACGGTGACCCAGGTACCATTCCAGACATGCCGATGTCACCGGCTCTGCCGCATGTCCGGGTTGCCGTGAAGTATTCCCGCAGGGAGGCGGATCAATTGCACTTGTGAAATATACTCGCGCATGCGCAGAAACGAGCCTCTGGCCTCCAGCAGCACGGAGTCCCAGCAAGCTCGCAAGACACTATCGACTCGGCCCTTGGGAGAGTGTGGGGAGCGGTCAGGATGGACGATGGTACTTACCGAGGCGTCTGTCTAAGAGAGTACCGCGACATGTTGTGCGGGTCGAGTCGTGAGGCCACAGATATGATATTGGGCGCAGAACGAAGGATGAGAAGCGAGAAACGCTCTGTCCTTTCTCTCCATAAGGTTGCTGTCGAGCATCTGCGGGAAATCGGATCAACACGAAGTAGTCAAATCCGCTTCCCTTTTCATTTGCAGGGGGTTGTTGACCAAATTTCTCTTCAAATCCCGCCGTTGCCCGGCCATCAAATCCCTGCAAGCTGCTTACCTAAGTGTAATTCGCAAGTATCAACAACGTCTACTAGTAGTTGTCCGGGTATTTCCAATTGCTACCTCCCTATCTACTAGGTAAGTTGGGATCATCGCCTTTGGGAAACCTCCTAAGAAATGACCGGCTTGATAATCGTCTGTGAAGTAGTCCCCCGTTGTTCATTGTGCAATACACGTTTGATGCACCCGAGTTGTTTGGTAGAGTAGTAGACAGCTGTTGTAGTTAGTAGCCAAGAGTGCCTAATATGGCGCTGTGGGTTTAAACCGGCCTGATTCCACAGTCCTGAAGGCCCGGGAGTCTTTTCAGGCTGCTTCGTGACTTATCTGGTCTGAATTCGCGGTATGAAATCCGAACCCGAGTCCTTATGTTGGGAAAGCATTGATGTACATGGTTTTTAGGCTTGAGATGAAGATCAGACGACTAAATTTCACGGGGCGTTGGAGCCTGAAGCATCTCCTTTTCAGTCCGGCACACAGGCTCACTCGGAGACACAAATATACAATTGCATATTCAGTATGTGCATGATATGCATTTGCTTGCGACTCATCGTGGTCTCTGATTCGTAAGTGTGCACTAGCAATCGACAGTCTTTGCCTCAAGAAAACCGAGCGTCCGAGCCATTCACGTGGCGCAGGAGATATTCTTCTTATCTCTCCTGCCAGGTTTACAACGTTGTCAACCATCTGTTCTATTCTGTCTTATCATACCGATTGATGGATGAAACACCAGACCTTTCGAGAGAGAGAAAAATCTGGGCTTGAAATTGAGAAGAACTTCTCCGAGAGGCTCGGCTTGATATGAAAAGCCCCCGGCAGTGCAAGTCTCAATTCAAAGAGGGTCACGTGCGGTGTGCATTCCAGATGATGAAAATCACCCGAATCAAAACGAGCGGGTTTTAGAATGAGACTGCTTCGTTCCTGCTAAGGACATAGCTCGAGATTTTGACCAGCCATGACCCTTCTGACGAATATTCGCACAGTCTTGACGTTCAAGACGGAACTAGCCACCGTTTCGAGTTCTTCATGCCTGCCCTCCACTGTTGTAAGAGCGAGCTTTTCTCTCAATAGTCACAGCGTTGTAAAGCTATGCTTGGTATTCTGCAAAATTCGATAGCCGGTTTGGCTCAAGAGCAGAACCTTAGGTTATTACCTGTTGGCCTCGTGCATCTAAATCTTGATTGCGGCACCCAAGCCATGAGGAAGTCACACATCAATTACTGTGCTAGCACTCATGACATTCTCGTTCGCAATACTGATTACTGTGTGACATCGCAAGTGTTGGCGTACTCACAGCCCGCTGCATGTACGTGCAGTACGCCCTGTTGGAGAGAAAACAGGCTGCGGAACTACACATATCGATTCGGCGTCCAATATAGTCTGAACCACGACATCTATGCTTTACACATCCACCGATCTACTGTATATTTCACGTTGCACCATCCACCAAATCGGAGCTCCAGCGGAATTGAGGAGATAAGTCCATAGAGCTCCGTTTGGCTGGCGAAAACTAGTCTCCGACTTCGAATAGCCTCACTTATTACCGCACTTGGTGCACGGCCCGTGGGTCCACCTTTCCTATTGACACCACACTTTCTCCGACATGAAGCTTCGGCTTTTTGTTCAGTGCAGTACGCGGGTCTGACCGTATATATGCTTATATATCACATCGATTCGTGGCCTTCAACTCGCTCGGTCCACTAGTTTTGCAGCCTGGAAAGACGTGGAATAGGACTCAACCAATTGGTCAAGGCTAAGGAAGAATGGTCTTGAGCGTCTCAGCTTTTTAGGAGTTGCATCGTGAAATCATTTGCACTTATCTGCCTTGAGTTTGAGACAGTGGCCCTGTAAAAGTCATATGAACCCAAATTGACGATGACTCGGTAACCTGCTGTCTGCCTTATCGATGCCGAGAAAGTCAAAAGAGCACTAGGCTACATATGTGCTGTGGGGATTGAAGAACATGGATTATTGGTTGTCTCAAGTAAATACAATGCCTAAGCTGCACTCATGCTATGCTTCTTCTAGTCCTTTTGGTTTCTAAACCCTTAAAAGTGACGCACATTTCTTGGCCAGCAAGGCTCGTGTTCAGAGCCGTCGTTCAGCAGTAGGCGGTCAGTGGATGGAAACAGGACATGATGGTGGTGGCACCAAATGTACTACGTTCGGACATAAAATAATCAACTAATTTCTGAATTTGCTTCGGAGACCCGCCTTCCCCATCTTCCACAAAACATTTGTATTCTCCGACGTGACTTTATGACAGGTCGCTTTCCTGCAAATTGTGTCCACCATCGTGACGAGTTACTCGTTACCCGTGAACCCTGAGTGTTGGATGTCAACGTAGCCAGCTCCTCTTCTTCCTCAGTAGCGTAACGTTCGAAATTTCCGAACATCGGTGGAAAGCTATGTGGAGTTGACTAGGTAGTAGCAAAATTCTCCGCGCCTTTGCTGACAGCCTCAGCAACCCATACAAACCCTGTTCCAATGTTTAATTTCCAGAGCAAGGAAATTCAACAAGTTCTCAAATCCTTGAACCCACTTTTCTCAATTAAGTGAAGTGAGTGTTGATCTACGAATATCCAGCCATGTGTGCGGTTTGGCTGGAATCCTGGAAATCGGATACTGCCAAAAATCAAGTGCAAACAACTTGAAGGACGATCCCAAGAGTTCACAGGCAGAGTAGGTACGCTCAGTTACTCGGACTCCTTGTTACGACGAACCTCGCTGCTCTTAAGAGCCTCCATCTGATAACTATGGATTGCCATAAGTAGCACAGTAAGCCGCCACCGCGGCACGGCCAACCATGTATCCTCTCTCGCATATGCTGTCAAACTTCATAATCACTACCCGCTCGATGCTGAAGGTCACATCATGCATAATCTTCTTCGGGTCCCAGCGCTCCACCCATGCCAAAAGCGCATGCAGAACATGTCGGTGCGAGGGCGTGAGGTGGACGGGAGGCTCCGCAGAATGGAGACTATTTAGGCGGTACTTACCTCTGACTGCTCAGCTGAGTCTCTAGAAGTCCAGTCCAGTTACCGTCTCTCTGTGAATTAGCATCGGAATATTGTTATGATTGGCTCGAGCGGACATCTTCAGTATAGGGTCGCCTCCTAGGCTTGAGAAGTTTGCATGGTCTACTAGTCCATGGGACTTTTTACCGTGTTGGCATTCGCACAAAACTCTGCCAGGACGAAAATAGGGATCAACGATCCAGATCTGAAGAAATTTTGAACGCAGGATTTGATATGCAGTAGTCGTGCTGGTTGTTTCGCAACTATTCGTGCTGCAGAAAGCACCCACTAGGCACAGCAAAAAGAAAAAGGCTCATTATGATGCTTCTGCTTCTCTATGGTGTAAGTGTCTGCGGCGACTGGATACAAAACATGATAAGCATGCAGAAGGGAGAATACACAAATGTCCAGTGTTGCAGATCATGGACCAACTGACTGGTGCTACTAGTCTCGGATATTCCAAGACTCCACATAGAATCAGGAGAATTCAATTTTCTGCCAGTGCCAAGTTGGAATAGCAGGCAGGTATGGAGCCCTGCAGTACGGATTCTCCTTTTTGCAATGGTGGTAATGTTAATTATTATGACGATTCACAGCACAAACAAGAAACACACGTTGTCTTTCGTATTGGTGGACAATTGCTCCATCGTTTGATTCGTTCTTTCTCTCCACTATTCACCAAACCCGGCCCCTTGGAAGAAATGGGCCAGATCTTTGCCTAAGCCGTCGAGCGCCAAGTGCCAAGAACTATAAATCGGACAGATCCGACCCCTTGGTGCTGTTCTCGATCCCGTTTGCTTGGCATGTTTCGCAACCGCGCGTACCAAGTTCCTCCCACCAACCCGCTGATCGTCTTTTGGATAATCCTGCAGACCTCGCTAACAGGTGGAGTCGGCACCTGTGTCGTTGGCAAATTGGGTCTAGAGGACTCCATTTTCTCCAGACGCGCGCGAGAAGGATTGCGTATGGTGGACAGAACTCGATCATGAGCATCTACAGCAACCAGCCAAGCATGTGCACAATTTCATCTTGCGTACTCCGTACCGTAGAAAAGCACACAAGGCTAACGAGAAGATAGGACACGCGTGGCACGATTGCAATGATACCAACATCTACAACATGATGATCTACGTCCGGATGCCAGAACCGAGCACTTGAATGATCTGCGGTGGTATATTGGCTAGGATCGCTTCAAGGGCTTCACATACGACATGTTCTTGAAAGTGGTTCATCCTCTGAAGTATTTCTCCAGCGTCTGACTCGGTCCGTCGGATCTTGGATTGCAAGGACCCATAAGCCTTGTGTATTGCCTGCTCCAGGACCCCAGCCGATCAAGGCTCACTGTCGGAGATTGGAAGAATCAAGTTCGGACGAAGTGATCCACCTGGGGCACGTTAGGGTGTTGTTTCTTTGAAACGTTGTTTCTCGTTTACGTGGTCCTCGCGTGACGCCGTGCCGCTGGGCTGCGTGGCTGCCCCTGGTAATTCTCAGCCTTGCGCGTCCGGATACCAGTCCAGATTGTCGTCAAGACCCGACGAGCCTCAGTCCCCGCCGCCCCCGTACCTATGCAGGACAATGTAGACCCTCCTGAGGATAGCAGTACGTCCAGGGGCTGATCGAAGATAAAAGTTTGTATTCCCTCAACATTTACTCACCACTCTTGTTTCTCCATTCAAGTTCATCTTTGATCCTATCTCTCTACCCTCCTTCTTTTTCACTCTTTCAGCAGTCGATCTGCCTAAAACCGTTCACTTTGCCAGCCAGAGTTGTGTCTTTTTGCTCTTACCTACCACCCACATCTTCCAACTTCCAGCATCTTTTACTCAAAATGAAGTTCAACCTCTGCTCTGTTGCCATTGCGGCCATGGTCGTCAGCGTCACTGCTCGCCCGTCCGCCGAGGGTCTCAAGCACAACTCCTTGGCCATGCGCCACGTGCGAGGTGGAGCTGTTGGTGAGGTGTTCCGCCGCGCCAGCGACGATGATGGTCAGTAAATTCTAAATTATCCTCCCGGAACAAAGCAATTGCACCGCCGTTGTTACCGTTCACTGCCCAAGAAGCAAATCCGAGCGTCAGGAGCTGATTAAAGATTCCATTAAACAGAGGACTCCAGTGCCCAAGCGACCAAGACTGGATCGAGCAGCGGCTCGTCTGCTACCGGAAGCTCAAGCGGCAGTACCACCACCGGCAGCGCCTCGAGCGGCTCTTCTTCATCTGGTGGCTCCCTCCCCGCATCGTCCGGAACCTCCGCTCTTGCGGCTGTCAAGACCATTGCCGCCGGCGAGTCCTTCGACGGAGGAATGGTGATGTTCGACCGCGGCGTCGACTGCACTGGACAGAGCGAGGGTGGTGATTCCGATGCTGTGTTCCAGATCGAGAACGGTGGCACTCTCTCGAACGTTATCATCGGACCCAACCAGATTGAGGGTGTCCACTGCCAGGGAGCTTGCACTTTGACCAACGTTTGGTGGTCTGCTGTCTGCGAGGATGCTTTCACTATCAAGAACCAGGCGGCCGGCGAGACCACTACCATCTCCGGTGGCGGTGCCTACGGTGCCAGCGACAAGGTAAGATTGCATACAGACACTCTCTCGCGCTTCATCACCATACTAACACGCAGAACCTTCAGGTCCTCCAGCACAACGGTGGTGGCACTCTGTCTGTCTCTGGCTTCACTGTCGAGGACTTTGGCAAGGTTTACAGGTCATGCGGCAACTGCGACACCATGTACGAGAGACACATCATCATCTCGGACAGCTCGGCTACGAACGGCGACCTGGTCGCAGGCATCAACTCGAACTATGGAGACACTGCCACCATCAGCGGACTTACTTCTTCAGGTGTTGAGGAGATCTGCGAGCGCTTCGAGGGCAACGACACCGGCGATGAGCCTACTAGCATCGGAACTGGTGCCGACGGCACTTACTGCATCATCTCCTAAGCAACTAACTCGAGGATGGCATAGTAGATCAATTCGGTCATGGCCCATCGACCGTATGGTTTGGCTAGAACTTCGAGTCAAGCTCCCGGTCTCGCGATGTGTGGACCAAGCAACTAAGGATGAGCCACTTTGGCAACTCTTGTACACATTTCTTCTTCTTTATGTATTTGTATATAGCCCAGGATGGCAGCAATGCATTCGTACCCCCATTCGACGACCCTTTGCTTTTATGTGAGTTGTGGTGAGCATGGACCATATGTCCCAGTGATGACTTCTAAAGCTACTGGCAATTCACAAGGGCGCACAACTTTGTATTGCAATATTTTCTATTCCTGACAAGACTAGTGAACAAACCATCATCAACTCCGCTATGCCCTAACACACATTTGTCTCGTCGATCAGCGGATACAATTGAGTCAAACCCGCCCTGGCGACCAGTACGTTCCGACACGTCCATTCGTCGCGTTAATCACTGGGTTCCCGTGATCATCATCCACGTACACAAAATTCGCATCGACTATTTGAATCTCTCAGTCTCGCAGTACAGGGTCTGTTGAGCTATTCCATGCTTCCGTAGCCTTGAGCACCCACTGACCAGAGGATTTCGGAAGCTTCCGCAGGTGCGTCGTCGAGTATACAATGCGTAGAGCCCTTCCACGCTCCAGAATTGTCGACAACCCACATGAGTACGGAATTAACACAGCCGTAAGTCAAAGAAGTGTCTTCCCAAATCCGATAGTAGTTATCCACAGATAATTTGACCCACGGGCCAAGAGGCCGAGGTATTTCCTCAAGATTCCGCTTTTTACTAATTAGTGTTCCATAAATCCTCTGCCGCGCGTCTGCAGTCGACTACCTTTTCATTGTCACGCACAATGCGTCCTTCAAATCCGAAGGGTACAGAGATGAACTGTGAGGCACCTGTATTCACCAATATGTACTTGGAGGGGTTAGACTTCTGGTTGTCTCCGTTAGTATACCATGGCGATGTAGTGCAGTTCCACTGAGAGTGAGTGTGAGGAACATCAGACAGTCTGTCCCTTCGGAGTTCTGAAGCTACACTTGGAAGGTTTCCTTTGTGATAATCACCAATGAAGGATGTTGCTTTTGACATGGTGATTTTGTAATACTCCATACCGGGAAGTAATGACTGGGATTCCGGAAAGAGGTTTGCCAAAGACAGCTACCCAACCACCGGCGATTCTTGCGAGGAACATGTGAAAGAGTCAAGCCATGCTTCAACCGTGCGCTTCGCTTCTATAAATGGCCAAAGCAGACTGTCTGTATCAGGCTGCTGATAAGTTGAATTCGATGCAATGGATACGGACTCAGCTATGCAAGCGCCATTCGAAGTGGTGGAAGGAATTTGTGATGACGTATGGAGGAGCGAATGTGTGACAACCACACCTTGGCTACTAATGGCTAGGTACGGTCATTAAGAAGTATTTACTAGATACCTGCTTTAGTACTTAGCAGCTTAGCATGTCGGTAAGTACCGCCCGAGCCATGTGTTGCGACGTGCTTCTAGGCCCTAGCAATAAGTTCATGTACCCACAATCCGGCCACCCCCCTAGTCGGCCACCCCTGAACAGCACACCGCCACTTTAACTACCAACCTTCAGAAGAGGACAACTCGCCCAATTTTAATCCGTTATACTTCTGGTTTGCAGTAGATCTTCATCATATCCTCATGAAGCCTTGTACCGAAGATGATATTGTTGCGGTCCTTGTGGCTGTTCAAAATGGGACATCTGTACGCAGGGCCTCGAAAGAATGGGCTATTCCAAGGGCTACACTTCAAGATCGACTTGCCGGAAGACAACCACGAAGAATCGTCCATTAATCAAGTCAAATACTATCTATCCATCAAGAGGAGAACTAGTCAATTGGGCCATCTCTCAAGCCAATCTAGGCCTACCACCGACCCACGAAGAGTTGAGGACTTTTGCTGAGAGAGTCCTTCGGACCAAAGGGGACTCAACACACCTTGGAAAGCACTGGATGACTGCTTTTCTCAAGAGGAATCCGAGGCTTAAGACTCAACGCAGCTTTCGTATGGACTCAAAAAGGACTAATAGGGCTACAACGGAGGTAATCAAGTTTTAGTTCCAAAGGTTGGCTATCCCGGAGATTCAATAGATTAAGCCGGCTAATCGTTGGAATATAGACGAAGCGGGTATAATTAAGGGCCAGGGAAGCAATGGATTAGTCCTCGGAAAGGCCAAATCCAGTTCAGTTCAAAGAAAAGACTCTAGTTCCCGCATTTGGACTTCTTTTATCAAGTATATCTCTGCTGCTGGCGATTCTCTTCCTCCACTCGTTATCTTCAAGGGCAAATCGGTCCAACAACAATGGTTTCCTCTACAAATGGACTTATACAGGGACTGGCTATTCACAGCAACAGAAAATACATGGACTAGCAACTCAACGGCACTAGAATAGCTTCGGAAAGTCTTTATTCCGAAGACTCAACCAAGGGACTCAACAGAAAAGCGATTACTTATACTAGACGGCCACGGCAGTTATATAACTGCTGATTCTATATGGGAATGCTATCAGAGCAATATACTATTACTTTATTTACCTCCTCACACTTCACACATCCTTCAACCTCTCGATTTGGGTGTCTTCTCTTCGCTTAAGCGGTCCTACCGGAAAAGACTTGGTCAACTGCACCAGTAGGCTAACTCAACAGCTGCTGGAAAGAGGGATTTCCTTGAGAACTATCGCCTTTCTAGAATCGACGGTCTTTCTAGCCAGAATATCAAGTCTGGGTGGAGAGCTAGCGGTCTTTGGCCCGTAGCAGCCAGCAAGCCACTATTGAGTCCCTTATTGCTTGAGAACTCTCGACAGAGGGCTAAAGAAAGGACTCAAAAGACCCCTGGGGACGCGAAAAGGGCTGAATTCACACCTCTCAGGCTTTAGGAAATGCAATCAACGATTTGGTCAACTCCACGGATTAGTCTCAAGACCTAAGGGTCCAGTTCAATCAGTTCAACCACACCAAATCAGCCAGTCAGACTACTCGCACTCTATTCAGAAAGGTTACAAAGGGGTTTGATGAGAAAGATAGCAAACTGGCACAAGCCCTCAAGAGGATTGAAGGGCTAGAAGCTACTATTGCGGCCAGTCAGCCACGGAAAAGAAAGAAGGTCGAATTGAGCCCCAACTCGAAGTTTGCCTCAGTTGATGATATATACCGGGCCCAGCAGCAGGAACTAGAAGCTATGAATAGTCTCATTGGAAAGAGAGATGCTGAAAGTATAGTTGAGGAAGAGGACTGTATTATAGTGGCTTAATTGAATCAATTGTATGCTGTTGAAAGAGTAGTGTTGAGAATAGACGTTCGCTTCAGGGGTGGCCGACTAGGGGGGGTGGCCGACTAGGGGGGTGGCCGACTAGGGGGGTGGCCGACTAGGGGGGGTGGCCGGATTGTGGGTACATGAACTTAATTTAATACAACGTTGACGATTAATTCTGCGCTACGAACACTTTCATCACGAAACAGGTTTGTGGTTTAGGAATGCTTTGCCTTACTTGTGGCAGATTCAGTGCGAGAGAGACCCAGAAGCTGGTTTTTTTCTTCCGACGATGCTCTGTATAGTATTACCGTGCTAGAGCAACAATTTCATCCTCAATCATCTGTAGAGGCTGGTATTTCTGTGCTTCTTTTTGTAACTCCAGTGCGCGCTTCTTGTACGTCTGATGACTTGACAGGACACCATCTACTGCAGCTCTGATCGCCGCAGGCTTGGGCGGAAAATCCTCGAGATACACCCCCAGACCCGAATATTCAACCCTCCTTCCGATGTCTGGTTTGTCGATAACAGTGCCGGACTGAACCAGGGGAACAGCATTAGTAATGGCATGTGTCAATCCACCAAAGCCGCTGCTCGAAACGAAAATGTCGGCATGTGGCAGTACAGCGTCAAAAGGAAAATAGTCGACCACGTAGGTGTTGCTGGGTAATGCGCGTGTCGTGCCTGGTGTAGCGGAGTCTGGAATATTCAGCACAGACCCTCGGTGACACAGTATCACGATGACTATTACATCTTCGCGGTTTGCGAGGGCTTGGACTGTTGGGATGACAACTTCGTTGAAATCCAGGCTTTCGGTACCCTGCGTGACAAGTACGATGCGCTTTCTCGCCTCTGACAACGACATCTGAGCGCTGTTTTTCTGAACGACATCGAACCAAGGCGGAAGCTTCAGGTCGGTTGACACCGGCTTCACTGGCAATGGGCCCGCGTATTTGAGGTGAGCTGGTATGCACTTTACGCCCTCCGGCATAGGAAAGTCGAGGCTAGCCATGCACATTTGCAGGGTAGTGTCGTGACATACACTTATTGCGTCAAAGATCCCGTGGAATAGGCGACGGGCGTTGTCGTCTTCTGCGTCGAGGTCGTACTTTCGGAAGAGGTCGTCGACATCCTTATCACAGCCATACAGCTCCTTCAAGACATAGCGTGCTTGATCTTCGTGTCCAATTTTCTGGCGTTCTCGGAATGTCTCCGCATGAGCCTTTAAGTTTCTTTGTATGCCGTCTTCGCTAGAATCGTAAGGCAGTCCCGATCCCCAAGGTGGATGGTATTTAGTGCCCCACCATCTGGGAATGACGCCAATGCCAATCGAACGTATCTCAACCTGATCGAAGCCGGGTGGCAAGCATTGCGCTCCCAGGCGAAGCGGCAGCATGCCCTCGAAACCAGTATCCGACAATACAATGATCTTCCGGGATCGCAGCACATCGATGCCACCCAACCGGTGCTTCATTTCGACAAGGGCGTTCCGGACAGAGTCAAAGGCGCTGACCATCAGTTTGACAAAGCTCGAGCCCAGTATGAGAGCTAGTTGCTTCTGTCGAGGCATGCCCATAATGGCGGCGTAAATGTCGGGCGGCGTGTCGCCACTGCTGAGCGTGGCACACAGGCCAACCATGGGGGCATAATGGACACCTGCCGAAGTGATGGCTGACTTCCAAGAGGCATTACCCGTCATGGTTACGTCGAAACCTCGAGAAGCCAGGTGAGCGCATATTTGAAGGGCTGGGTGCTGGTGGCCATCCCGGGGTGGGGCAGTGTAGAGGATGAGAGGAGCTTCGGGTGATGCCATGGCGAAAACGTTGAGTGACCCGCCACTTAGTGCTGAGCCTGAATAGTTTGAAGTATCATCGATGTGCAAAGGTGATCATTCACCATATATAGGTCACAGGCGCCAACCACCGACACTCTCAGGCTTTTACGCGATTCAGACGCTTCGGCACGAGTCAAACGCAACCGGACAGTACCTGGTTACATGCTGATATATGGCCCCTCAGGGCCTTCTACCGGCCTGTTCTGTTCCGAGGCAAGCTGTATTTTGTGGGAAAAGCACCACTGTGGGTCTGAAATGATGAAATGATTATTCCATAGCTTGCAGCTCGAATCACTACTATTGCGATAAGGGAGCATAAAAAAGTGGAACGATTGCTTGAAAACATCAAATGACTATTCTCTTTCGAAGTAGGAAGGAAATCAAACGATTGGTAGTCGAGGCCTGCTTGTGGGCTGCTGAGAGAATTTGCTATAGGAAGGGTGTAGAGGATTGAAATTTCGAATTTTTGGCGTCGTAACAAACCAGCGGGCGACGAGCACAAGCCAAAGGACGAGTAGGCCAAAGACGGACATTTGATAGTATTCTCATTGTGGTATGGCAAGATTCGGCACATCTAGTTGCTGAATAAATTCTGAGATCGACAGTTTTTCGTGGGGAAAAGAATGCCAGTAAGGCGGTATTGAAAGGATGCAGTTTCCTTGAGCTGCTTGCCAGACATAATCAATTACACCTGATCTCAGAGCAAAGAAACGGGATAGGACAGGTCTGCCTCTCGGCGCTCATAGATGGCCGGCTGTTCACCTTGTTTTGTCTCCTTCTTGCACCACCGCGTACACTACTGGACCATCCAGAAGCACGAATGAATCGGCAAGACAACCTATGCCATTGACACTTTGTTTGGCAACAAGGCTTGCTAATTGAGAGCGCACAGGCGTCGCGCAACTCGCACTTGTCCATCAACCTAATCCATTATGGAGATTAAAGTCCGTCAATTCTGGTAGGAAATCCACATAGCACCCACCCACCAGTGGTTTTCCAAGGTTGCGGTGTGCAATCCTCGGTAGCTAGCCATACCTAGTTATACGGCTTTTAGGTATACCATGTATGAGGTGTCAACACCCAGTGCATATGGTCAGAAAATTCTGCAAATGTACGTCCTACACGTTCCTTTGTCCCATTACTTTCAAACCGGCCGCATCTCACGGGTCTCGGAAATGGGGCACTTGGAGATAGTGGTTGGTCAGGAATACTCCAACATGCCTCGGAGCATGACGGACCATTATCACAACATTCGCCGCGTTTGGCTCGAGCTACTAGTTCGGACTAGGAGCCGGCATTAAACCTGGGGTACCGGAGTTTAGGCTTTAGCTCGCGGCCGTACTAGTAACTCCATCTGATCCCGAGCCATGATATGCTTATAAATCTGGCCAAACCAAACAAGCTATCTAGGTACAGATTGCATCATGTACTCCTAGTCCGGATCGTCACGCTGTCGGTATAATTGATACAAAAGTGAGCAAGCCCGCAGCGCAGCATTCACCCTCGGATCTTATATCGTTCCTCCTGCCACCGCGACTAGACCTTACCATATACAGTTATTACACGGGAATCGTCATGGCTTCAAAATATCAAAAACTTCAAAATAAGCACGTACTCGTCATTGGCGGGACGTCCGGCATTGGATTTGGTGTCGCAGAAGCCTCGTTGGCGTCAGGGGCTCATGTGACAGTGTCTTCGTCCAATCTGTCTCGGGTCGAGACAGCCATACAAAAGCTAAAGTCGTCCTTCCCTCAAGCAACCGTTGCTGGACACGCGTGCGATCTGTCCAAGCCTACGGTTGAGAAGGACGTTGAGAAACTCTTCGAAAAGGTTGGGAAAGTCGACCACATCGTCTATACGGGTATGTAGTTGACTCTCGTCAAGCCCGTCGAGTGCGTGCCTGGGCAGAAGACGCAAATTAACTGACGCTTCATAGCCGGTGACAAGCTTGCCACTATGCCCATCTCAGATATCACTTATGAAAAGATTGTCGCTGCCGGTAAGTCACAGTTTGAACCGCATAAGTGATGGTGACTGATCATTTTATAGGCCAAATGCGGCTCTTTGCTCCTCTACTCGTTGCCAAGGTCGGCTCCAACTACCTCAACAAAGGCCCTTACTCGTCTATAATTCTCACCACAGGATCCATCAGCCAGAAGCCACGCCCTGACTGGTCCGTGATCGCTCCCTATGCCAGCGGACTGGAAGCCATGACACGGAATTTGGCATTCGACTTGAAACCTATCCGTGTCAACCTCGTCAGCCCCGGCGCAATCGAAACCGAGCTCTGGGATCAAATGATGCCAGGTGATGAAAAGGGCAAGCAAAGCATGTTCGAGAATGTAGCGAAGTCGATGCCGACGGGAAGGCTCGGACAACCAGAAGATGTGGCAGAAGCTTACCTGTTCCTAATGAAGGACGCAAATGTTACTGGGACAGTGGTCAGCAGCAATTCGGGTGCATTACTGGTTTGAAGCTGAAATCTTACATTATTGATTCATTTGATGTGACTTCGGGATAATGGAATTGATAAAGTGCGATTTTACAAGTGACGTGGGCAGCAGAAACGGACCTACCTCGCAATGCTTGACTACTACCTGGGCCTAACTACACCTGTGGATATTGCATATAGCCTTTATAGCCTTTATTGAGATAATGGCTTTCAAAGAGACTCATCACTCTTCATACTTTCGTGGGCTCATGGGGGTTGCCGCTGGTACGTGAACTCGGTATCCGAGCATGCCATGCTCTTCTTATTCCGTCTCTTTCGTGTACCAGGTAGGTCGACAGGAAAACCAACACTGTCAGCGGCACAGCAGCGGCCCAATACATCCAGAAACGGGGCCCATCGTGACCGAAGTCTTTTGACGGAATGGAAAATATTGAAGCGACAAAACTCAAAGGGGCAAAGAGCATAGCCACAAGAGTCAAGCTTCTTGCGGTCCTAGCTTCGAGAAGAGAGATGCGACCTCCTATCATCCCGTTCAGAGCTGCAAGTGAAGAGGTCATTCGTGCATAGTCGGACAATTGTGCGCGGAACTCTCGGTGTAGGTAGAGGAAGTCTGGCGCGGAAGATCGCCAATCGGCTCTACTAGGCTCCCCCAGAGCCGGTGAGCTTCCCGAGTTGACTGAGCCCGTGTCGAACACATCGTAAGGGTCCTGGCCTTGGGAAATACCCAAAGAGTCCAGCACAGTGCCCAAAGCTTCAAGGTAGTCTGGACACTTGAAGTGACTCCAGGCTGTCTCGATTTGGTCGGATTCATCAATTTCCTTCTGTGTCTTCCTTTGCACTGCCCAACCGGCCGAGCGCATCGATGCGGTCTGGTGACTGACGAATCCGAGGAGCTCGCAGTAGTGACTGGCGACTATTTTCCTCAGGAATAGAGAAGGCAAAAGTGATGACTTTGCAACTTTCGCATGCTGTTGGACATAGTAGACCAAGTCGCCAGCGAATGAATGGTGGCGCGGTCGTTCGACATTTGTGCCGAGAGCGTAGTCTGGTATGAAACCATGATACCCCCCCTCAAAAGCCTTGATGTTCAATTTTATCTCGAGTTTATTGTATGATTCGACTATAATGGGAGGCGGATCGCACAAAATCACCACTGAAACGTGATGTTAGCACACGCACCGAAACAGGAATGGGTAGCACTCGCAACAGATCAGGACGTCGCTCACCAGGACCATCTGTGGCTCCCATCGCCGCCCAATATGTGCACTTCCTAGGCGCAATCATGAGCCAGTTGCTTGAATTGCTCCATTTGTGACATTGTATTTGTCTTCCCGTCATCGCGCAAACCACAGTGTCCGTGTTTCCCATGTGACGACCGAGTAATGCATCATCGACTGACCACAATTCGTAATACTCTAACGAGTATTTCGCCTTCGGATAGAAAGTCGTGGGCAGCCTGTGGCAGTTGATAGTTTCGTTGAAACGAAATGTCGTCTGACGCCACTGATGTATCTGGAAAACATGGTCAGGGACACCCAGCTTGGACCGCAGCAAAGAGTTGAGCTTGGACGTCTCATGGCGATGTAATGGAGCTTGTACGACGTAAAGAAGTTGTTGGGTTGCCTTCAAGCCATTATTTGGAGGAGCCTCGAGGAAATCTTCAAACTGCTGTAAACTCAAACAATACAAGTTCTTGACCGGATTGGATTGCGGATCCTGAATGGCCAATACTGAGATTAATGGATCCATGATGCAGAGGATCTTGTGCGTTAATTTGATGGGAAACAATTACCAAAGGCATTGAACTCGTGAAGAGAGCTGCACAGACGCTTCGACGCTTGAATGCACAACTCTCGGCTTTATAACTCAGCTGACTGCTTGGCGAAGGATGCCTTAGAAGTGTATTTTGGGGACGCCACCTCATTGCCAGGCTGTGAGGACTGCCGGGCTCAAGCAGCTGAGTCTAGGTTGTATGACCATTCCGGGGCTGGATATATGCCGTGTAGCGCGAGATACATCACACTGTAAGCCTCTTGGCTGACAATTAGGCTCCCTTCCAACCCCTTCCCACTAAGCTAAGGATACCCCGAAGGCCTGCAGTGGTGTGCTGTAAATTGAAATCTGCCTAGTGAAATCTGCTTTGTTTGATATGAAATACATACTTGCGAATTAGACTCATGCTATTGTGCCATACGGAGCTGAGAGGGAAATGGCGAAACGAATGAGCAAGACACACTCAAACTATCGTCAACTTTACCGTCTGACCCATTGGAGGATCTTCGGCCCACTTGCTGTTCCACTTCTGCTCGTCATAAAGATGATGCGGCATCGATCTCTCGCTTGCGAAACCTACTCGCACATATTGACCAGCTACGCTCGTCTCACGAAGTATCAGAAAGCAGGGTTCCTTCATGGAGAAACCAATAATCTTGTAACCCAGTAGGAGAAGGACAAATCCAGGACTGACACCCAGTGGGATCTCCGAAGGCACATCGCTCACGAATGGTAGGCTGTTGCTGCCTTTGTCCCTCAAGATGAAGGTTATCTTGTCGTCACTCACGATCCCGTCGTCCAAATGAAAGTCTGTTCCTGTAAAATGACAGTCGAGCTTTGTGATGATCCGGCCGTAAAGCACAATTTTTCCGGACTTGACTTGGCCGAAGGGATCCGCAAGACGGTCGAGAGGTTCGGTTGTTGCTTCTGTAATGTCTACCGAACTCTCAAAGGCAAAAGAATCTAGTGGAGTGACAGGTGCATCAAGAGACATGTACGACCACGTTGGGGCCCGATAATCGTGAGGTCGACGAGGGTCATACACTCCGTTGAGCTCTGGGTCCATTGAAGACCAGCTTGCTCTTCCATGCGACACGAACCAACAAAGACATCTAATCAGCAGCTCTTCTCCCCACAGGCCAGCGAGGTAAGTGGGCTCATGACCCAAGTGGCGAGCGAGGGCGTCCGAGAACTTCTTGGCAAGCCCCGACATTGCCGGCAGCTTGTCTCGTCCGTCAGTGATGCTTCGTCGTGAGAAAATTTGGATGTAGTTGCTCCACATATTTCTCCAAAAGAAGTTCATATCATGATCGTTTGTCATGACAACGTCCGGACGTCGAAGCAAGATATTCGGGTTTTCGTTCGGATCAGCCGTTCCAGAGCCAAATCCGCATTCGCACCGTTGCGTCTCATTGCACTCCCACATCAACTCGTCCGAGGTGTAATGCAATATACGGTTCGACAGCACGCTCTCCTGCATACACCAAGCGCGAGCTGCAAGTGGCTCCGAAACCAGCTGTTCAGCCTTGACCCAGTCCAGCGATGCTGGCACCCGACTGAGAAGACCCCAATCGCATGCATTGTGAAGCTTTCCCAGACTCGGCCGGACGTACACCGCACGTCCGTCGTGAAGATGTCCCAAGCCCCTGGTCTGGTTTCCGAAGCTCTGTTCACCAAAGATTCCCGCCGATGAGCCTGGCGCCTGTGTGGCCGAGATAGTGAGAGCTGCGTTGGAGTAGACTTCGCACATCTTTCCCGACTCAGCAAGCCATTCTTCCAGGTCGTGTTGGACGATACATAGGGCGTCTACCCACAAATACTGCAGGCCAAGTCTTCGGGTGATCGTGATCGCATCTTGGATCGTCTTGGGCATCTTGGAGAAAAATATATGGCGCCTGAACTCCTCATAATTTGCTTTGAGCCCAAAGTCAGGGACGTCTTGCTTCACGGTCTTCATGGGCGGATGCTGTTTCCACCATCCCCAGCAATAGCTCAGAGCGACATAAGGCTTGCTGTCCACACTTTGAGTCTCGACCAAAAACGGCTCTCTCACCCCTTCCTGGCCGACATCGATGACTCTGGTGGGGAGAGGAATCTCGCCGGGTATCTGACAATGTGGATGATTGTCTCTGCATTCTTTCAGCCACGATGCGGCCGCACCGAAGCAAGCCTCCGAGTCAGATCGTTCAGAAACCTCCCCTGCAGGACCAATGAATGGTCCATCGTGCCTCTCCCCTACATCGTGTGTCCTAGTGAAAAGATCGATCGAAACTTTTGTTCCTCTATACTTGATACGCAAGGGACCAGCCCTTGCGATCAAGACTTCGACAATGTCTTCTTTGCGAAATTCCGAATCGTAGAGTTGGAGTGCTTTCCAGATCAGCTTACATTCCGCGCATGTGGACGTCGTCAGAGCCTCAATCGCGATCCATTTCGAAATTTTCGTGTTTCGAGGTACTCTGGGATTCTGAAGCTCGACAGGGCGCAGATTGGCACAGTGCTCGCAAGTCATGATGTGCGGAGACCAATATGCAGGTGTTGCGACATGTCATCAAAATCTTTTAGAAAAGCAAAGCAGAGGAACGCATTGGAGTTGGCCTCTTGTACTGTGGTAGAGGGCTGGTCAAAAGGGAGTTCAGTTATGGCGTTGCATTGCAGTCAGCCAAGCAGTCAGCCAAGCAGTCAGCATAAGCACTAGGTAATCCAATCCAGTGCTAGGATCAACAATCGTGTGATATTTGCATGTAAAATCCTGTCGCGTAATCCTCTGGTTGCCTGAGACTGGTGATCGTCAGCTTCTAGGTTCGAAGGAGATTGGCCCCCCCCCCCCAAGATGTTTGCGTGCGCTCCAGATGCAAATTCCCATCCCGCCAACACTTCTGAACTTGTTTTCAACGTCGCCGGTCAGGTTGGACCTTTGTTAAGAATCTTTCGATGCGACATCATGCAGCAGTCCGGGCACTTTCTGGACCCACATCGGGTGGTAGACAGCTCCACTATTATGTATCTACCTCCGCGGGCAGGAGCTTCCGAGGATTTTTATTCTTACATTTGCCATAGTCTTGAGAAATGCAACATTACATAGCACAGGTAGAAGATCTTACTTCTAATAGCGAGCCAGATGTTCTCCTGGACGGGTAGCAGGATCTGCATCATGTCACCGTCAGGGAAGAACAGTAGGCTTGGAGGCGATGACAAGCACGGGGCCCTTGACCGGGACATTGTCGATACTGATAGAGAAGTGGTGCCGGAGGCAGCCTCGACTGAAAAGCTGAAGGCGACTTCGAGGAATATTCGCACAGTATCTTACTTCGCTGTGGCAGGATGTGTTCGTTTAGCCGCAAACCTCCATGGACCATCCACGTTACCCACGCTGATCATCTCACCGCCAGAGCGCTGCCGACTTTTCCGACGGCTACCAGCAACAAATTGCAACAAGCGTTAATGTCATCTTTGCCCACCTCTATGGCAGCCTATATACCTCGGCGGACAAGACGAGGATCTCCAACTCACTCGTTGTGGGCCAGATCCTCGGAATCATGCTGCTTGGCTTCATCACCGACGGTTTTTCCCGAAAGGCTGGCATGGTCTTTACTTCAGCTCTGGTGGTAGTCGGTAGCTTGATGGCAACACTGGCATTGCAAGTGGAGCATCTTGGCGTCAGCAATATGCTGTGGTATTTGACCGTGGTTCGAGGTCTTGCCGGAGTTGGAGTAGGAGGAGAATTTCCTTCTGGTGCCACTGTAAGTGCTGAGCAGCCGCCATGTGACCTGAGACAGCTTGCCCGTGGACTGATGAAAAATTCCAGGCTGCCTGTGAGGGCATGGAAGACTACAATCCTTCCAGAAGAGGGCCAGTCTACGTGATGGCCACGACTTTCATTACCTGCTGGGGAGGGCCGATGTGCATTTTCGTGTACCTGATGACCCTGATGGGTTCCAACAACAATCTTTACACGGCGTACTTGGCCGTCAATGCCATTTCGGTCTTTCTTCCCCTCTTCGTCTTCCTTTGCCGACTGCGAATGGAGGATTCTAGACTTTTCCAGCGCTCGAACTTCAAATCAATCAAGACAGCCAAGATTCCTCTCCGCTTGATCATCAAGAAATACTGGGTCCGACTAGTTGGGACAGGCGGAGCGTTCTTTCTTTACGACTTCATCAATTTCCCCAACAGCATCATGAGCTCCACTATCATCGATTCGCTGGTACCAGGAAAGTCTCTGCAGACCGTGGCCCTGTGGCAGCTCATCCTCTCCTTGATGACGCTCCCGGGCGTGTTCGCCGGCATTTTCCTCGTGGACCGCCTCGGTCGCCGCTGGACTGGAATCTTGGGTTTTGGCGGCTACCTGCTGGTTGGCCTGATTGTCGGGTGCTCGTACGCGGAGATTACGAAGAAGATACCAGCGTTCGTGGTGATGTACGGGCTGGTGAGTACAATCTCGTGTTCTGTCTTTCCATTCTCAGTCATTAGCTGTCAAGTATCAACTCGCAACTCGACTGTATTTGACGTGTCTCGTGGAAATGCCATGTGGCCTGACTTCTAAGACATAGCAAAACTTTGCCGGGTAAGTAGATCGCTCACTGACAGAGACTAAAGATGCAAAGCCTTGGCCATATGGGCCCAGGCTCAACGCTGGGCCTCGTGTCTACTGAGTCATACCCGACAGCCATTCGAGCCATGTGCTATGCGATCTCGGCGGCCTTGGGCAAAGCGGGTGCCGCTGTAGGGACGGAAACTTTCACGCCCATCGAGGAATCACTTGGCCAGCGGTGGACGTTCTTCTTCGCGGCTATTTTTGGTGCCTTGGGCATGCTTGTCTACTGGTATGTGTTGCCCAAGAGCTGCCTCGATTTTCGCACGTAGTCGGTAATTGTGGATCTCATGGAACATGAGAACTGGCAGTTCCCAGGTTTTTGATCCAAGACATGACGAAAGCGGATCTTCTAGCCCAAGATGAGGAGTTTGAAGATTATCTGCGACAGAACGGGTGGGAGGGAAATATGCAACGGTCTGTCGAACTTGAAGGTTGAGAGGTTGTTCCTCGCCCATCGAACTGGCAAGTGTCAAGATGTGTGCTTCAAGCTCGTGGCTCACTGGCGAGAGAGAAGTGGACTAGAATCAAGGTTGAAGTGTGCTGCTTTCGGCCATTTCAACAGCCGGCATGACGGGTCAGGTTTAGTCTTCCTTTCTTGCGGCTGACTCACGCCCAATAGCAGTACCCATGGCGCGAGCCAGGGGAGAGATGTTAGATGTTCGATGCTCCGACGAAGCAGGCAATTAGTGCACGTGGGGTAAAAGCAGCACTATCAGCCCTCGAGCTCGCTGTCAGAACTTGGATACGCAGTACATGAGATCAGGAACCTGCCCAGATGTACTTGTTGATACCCGGGTTGAAGTCTGGCTGGGCTGCAGAGCGCCTTGCTGTGGCTGATGCTATCACAAACGAGAACGTCGGCGTTAAAATAAGCATTTGGGTCGACCCGAGACGGCGGCACAGCTCCTTGGCATAGATCGTGGTAAGCCTTTAAAGTAGGGATTATGCTAGTTTATCTCCATCCTTTCGCTCAATGAGCCAATCGGACGCGATTGTAAAAGCGACGGTTAAAAGCGAAGAATGCGACGACGAAATCCTTCTCGAGGCATAGAGCTCAATCAGGTCAGATGCTGCGAAGCAGTCAGCAAGACCAGTATTTGCGGTGGAGTATCCCATACAGTACACAGTTGTGGCATCGTGCATTCGACGGAACGATAATGAATCCCCAAGTCTACGGCTGGTTGGCCTCAGTGCCGGCAGAAGGAATCATGGAGGAGCCATTTGAATGGGCGGTGATGCCTCCAAGGCACATTACCAGTTCACTGTTCGAAATCCTCATTGTCTTGGTACTGCCCAGGTGACTACCGACTGTGCTTCAGGTCTGAGCACCAAAATCACTCCTCCCGCGATATATCACGCTATTCTACGACAAGTACTTTGCCCTGCTCGGACTTGTACCTCCTAACAGCATATATCGAGAATCACTTGTCATCAGTCAGAAAAGACTTGAAACCCAGCAGGTAGCGACGAAATTGGCATCCCGGCTCTACATCCATATGGTTGTCAATCTGTCACCAGTGGCACGGCGAGCTTCTGACGACGAGTCTTCCCCACTAAACTACACAAGCACCAATGACCACGTCTGCGATATGCCGAGACCGATGCTCAACACAGAGACAACTATGCTGGCCGGTGGCTATGACTTCTACACGATCAGCAAAATTATCACCGGAGCATGCGCCTGCTTCACTATCATCAGTCTTCTCATTCTGATGTCTCGGCACGCCACGCACTTATCCCGGCCCAACGAGCAACTCAGCATTATGCGAATCTGCTGCTACCTTCCCATCCTCGCCATCTGCTGCTTCCTTGAGGTGTCATATCCCAACACCTACGTGCACATAACCCCGTGGGTCGACGTTGCCCAGGCTATGGCTTTATGCAGCTTCTTCATCATGATGTGTCAGTTTGGTCCCCTCGGACAGCCAACGGGATGCCTTCTTTCGGGCCCTGAAGGTGCCCCAGAAGGAGAGAAGGCGAGGTCGTCTTGGTAGGGCAAAGGGCATGACAAGGAGAGGCAATTATGGAAGACAGGAAGAAGACGACGCGCCCGTGAACGGTCTTTTGTGGTACAGGAGAATGTAGATTAGCATTTTCCAGTACCCATTCGTGCAGGCGCTGATCGCTGTTTTCACCGCGATTACCGAATCGCAAGGGGTATATTGCTTGGTCTCTCCGAATACATACTTTGCCCATTTGTGGCTGGACATAATCCACAATATCAGCCTCACTTTGGCGGTTATTTCGTGCCTGCGACTCCTGGATGGCCTCAAAGGACAGCTGAAGCATCGCAGGCCTCTCTCCTCAAGCTGGCAGCATTCAAGCTTCTTATTGCTGTCACATCCATCGTACAGGTAGGCACTTTCTTGCTCAACCGCCCTCATCATTCACGAATTTTTGACTAATTTGTCATCAGATTGTTTACTGGATTCTCCGGTCCATCAATCCCAGCCCTCTCAAGGCGACGACCACTCTTTCTTGGGCAGACGACTTCATTGGAATCCCTGTGTTGTGCGTGTCACTCTTGACCGTACCCTTCTCTATCCTGTTTCACTTTGCATACGACGTTCAAACCTACTTTCTCGAAAATGTCGACCGCAATATTGCTCTGGCCCACAGAAATGACTTGGAGACCGGCTCGGGTAATTCAGGCGCCGGGTCGATGTCCATTGGGCTCAGCTCTGCAGGCTCATCGTATCAGGGTGGATTTCTGGGTATCAGGGCCTGGTTAGGCATGCTGAACCCAAGCGAGCTCATATCTGGATTCGTCTTTGGGCTGACAATGTTGAAATCCGGAAACCGCGAGGCGGGGATCAATGTGGTGAGACGGGCGCAGACTGAGGAGTTTAATGGTGCTTGAATCAGCTCTAGAGGACTTGGCGGGTTATCTCAAGCGTCTTAGGATGGCATAAACACGGAGGGGCCTGTTAGACAAAGGTTGGAATAGACTAATGCTGTACTTGTAGGGGCTCAGTACGAGCACTGACGCGATGCCGGTAGGTGATGGCTCTGCGTCCACTTTTCCATTGAGAAGGTTTACCTTATCCTGATAGCAATATAGGGGCTGCTGTAGTAAGTCCAGTATGCGTGGAGAAGCAGTCCACTCAGACAGAAGACACGTTGCTTTACATTACGTTGTATTCCCTGCATTGTTGTCCCGGTATTTTCACTCATGTTATGTCCATTCAGATGGGTTTATGAGCACGCAGATATTCCAGATCTTACAATCAGCTTCAGCAATGCCACAACCTTTGCGTTAAAAACTACGGCAAACTAGGATATGATCGGACCATGGATGTCTGCGTTTCGCTGTCGGCAGCGGCTACCTCATCTCTAACGCACAGCCCACGGTACGGTGGTAACGCAGGCTAAAGCACCAAAGGTAGTCAGTCTGTAGACAAAGCGCTAAACCACCCCCCTCCCAAACAACACCCTACAAAGTCAAAACAGCCAGATCTTCTTCATCACATTAAATTGCAACAACAATCGAATACATACTAACGCATGCCTCAAAACTCTTCTTTCAACTACCCAATCACTACGGAAATCCAGCCCAAATGGCTATTTTCGAACCCTCTCAAGTACACTTTACTCACATCAACTCTTAAAATCAAATCCTTACGACGAAAGCTGTTAAATCTAAAAGTCTTCTTACGAAGGCTTTATACAAAGCCGGTATTTGTTTTTATTATGGTTGTAAAGTTGGTAGTCAATTAAGCAAATTCTGTTCCCTGACTTCATGAATCGATTGGTACAGCGTACAACTACAACAAAAGGACGTACAAAAGCAAAATGTGGCTTTTTATAACTTTGAAAGACGGATATCACTTTTCTCATCACCAATTCTATTGGCAGCCTTCGGACTTTGAGCGATTTGTCTTCAGATGTCTTTCAGACGTGTTCGGGACCAGGACACCCGCCTCCTAGCCCCCAGGCCCCAGCCTCCAGCCCTTCCCAACCCGTCTGAGCCACATATGATGTTGAGATAACAGCTACCGTAGTGGATGGCGACATCAGCGAGATTTGTGTCAACTGCCCAGGTGCTCATGGCGGAGATTCACATACAAACCTCACACCCCCAGGACCGACAATACTGCCTGTGAGTCGGCACGCGTTTGAGCATCGCTTGAATTGGTCATATGCACGCTGACACAAGCCAGTCAGTGCAGACAAGTTTCAACAGCGCGAACTGTTCCTGGGATACTGCTTCTTGAACCAGCGCAAGCTTCATCGTCAAAGGGTCTTGAACATTGCGCGTCCGGCAGCCCACATTCCTCACACGGCTTCTCATTTTCCACCTACAGCAGGTTCACATGGACTTCAACCAGGGAAGTTCGGCAAAGTCCCTCGGTAGCATGGTGCTCCGAGCCCAAAAGAAACCCACATTTACCTGCATTCTTGACTGACTAACTACCTACTCTAGCTGCAAAAGCGGATACTAGTTTGCGCTGAAGGTGCGAGATATCACAAAGACAATTTTGCGAACAAACATGTGTGTCTTGATACTTAATAAGATGGATACAAAGGCAACGTGGCCACCTGCTGGTGCTAGAACATGCTAGTGGAATTAAAACTTCAGTTCTAGTTTACTTTTGCAGTTCGAGCTGAGTCACGACGTGCTCATGCACCACAGTGATCCTTTCCCGAGATGAAGCTATATTACTCCATCATTGCGAGCCTCGCAGGCCTCACGCACCCCACCTTCGCGGCCATCTCCTCAGTCGTCAGCGGCACGCCCATGGGGTTCGCTTTGGCCGTGACGGGCGGCGGAACAGCGATGCCCGTCTACCCAACGACCAGTGCGCAACTCGAAAGCTACCTGACATCCTCATCGGCCGAAGTCATTGTCATCTCCGGCGAGTTCAACTCTGTGGGCAGCGAAGGCACGCAGATGGAGCAGGCATGCAACGCGTACTCGTGTGCGCCTGCCGAAGGCGGCCAGGCCCTACTCAACACACTCGAGGCTGCAGCTCGTCGCTGACGCTCTACGATGCAAGTATAGATACAGCAGGGTACCATGTAATTAATGTGGCTTCTGACAAGACCCTCGTCGGGACGGATGGTGCTACTCTTAATGGAAGGGGTCTGAGAATCGTCGGCGTGAGCAACATAATTGTTCAGAACATGGAGATCACAAATTTGAACCCAGGTCAGTGGCTTCCCTCCCCCAGCCCCTTCTGGAATATTTCCTCTCGCACAAGGACTTCATCATGTCCTCTACGGAAACTCAGAGCTCGACCCGTCCAGAGTTCATGCCTCGAGATCAAACTTTTGACATCACTGAGAATGTGTGGGACGGCGATGCTTTGACACTCTCCGAGACCAATGACACATGTGTCGATCATGTCACGACCTCAAACCTTGGTCGCCAGCACTCTTCCTTCGGCGAGGACTATAACAATGCCGTGGCCATTTCCAACAGCTTTCTTAGCGGCACCACGTCCTATCCAGCCAGTAAGTCTTGAACGTCACTTCTTATTCACCCTCCGCTTTACCCACTGCCATCGTGGCCCCAACATAATCAGAAACCACCCTTGCTCACCCGCCCACTACCAGCTTGCGACGGCCACTCCTAACTGGGGAATGGAACTCGTTGGCTCCGGTGGTTTCATCAATTTCTATCGCAACTGGGGGTACAAAACCTCTGGCCGAAGCCCGGCCCCAAGTGGAAACACCGTCTTTCACGCGGTAGATAATGTGTGGTCGTCCAACTCGGGCCAACGGTTAGAAGGCACCGGTGGCGGCAACGGAATTCACGAGGGCAACTACTTCTTCCTTGACACGCCGACGATTGTGGACTCCGGTTTTGTGGGCATCCTGTTCAGCTCAGACGCAGCGGACCTGTCACAATGTCAGACCTATCTGGGGCGCAGCTGTGTCACCAATCCGCTTGGTTCTAACACTGGATTATTCTCGGGCTGGGATGACTATGTATTCTTTTCCGATATGTCAGGACGACCGATTGTAGCGGCCTCTGCAGCGTCTTACGTCGCCTTGTCCGTGATAGCTGATGCTGGGAACACGCTGTAATAATGGCAAGAGGTATAGGAAAGATCAGGTCCGAGTTCGGATTTTTTTCATTTGTATGTGTATATAGTAAGACAACGGTGCCGACACTGCAGCAGACTCTGAGAAGGCTACCATGTAAATTTCGACCGGGTTCCAAATTTCAGTTTGTCCCGATATGGTGTAGCTATCGGTTAACATGATGCATTCATCCAACTCTTTAACGAGTTACGTTGCAGTAGACACATTGTTTCTCCCAGGCTGGCGGATACGAGCTTATGCTCCTCATTCATCGTGCCTTCTCTGGTACATCAGCCACCCACGATCCTGTTTCTTTCATGCGCCCCCAACGTTCCAAGTGCCTCCAGCCAGCCGCTCTTGCATGTGACAGCAATCACTCATCAAGCTTTTTCCTTTCCATATCAACTCCTTAGGTCTAATGGAGGAACGATGGAAGGCGCGGGTTCCAAGACGGCCCAGGACGGTACCCAAGCTAGAACACCAACGCCGCCATCAACAGTATGCAAAATCAGAACGTTATACGAGTCATTGCAGCGGCCAAGCATGCATCGAGATCATATGTTTGACCACCCTGGAAATGCATCACTTGAGCAAAGTACTTGGCGTGTTGATTTGAATACTTATCATTCAATTCCCAATTTTGTATCTCGGGGCAGTAGCTTGGGCACTTCTTTCCTGGCTCTTTCGCGTTTGCAGTTGATTCAATCACAAATCAGAACTTGAGACTTCAGGAACCGGCATCTATAGACCATTTCAGCATTGGATACCTCGGGACCACGAGCAGGCTTTGTGTTCCTTGGGTACCAACCTGGAAATACAACCTTGGAAAGTGACCTTTTAATGCTGATGAGCTTGTTCTCCTACTAAAACATTATCGCGAAACACGTCTTGATAAATCCCACCAACATCCCTTCCTCTGGCTACCCCAGAAACTTAAGAACCACCAGAAAGATGTGGTTTCCTTGTCGCATCATCGCCACTATCGCCTCCTTTGCTTTCAACTTGTTCTGGGCTGGTTTTCGGGGTGCAACCGCCAATACCGCCACCAGCTGTCACTGCCAACACGACAAGACCACTGTGAATTCGATTCAAGCTCGATCAAAGGTTGAAGTAGCTCTTAATGTGACCTGCTGGAAGGGGAATAGTGGTGATTCCTGCTACGGGCACACTACCGGGTGCCAAACCGACACTGGGTACTTTGTAAATCTCATTCCACCCTTCAAGCCCCTTCGTATCTGCCTGAGCTCCAACATACTCTGGCTCGATTTAGACGGAAGCCGCAAGTTGGACAACTCTTCTTACTGATCACTAGCATCGCTGGCTCTTGACCTAGCTCGCTTGTACCACAAGCGAGGACCAGATGCTCTACAGCTCCGCCTGCAATGGATGTAGCGAACCCGGCACTTGGCTCTACAAGGTTCAGACTGGTAAGTCTTCTTGCTAGAACGGGACGGTGGACTGACGAAAAAAGTGATGTGTACATTAGCACTATCTTGAGATGCAGTGGGGTGGTCATCATAGGGATCCAGCCAGACATGGTTTCCTGAAACAGACATTGCGAGACTTCTCCTTGCACAATGGCTTGGAGAAGGATAAGCAATAGCGATTATGTACCGGGCATTGCTTAGCTTTTTCTAGCCTCCCACAGCTGGAAAGACATCGAAAACGCGTTGGCAGTGCATGATCTCTGGCTGGTGAGATTGGAAGCAATCATGAGGCAAAGCTGTGGTAATTCCTGACCCGAACCTGAGGCGCTGTGATGCATTGTAGTGAACAAAGGTCTAGAGAAGTCTGAGCGTAGCAGGTCCGTGCAGGTATGCAAGCGTTGGAACCAAGATTTGAGAGTTCAAAGACGAGTGAAAGCATAGTGTGGAACACAATTGGGGCGGGGCGTAATTGGAGGTCGTAGAAAGTTGTCGATCCCACTGGGGAAACGAGTGAACTTTGTGTTTGAACCAGCAACCGCTCCAATTGGATACCATGGAGCTTGGAAGGGTGAGCAGTCTAATTATGATAAACCCATTTGAACAAGACTGAGATGAACATGCCTCTGAGTACGAATTTGGGATGCAGTGCTACACCATATCAAATGATGAACGCCCTCCAACCAGATGCTCACAGTATCGAGCCTTTCCCAAACTCCAAGAACGCCTCGCATAATGCATCTCATGGGGTCTGCGCCCGCCAAATGTTTGCTGCCGACCAATCCAGGCATGGCCTCGTTCAGGATGACTTGCACCACATGCCCCAGCCCATGTCCGCCGTGCACTATGCCATGAGGGCTTCCCGCCCACAAGTACTTCCCAGAGACACCCCTAGTCTGCACCGATCAGGGGCAAACCTCAGAGATTCACAACCCCAACCGTCCAAGCCTCACCAATCCTTCTCATCTCGCCTTCAAACCTCTTCCCACCCACGCCCCTCCCTCCCACGCCCCCGTTCCCCACGCCGCCGCCCACTTCCTCAGGCTCATAGAATGGGTTCATCAACAGCCGCATCCACGCACCCTGCATCGCACGGAACACCACCTTCAAATCACTCTCGCGTAGCCCCACCGCCCCTGCCCCAACACCCGCCCCGCCCGCGGCGCCCGTAGTGCCCACCCTCCGTCCGCGCATGTCCACGACCACGACAAATTTGACGCCCGTATTCGTCTCGAAGCCGTATGCGGCGAGCCGCTCGTCGACGGCGTGCAGGAGGCCGTAGTCGTTGCTAGCGCCGCCCGCGGCTGTGGATGCGGTGGCCTTGCTGGCGCCGCGCAGCTCGAAGATGTCGAGGGTGGAGGAGAGGAGAAGGGAGAATTGCAGGGGCGTGCGTATCGGCGTCAGTGTGGAGGTAGTTGGGTCGTAGGAGGGGAAGATGGCGATGTGGAGTGGGTTGTTCTGGGCGAAGTTGTTAGCTAGCTGCAGGAGTGGAAAGCGTGGACAGTGGGGCTTACATTCCGCCCTATCACGCCCAGACAGGCGATGGAGGGTATCGCGGTCGCCATGGTCTTCGCCAGTAGGTTCTGGGTCTGTCACGACGCTGGTACTTCTTTGGGGAGGTCAGACGAGGATGTTCTTTCAACTGCTTGTGAGCGCGGGAAGTTCCACGGACAACGTTGTTGGTGCCAAGGGCCGGCGCGCAGCTGCCGAGTGCGGCCCGAGCCCGGGCTGTCCGGGCTGCCGGGCCGCTTTTATTACAGTAAAGCTCACACTACAAAGTACCTTCACAGGACACAGGACCCCCTGACTGTCGCCATTCAACACGGTATGCACCAACCCTTCTCGGACGGACCATCTGCAGATCTCATCAAGATACTACCTATGTGACGGTCATACCTGCCACAGGTATTCGGTACCTATCCGAAGGTACCTTATGTCAACGCCGAAGCCCTCGGCCTTTAGTTACTTAGTCTTCCGTACAACAACAAATGCACTGATGAAACCTTCTGCTGCTACCATAACCTAGCTGGCCTCGATGGCAGTATGCAGCCGCGTAGGCCTAGTCTTTCCTAACCCAGAGAATAATTCGTACGCAGGCAGATTCCAGCTTGTTGCTCGGACCCTCTGGATGTTTCGTTATTCCCATGTCGGCGTCGGGGATACGCATACATTGTGTCAAACATCAGTCATTCGAACTTTCCTGCAGACGTTTCGTAGACATCCAGCGGAATTACCCGTCGACACTGGATGACACTGAAGCACACTGAAGCTTGAGGTCGTTGGAAGGTGCGCCGAATGTCACGGTAAATCAGAGATGGTCAGGCAACCGACATGCGATTATTGGTTGAAATGTGAAGCCAAATTATGCGAGTTTTCAATGCTTTCCCTAGATTCCTACATCCTCTCAGGTCTGTCTTGTCTATCACTATCACCACCACCACTACCACCGACGCAGACGTCTCTTCACTTCCCAACTCCAGCCCAAACCGTTTTGTGCTCCCCAGCCCGCCTGCCTCTCTGCTTCGTATCTCTGAACGGGGAAGACGATAATTGAAAACAACTCCTATGCTATTCCGGACTCCGGCGGCGAATAAGAAAAAAATTGGACAAGCCTCGGTCATCCACACCCGTCTTTTGCAAGATCAACAGCCCGTTCCCCCCCGACAGCTAATCCACGGTCGATGTGCCCACTCCGTCTTGAGCCGGTACTCGGTATTCTATGCTGCTTTTGCTGTGGCAGCTCGCTTGCGGAAATAACTGATTACTTCACTTTCGGTGTTAAAAAAAACCTGACATGCAGTGGTGACACGAGGCCCAATTGGCGAGCCAGTGTCATCCTCAGGATGAAGAATAGATTGCCAACCGTATAACAACGGCGAGCATTGCAAACTATTCAACTGTTTTGCAAGAGGCTGGATGATGCCCGGAACCAATGGCAATCGCTAACTGTGAATCAGCTTCACAGGCGACGATCCGCACAGCGACAGACCACTGAGTATCGCAGGCGGCAAACGATTAATCGAGGTGGGTGGGTTGGTTGTAGGTTTGTAGATGTCATTAGGAGGGTCGATTAGGAGGGACAAAGGTCCACAAATGCGTACGTATATGAAGGAAGCCGGGATGCGAGCGAGCGTTAAGTCATGAGAATGCCTCTATAACCGTGAAAAAGCGGATCGTGCCGACGATGCCCCCTGAGATGAGCGTATACAGGTCTTGCGAAACCAGGCTCGACATCCAGGCAGACAGGCACACCCATTGCACCTGCGCCGGTATGAGTCGACCCACAGCACTCGGGCCTCTATGAAAATACTTGAGGATCTGACGAACCAGAACGGCCAAAGCCGAGGAACTAGCCGCAGCAGATGGCCTTCATAAACTTCTGGAACCCCGTGGGTTGCTGCGGCTCAGGCTGCCTTCCAGTAGTGGGTGTGGCCTGGTTCATCGGCTGTGTCGAGGTCATCGGCTTCGGCAAGTTTTGGGTACTGGCCTGGAATTGGGCCTGCGTAGAGCCTGTCGGCGTAGCCTGGTCGCGGAGACCCCCGGCTCCGGTACGGGGCGACATCATCAAGCGGTCGGGACCGTTTCGCTGATTTTTTGGACTCTGTCTGATCGGGGAAGGTGGTGGGGGTTGCGCTGCATTTAAACGGTCTGCAGTAAGGCGTGTCATCCTGGGGTCGGAGAGGTGGGCGGGGGTGTTGTTACCACCGCGGGAGCCACCATAGACCTCCATCTGGGAAGGGCCAGGTCGCTGCTCGGGATTGCGAAGTTGCTGTGAAGATCGCCCATACTTGGACTCCCGCATCTTCTCAATGATATGATCCCAATCATACTTCTTGTCCTCGGTGATGCCCTGGTCGAGTGCAGCATCAGTGAAGAGCTTGCGCATGTGCTCGTAGTCTGGTGTCTCCTCGAAGCCCAGGTTCCGCACATATTCGAGATACTCCTTGAATTGTTTGGGAAAACCGGCGCATAATTCGTCCACCGGGGTCGTCTGCTTCTTCTCGCCGATCTTCTCGTACTTCTGCTTATTAGTCGCAGCCTTGAGGCCTTGCCATGGCAGGCCACCTCGTAGGAAGTACATAAACACGTGGCCTAGAGCTTCGAGATCATCACGCCTTGATTGTTCCCTCCCGAGATGGGTGTTGATGCTCATGTACCGTGCTGTACCAGAGAGTGATTTCCGCTCGCGATAAGGAATGTGCTGCTTCGTTTTGGGGTCGCGATACTGCTTCGCCATGCCGAAGTCGACGACGTGGATCGTGTTGTTCGGCTCCTTGTCATCGCGCAGATCAATCCTGCCAATTAGGAAATTGTCGGGCTTGATGTCGCGGTAAATAAGGTTCTTCTCGTGAATTGTTTGGACTCGGGACAGCTGTGAGCTCGAGTTAGCAGGACTTCAAAGGATAGATCCCAAGGCTTCTCACCATTTGCTTGGCCACCTGGATGACGGTCTTCAAGGAGAATCTACGACCACAGTGGTCGAAGAGGTCCTCCAGCGAGGGTCCTAGCAAGTCGATCACGAGAATGTTGTGTAGACCCTCCTGACCAAAGTAGTAAACGTTCGGAATCCCGGCTGTAGGACGGCTTGTTAGTTAGGACCGGCGAAAGGCAGACAAGTCCTCAGGGGCACACTCACGGCAACCGACGAGGATCTTGTATGTCCTGTACTCATCGCGCAATTGTGGAGCGTCGCTCTTGCGTGGTTCCTGCCGCACATCAATTAGTCCACCGCTGTAGGAGCCATCCAGGAATGACCGATAACGTGATGCCGTCCCAGTGAGGCGCGACGTACGAATTTGATGGCGACCTGCTGGTTGTTCAACAGGTTGGTTCCCTCGAAGATGACGCCGAAAGAGCCCTCGCCAATCTTCTTCCCCACCCTGTAATGGACGCCGACGACATTTGACGATGAGGACGCCATTGTTGCTGACGCGAGGACAAAGGCCACCAGGTGGAGAAGGAGGTCGGTCGAGCAAGGAGATGCTGAGTCGAGAAGGGCAGAACGAAGACGGCCGATTCAGAGTTGCAAGGAGGTAGCAATTTTCGGGTGCTAATTACCGGGCCGGGGGGTACGGCAGGCCTAGACGAACGCAAAGAAGGCGGTCAGCAACACGACGCCGGTCATGTCTCCAGGAAGCGAGGCTGATAGTAGCGCGAAGGTCCTGAAAGGGAACAAATAAAGAGAACACGGCGCGCGAAAGTGCCGTTCAGATTCGGCGAGGGAAGGAGGAGGTGGTTTGGGAAAGGTTGGATCGCGTTGCAGTTGAAAGCTGACAGTGTCCGCAGCCGAAGGGGTGGAGAGAGACAGCGGAGGCCTGGCAGATGAAGTACAGCACAACTGGGGGGGGGGCCGGAGGCGTGTGGGGTGGAGTGGATGGGCATGAGGAACGAACGGGCTGGGCAGGGCGCTGGGGTTGAGGTTGGTCAAAATGGCTGAATGGAAGGCTGCCTCGCGCGGTGCCAGCCACTCTGGACTGACTGGACCTTGGGCCATACACACCTTCTTGGGAGGGATGGACCAGTTGACGAGGTCGTGTTGCGTTGGCCACCTGTGGATCTATCTGCAGGTGCCTATGAATTCCGAGGTCTGCCGTAATCGGTTGGCCGTTGGTGAACGGAGGCAAATGCCAATGGCCACAGCAGAGACGCCGCGAGGCAGGGTCGAGAGTCGAGACCAGGAAATTGACCGAATGGTAGTTCCGGGGGCTCGGGGGCTTTACTAGAGTGGCTGTACTTTGAGGAATGTAGTCGGGCGTGCAGTATGGTGGCGCAGGATGAATACTGAAAGGCCTGTTGCTGTAGTTGCCGCGTGCTATGTTGATCTGATTTGGTGCTTCGAGTATGGTCTAGCGGCCTGGAGAATACTGGCATAGGATAGTGTGCGAGAAACAACCCAAATAGAGGAGGAAGCCAACGATAGCCACAGAGCCAGAGCCAATTCACCTGGTCAAACAAGAAAGGATTGACGGGCCTGGACTTGTGAAGCGGGAAAGGGGTTCAGGACTGCAGTAAAGTGGAGAGCCTGAGAGCGACGACCTCGGGAGCTGACTTCAGGACAGGGCAATCGGCAGCAGGACTGACTCCAGGCTAGCTGACTGGCTTGTGGTGGAAGTGGAAGGGACTGTGGTCAGTGCGGGCCGGCAACAGGAAGGCTAGCCTAGCCCCCAAAGGCTCAGCCGTTGCGTTGGCCGACGGCAAGGTGCACAAGGCTCTTGCTTTGTCGGGCTTGGACCTCGAAAACTTGACACTGCCCAGGTACCTAGGTAGCCTTCGAAACCTGATCAAGTTGATACCGTGAGCGCTGATTGCATTCGAGGTGAGATCCAACGGAGAGAGCAAGAGAATGAGAGGAGAGAAGAGCTCCAATTTTGCAAACTCGCAAGCAACTAGCGAAACAAGCGAGAGAGGCCGCCCCATCCAGAACCCCCGGCGCACGTTCCTCAACAACGGAGCCAAGGTGGAAAGGAGGCGATACCTCCGGCCTGGTGTTTTATGAATTTATGTTTGCGTTTTTGTGAGATTGAGGTAATCCAAAGTTGGCCCAACTCAAGTCGTAGATAGACGTAAATCATTGCTGGGCGGAGGGATGTTGCTTGGATCTGTGGATCCATCGTCAGTTCTTCTACTCGCTTACTGCGTACAGCCCTGACTGCCTCTCCCAGCAATGCCAACCCGCCTCCTTCTGTGTAGAGCTGCCAGGCGTTGCACTGCGGGAAACTGTGCGTGCCCGTTCTGCGCTCAGTATGCGGCATACAAGTTGTGGGCTCGGACTCTTGACGGGACCCTCAAGACGGGCAGCCTCAAACATTGTTTACCATTGCAGATCATCCTATCGTTCCAGAGAGCGAGATTGAGGCTCATCACCGCCCGGCATGAAGGATCCCAGATTGAGCTCATCAACTGAGTTGTGCAGATCAGGCGACACCAGCGTTACTTTGGGGTCTTGGAACCGCCCATGTGTCCACGGGATGCGACCACATCCATACGTCAACCTGGATGTCAAGCAGGGCACCGTGTGTAAGCCACCAAGGATAAGCTTGTCTGTTCCTCCCAGTGCGTGCTCTGGTACTTGACACAGCTTCTTTATGGCCCAGTCCGGGCTTTCTCCAGTGGCGGCTGTCTGGTGATCAACCACACAAGCTTGCCAAGCGAAGCGACGCGCATACCACATCCGTCCAAGCTTTCCTCAAGTGCTCGGCCATGGAGTCGGTCGCGGGCGGAATGCCCGAACGCTGCAGATCTGATTCACGGTCGCGGGTTATCGTTGCTATGGGCAATTCCCACAAAGACCAGGGCCCCTAGAGCCTCAATCCTTTCCCTTCCTTCGCAGCCGCGTGGTAAACGCGCGGCTAGATTTTGATGCTTTGGACGAGGTAGTCTTCGAGACAAGCCTCGGCACTTGCATGCCGCTACCTTTCTTGTTGTCAGACACCCACCCAGCTACCTTGAAGCTAATGTTGCAAAATTCACTGACTGCTATATGATGCTTCTAAAAGGGACTGGATATTTCACCAGATAGATATATTCAGACATGCTTTGGACAGGGCATACCAGCTCCATTCAGGACAAGACCACCAAAACAATGCAGAGCTTCTGTCACTGGCATTATCACAGACATGCAGATATGCTTGGCATTTTTCTAATTCACTCTTTCCAAATACATGCTGCTTATTCATCCAAAGCTCACATAAGCCTTCATGCACTGGAAACCTCCATAAGCCTTTTCAGTATAGTCCCTCGACAGGAGTTCCCCCCCTCTCACGCATCCATTTATCCCTCGCCAATCAGTCTGAGCCAAGGGAGACTGTGCAAGACCGACGATCCCAAAGCACTCATATCATTGATAATCGTCATGGGACTTTGTTCCGGTCAGCGCCCCAGTGGTCTCAAAAGCGACTCGAAATAGTTGGCGTGTGTGGCCGGAAAGTTGCCCATGAGCTCTCGTAGCCCAATGATTGTTTGTAAAGTTACAGAGTTGGTCAAGGATCGACACAGCTTTTGAGCTACTTGATGCCAGCTATACGGCTTTCTACTGGTGGAGGACTGTTCCAAAGAGTTCCCTGTAATTCAGCAAGTCTATGCCCACTCTCATAGCTTCCGTAGCAATCCTGCTGTAGGTGGCCCCCAACACAGGTCGAAGTGCTACTTGTTCAAGAACCGACTTACAATTTTTAGCCTAGCCAAGGTATTGATGCTAGTATCAACAACCGCTTTGCAAAACCACCGTAACAATGCTTGAGTTGACTTGCATAGCAAATTGCAGGGCTTGAAGACGGAATTTGTCATGTTTGATGTATTGCTGTCCGCCTCCCAAACAAAAGCCAAGCAAGACTCGAGGCTGGACTCTACATAATAAATCTAGTCACAACTAAGCCCCTAATGTTTGCTACTTAGTGGTCTTCAGAGCCTTCATCACGAGGGATGAAGCTGTTGGTCCGTCTAATGAGATCAACTTGGATGGCCAGTCCAATTCATTGCAAGTGGCGATTGCAAGCTCGTTTTGCCAGATCGACTTGAGAATTGAGGTCACAGAGCACAATCAATATTCTGCAAGTAACTCCAAGTGAAGCTCCTGGGAAGTGCCACACAGTGCTCAAGCTAGGATATGTCAATGTTATGGCCTGTACGCTTTTCAACATTGTCAGACCCAGGCGAGGCTGCCAGTGGTGCCTTGGGGGACATCTTTTAGCACATGTATCCACGGCAAGATGCTGAAGCAAATGGAAAAGAGCACCAAATCGCAACACTCCACCTAGGCTAAAGTAGCCTCTGCAGCAAATCAGAGCTCCGTTGCGAACAAACATATTGCAAACATAGCATAGTCATAGGTATATCGTTTCGACCAAAGGCTGACAAGACCAATGCCCTGTTAAGAGAAATGCAGCTTTTCCCTTCCATATCCCCTGCCCAAATCCATAAAACACATCTGGCTTCACACGTATGTGAACGAACAGCGCTTATGTAAGTTTCTGCTTGATGAAGAACGAGCGTAGATGCGAGAGTTGCCATGCACAGGTGCCGCCCAAGACCACCACCTGAATCAGCATCCATCGGACAACGCGTGAGTTCGTAGTCTCGGACTGATCCCTGAATTCGGCCTCTCGTTCCTGTTCTTCGGTCAGCAGCTGTAACACGTCAATAAAGGGGGAGGTTTATAGCGTACTCGCTGGAAAACCTGCTCCCTGCGGATGTCCTGCAGACGCGAATTCAAGTCCTTAACCCTTGACTGGATGTCCATAAGCTTGTCCTTGTCCGAGCTTTCGATCACGCTGGTCTCGCCGATGTTCATGTCAAGGGTCAACTTGATGCCGCCATTGGGGTTGGAGGTGCTAAGCCAGCCTGTCTTGCCGCTGTCGGAGGAGGGAGTGAAGCAGATCTTGTGGTCGCCAGCCTCGTGGGCGGTGAAGGTGAAGCGGCCGCCGGAGCCGCCCTTTTGCGTTACAATGCGGTGGTTGTTGTCGAAGAGCTCCTATATGCGCCGAGTCAGCATGATGTCTACTTCAGCGCGATAGCTTTGTTGCGGCTGAGACGCACATCGACGGTGATGAAGATGCTAATTCCATCGTGCTTCCACCAAGCGTGCCTGTTCTCGTCGTACTCCTCGGCAGTGTAGTGTCCGACCACCAATGTATCTTTGGGCAACTCCTCGTAGAAACACTTCTGGCTCGTGCCGTCGAGGTAGAAGTAAAGCGCCTGGGTGACCTGGGCAAGGGAGCTCAAGGCCACAAGAGGGAAGAACGCCCTCATCTTTGCTGTGTCGGCCTGAGAGTTTGTAGCTGCAAAAAGCCAATTGAAGGGCTTTTTATATGGACGGTCTCGTTGTCGGCCTATCAAGTTCAAAGAGCGACACGCGGTTCGTGTTGTGTCGCGTGTTGTGGTAAAAAGAGTAGCAATTGTCTTTCGAAAAGGGAAGTTGGCCGAAAGTGCCAGCACAACCCGAGCTTTCGGGATGCTCTATTCAGTAGACCCCTGCTTTGAGATGACATAATCATATTTCGCGTCAGTCGCATCTCTCAGGTTCTCCAAAATAGTAATTGTTCCTTCATTCGCTATTGACTTGCGCAACCACTCCATCGGCGTCTGACGACCTACACTCGCCTCCGGTCATGAAGGATTGACCCTGGTCCTTTCAGTACTTGACGCCCACGTCGTTGCCACAGACAGCCGCGCCATGGCTTCGAACGACATTCGCGATGTCCTCAATCTACCTGCCGACGGCCTGGGGTCCCGTCCGTCGAAGAAGCAGAAAGTCGCAGCTCTACGACCGAATCTGAAGGGGCTTGCACGCGAAGTCCAGAACCTTGGAGGCGACAATCCGATTCGGCTCGTCCCCGAGACCTCCGTTTACAAAAAGCGACGTCTGGCCAATCGCAAACCGGCCGCCAAATGGGAACACGCGCCATTCAAGAACTCGGCGCGCGAGGATCTCACCTTGATTCTGCGACACTGGAAGCGCAAGACCGAACCAGATTTGGTCCAGTCGAATGGCGACGCGGCTGTAATAGCGGAAGGCGACAACTTGGATGGCACAACGGCAGAAGACGGACAGGCAAAGGTGGAGGAGAGGCAACCTGAGATTGATGACTCTGCATTCGCCAAGTTTAACGTCAAGGTCGATGTACCAGAGTACAACGACGAGCAGTACACTGCGAGCTTGCAGAGTGACGAATGGACCAAGGACGAGACCGACTACCTGCTCGGATTGGCCAAGGACTTCGACCTGCGATGGCCTCTCATCTGGGACCGATACGAGTACTCGCCAAAGCAAAACGAGGATCTGGAGATAAACGGCACAAGTACGGCAGTAGTCGCAGCGTCGAGGCCGCGGACCATGGAGGAACTGAAAGCTCGGTACTACACAGTGGCTGCGGTGATGATGGAGGTGCACAAACCGAAGCCGTATATGGATAAGGCCGAGTACGACTTGCATCAGATTATGTTGAACTTTAATCCAGATCAAGAACGCCAACGCAAGAACCACGCGATCCACATTATGAACAGATCCCAAGACGAGGCCAGGGAGGAAGAGTCACTACTCATCGAGGTTAAGCGCATTATGGCACGCGCCGAACAAACCAACCAGGAACGACTCCAACTTTACGATCGGCTCGATTACCCTGCCGTTGATGCAGACTCGATTAGCCAATATCAAGAAAGCGCCGGTCTTCACAGCTTACTGGGCTATCTGCAGAGTCAAAGCAACGCTAGAAAGAAGAAGACGCTTACTGGACCAGATGGTGCAAGTTCAGCGATCAATGGGACGCACGGGCAGCCATCCAGTGCAATCTCCGAGACAGCACCAAGCAGACGCGAAAGCATCGCGGCTCAGTCGGTTGGACATCGCGACTCGATAGGCATTGAGAAGGCAGCGCCTGCCGGCAGCAAGAAAGGTCAGCCGCCCACCGAGCGGCGCGTACTCAGTGAGTATGAAAAGGAGATCTACAATGTATCGCAGCACGAGCGTCTATCTTCGGGTCCGACATATCGATACGAGCGGGTCAATAAGCTCTTTGCGCACAAGTCCAATTCGCAGCAGCTCAGGATACAAGGCGTGCTTAACGTTCTCAGCATACCGGCCCGCCTTATTATGGGGACGGCTAAGGTAGTGGCAGAGTACGAGAAGCTTGTTGCCAACGTCACTAGCGTCGTGGAAATGCGTAAACACAAGGACAAGCTTCAGGCTGAGATCAAAATCGAAGAGGCAAAGAAGGCAGAGCGAGCCAAAGCCCGACTTGCTTTGGGCCAGCATGACGGGACTGCCGACGAGGCCGACGGAAATGGCTCCAAAGACGAGCCATCTTCCACAGCTAATACGTCAGGAGACAAGTTGGCATCTACGAATGGAGATCTAGCTGCAACAAATGGTAATTTGGCAGTGGGCAGCAACGACGCACCACCTACAACCACAAACACAACAGCTGGGGATGGTGATTTACAAAAAACTGGGGCCACACAGACGAATGGCAATGGGGGAGCTGAAGCTGGCGAAGCGGCAGACCAGCCAACACCGCTCGTGAAGCAAGAAGAAGGTACAGGGACGCGGCCTGGCAGTAGCGGTGGCCCCAGTACCCGCAACAAGAGAAGTGCGAGTGTTCTCAGTGGGACCTCGGACAAGAGCAGCAAAAGGCAGAAGAAGTGAGGAGGCCAGAACTGGGCCATGTTGTAGATTTGGTGGATGCTGCTGGCTATTGATGCGCTGTTACGGCAGGCTGCCGTCGGTGAAGCACAGGATACTCAGTCCAGGGCATTGAGTCTGATTTTGAGTTACGCTATGACTGAAATGAGAGGCTAGGATCGTGTGGAGAGGTCGTTGGTGATGGAAACGTGCATTCACAACCAGAGCGATCGCAATGTAGTAATACGCCGATACTATTCTTGGGCACTTGCAGCTCGTGCCTGCACTCCTTTGTCATCCGAGAAATGATCATGGTCGCACTCGTTTCTCGCGATCTGCCTTTTCGACACATCGAATTGTAGGCAGGTCCCCACAATTGTTCTGGCGACATACCTCGTCGTTCGGTTTAGGGCTCTCTCGCATTTTTCTCGCATCTCTACGTGTGCTCCTACCTCTTAACAACACGGTCCAACGGTCAGTACCTACGGTTCAAGGGCATGGGAATGTGTTTGAGATACGTCAAATAATCAGGCTACTCAGTACGCTTGGCTCAATGACGAGTGCCGGAGCATTAGTTGTGATAATAGTATCCTCAATACGCCAGTACCACGAAGTCTCACCCCAACACGTTTGGGATATATCAGGCGAACGGCGACTGTCCCAAAGGCGACTATCCCAAAGATCAAGATTCAAGGTGCTTGTCCTGGGTGATCATCTCGGAGGTAGGTATCCCGCGAATATCTGTGGATAACGCATCCAAGGGGTGAATGTGTCCAACTTGTCCATTCGGGGTCCTGCACGCATCGCCAACTCATCGCTATGGTGGAAAATATGGTGCCACCGAACTGCAGCATAATTGGGTAGCTCGCTTGTAGAGAGAGTTCCGGCTCTCTCCTCCGATGCCCGTGAAATTGGGACGCTGCAGCATCATCGGCCAAAAATATCTCAGCATCACCCAAATCCCCAAGCGACCGTTCCAGCAGGGATCACATCGTACTCACGACTTGGGGCAAAAATGTCCAGGCCTTGCCAGGATAGCAGTCTTCTCCGCGGCTGAGGCGTTCTTTGAACCAATGTGCCGGATATCAGTATCAATGGTGCAGGGTACTTTTGTTGTGCTGTGCCGCCGGAACACAATTATGGGTGGCCCACACATCGATCTCGGGACCCGCAAAAGTAGCAAGCATGGTATAATTGGGTTTGGAGTTTTATACGTTACCTTTCCACCTCGAGAGCAGGTCATGCTGTGTTCCTTGACAGATTTGGTCGAGACCTTGCTCGATCGATGTGCGGCATCTAGACTGTGCCACGGGAGGAAGTGGAAATTGGATAATGTGCAGCTCAAGAGCATGATTGGAGGAGGAGGAGGAATGTACCGTGACGACGAGAAGGTAGCTTGACATCGGAAGACATGTACACAGTATTGGTACGAGCAGGGGGGTAACGAGCGAATCGTCGACCCAGGGGTCACAATTCATATTTTTGTTTGACCTGGCCAGTGTGATTGCAAGAAACATTAGAGAAACATGTTCGTAGGCGCTGGGGGCGCAAAACGGAAGGGTTGGGTCGACAAAAGACGTGATGGAGCGGAACGGTCCAGGGTCGCACTCGTTTCTGTTCTATGCACTTTCCCATAATTTCAAGATACAGGTGCTTGGAACGAAACAACACGGATAGGACCGGGCGGAGGGGCCAAATATGGGGTGAAGAAGATTCTGTCATAGCAAATTGATAGGTTGACGTCGGAACAAACAAGTCGCCTCAGCTGCAGCTGCATCTCGTCACCCTGCCTAGCCGCTTCTTAATATAGAAACTTGTACATATGCGCTGGTGCCGTGCTTCTCAACGCTGAAAATAGATTTTTTCCAGCTCCTCATGTTTCCTGTCAAGTGCATGATGTCGGCAGTCGTCCGTCCGTTGGCTGTGGGTCACGACCATGGCGCCACGAGCACTCTTGACGACAAGAGCCGCTGGGTCCCGACCGGCTGGATGGACGGCGTTCGACGGAAAACCACGTCAGGCACACCAATGGGAAAGTCCCGAGAGCTGCATGAGGGCCAGCCTCCTTCAAGAAATCATTGCTCTTAATCTTGGCACGATGGGCACGTAGGCACGGACCGATTGCCGCATCCACGTCTAAGCGCTCACATGTATGCAAGCCTAGTACATCGCAGCGGAATAGCTGGCGACTACCAATACTACGAGCCTGTTGTTTGACCCATTGCATCAGGACAGCGGCGTTCCCAGCTGGGGCGCCAAGGTGCGGCGGGTGCTCCGACCCGCAATGTTCATATGTGGGGGGGGGGCACCCTGACCTATGTTCTCTCCACTTGGTCTGGCGACGACGACGCATACGATACCAGCGTCACGCTAAGTTCAACCCATCAAGCTGCAGCCAAGCATGCAGGTCGCGCTTCAAGCATACGCAAGTCATTTGCACCCGCACCTCGAGCAGTACGACGGCTTGGAGCCAAAACGACATCATCAACAAGCGCTTTGGTCCCACACACCAGACTCCACGGCTCCAGGGTACGTATAAGGGCAACTGACTGCCGGCGCAATGGGACCCTCCAACTCGGGAAGGATGTGACACGTGCATGTGCATTTCGAAATCGGTCTGTAGTCGGGGCGGCTCGGCCGGTCGATGGAAGCCAGATCTGATCTGGAGATGGTGGATTGGCTCCTGCTGGCGCCGTGCGTGGCACGCAGCATCTGCCTCGCCGCAACGCAGACCAACGACATCAAGCGAAACTCTCGCTACTGAACCAGTGGATCATCATTGCTGAGCAGGACACTCGTCCGTTGGGTACAGAGCAGTCACATCATAGATGGGAGGTGTCCAAAAGCGCTTTGAGGTCAGCTCTGGCGGCTATTTGGCAGCACCTGATTTGTCCCTGGAAGTTGCGGCCTCTGGAGCGGTGAGCTCGTGTGGGCGTCTGCGTCTGGTCAGCAAGAAGTCTTGTACTCGAGAGAAGAGGATAATACACATGTCTCGCGAGTTTGGCCTATGTGCAAGCTGATGTTTGCACTATCGCGTTGAGGGCTCGATCAACGACGTGAGCCTTGATGCCTCATGAAGTGACGTACTGTTGTACTTACTAAGTGCTGCTGAGTCATCCACAGAAACCAAAGTTTGACCTGCGAACGACAAAAGGACATGATCTACGCAGTACGCACTACGTATCGACCTGCGCCGCAAATGTGCAGCTCGACGGCACCCTATCCGTCTACGTGGACATCAACCACCAACGCTCCAACATGATCTTGGCTCGGTCAATTACCAAAGTACTGGGGCTCCCAGTCCCGCCGGGGTGCATGGCGTGGCTGCGTGGGCAGGGCATCATGTCAATCTGACTTCGGACCTGACCTGGACTCCAGTGTTCCCAGAAGCTCGGGAATCCAATCCTACCGTTGGTTCACGTGGCGTCGTGCCAATTGTTGAGCTCCCCGTTCGGCCGGGTGTCCCAACTTAGATGTCAGAAAGCGCCCCCACGTACTGTGGTATATCACCAACCTCGACCGTCTTGTCGACCCTGTTGGAGGGAGATTGGAACGCAGGGCACCACTGCAATGCCGACACACTCGTCGCCGCCATGATATCACCTGACTCTTCCAACCAGCTATGTGCCTCGCACATGGGCGAATCACAACCCTGGCTTCGACTTCGCCGCCGTGCGAAGTGACTGCGGCAGCATGGTCCTGTTGAAACTTTCGTCGCCAGATCTCTGCAGAGCCTACGACATCGCGTCCGTGACATCACCGTACACCGCAAGCATTCAACATCGCCCAAGACTGGCGTGGTAGCCTCTCTCTTGTTCGGGTACAACCTGCGTCAAATAGTCCCGCTCTTGAATGATGCAACGCTTCCAATGTGCGATGTAAAGGCCGGAAGTGGAGGGGGCCAGTTTAGATGCAGCCCCGCTTGCCCATCAAATCAGGGACCGTGTTGACGTTACAAACTGACGCGCAGCGCTGCCGCGATATCGCGTTCATGGGCGTGGAACAGGCTGTCACACTGCAGTCGTATTTCTTCCGGTCGTGCTGGTTTGACGCATATCTACCGAGTCTCAGCTTCAAGCCCTTTCCTATGCGGCAGGACAAGACGAGGGCACAGGAGCAGGCTGGACATCGAGACTATGACCTCCCCGGGGTCTGCCTAAGGGGGCGCCGTTCGTACTCGGCCCCCAAGATCTTGACGGTGCCGCAGTACCAATGCAAGGCGGCCCCGCCTCGGAAGATCTGAAGTACTAGATCCTGGCGTGCAAGGTGCGCGATCGTGATCGCATCTCGCAAGCGTTGGTCCGTCATCCTCATTGTGATATTGTGTCCTTGGACCCTCAGAGTTGGTGAATCCTCAGGTGACTCGGGCTGTCTGACTCCGGCCAGCAAGGCCGAATACACTTGCAATGTTGCATGAGATGAAAGGGTGGTGGACGAGACGGCTCGCTCTCCACACAGACTCGAAGTTCATAAGCAGAGTGCGCCGTTAGTCATATGCACGCATGCTCCGAACCTATAGCTGTCAGCCGTCTGCTACTTAGGTGTCGCACAAGCGAGTGGAGACGACGTCGCCTGCAGCTGCAAGGACAACCAACAAGTCCTCGGCGGATTGCGGTAAGCGACTCATCGAAGTGCAAACTAATGCGGATGTGCTGCCAATGCAGCCGGGGTCCGAAGAGCATCGCAAGAAAAGCGGAACAAAGACAGTCTCTCTTCTACATCGCCTCAACTTTCCCGCCCCCAGGTCGCACCGTGCTAAGGTTAGTAGCACATCTCGATTTCTCCCCGGTGCTGCTTGGCGCAAAAGCAGAGCGAATTCGGTCTCGTCGCCCATCTTGTTGGTTGTGTAGACTGTCATAGGTCAGAATAGTGTTTTGGTCTGGCCAATGGCGTCCGCACGGCCGCTAAGGTTCCTCATCACGGCAAGACCCACCAGCAGTGGCGGTAAACCCATGCAGAACGGTCGAGTCTCAGCATTTGACTTGGATCCAGCAGTGAGACTTCACTAATGGATCAAACAGCTTCTTTCAGGATGCGGCGTGCTGCTACCGAGATGAGTTATATGCTGGCGGTTATAAACTTGTGGTACCGTACATGTTGTCTAGGCCATGGTGCTAAAAATACCCACCCACCTCGGAGTGGGCCAGGCGAGCTGTCAACGTTCTGTTTCATGACCCCCAAGGACACGATCCGCGCAGAGGACAGCCCGCCGACTATGGACCTCGAAACCTCCAATGTTTAGAAGTCTGAACTCTGTCCGCTTCACTGATATCCCGGATATCGCCTGAGAGATTCGGCAAATCATACGACTTGTCGCTCCGATCCAACTATTGAAGGTTAGCCGCGCCTGGGCCTCAAGCTACTGTTCAAGTGGCTTTCCCGTCTTTCAGCTGCGTGTAATCCTGCACAGCCGCCGCTGGCCTCGGGAACCATGCAGCCATGGGAAAGACTACGAGTCTGTGATGACGGCGATGGTGCTGTGGCTGGGTGCACATGACGAGACACAGTCTTTGCAACGCTACACTGGCAATGTCTGCGCCGAACTCTACTCCACATAATGCTCTAGCTTGCGCCGTAGACGCGAATCGACGAGGATGTCATGAGATCGCCATCATCCAGTCGCTAGGATCATCAGACAAAGAACTCGCGCAGCCGCGCTAGGAAACCATCATTTTGTCTCCGCACTGACATAGCTGCTGGGGTACTGGGCCCGGCCGTTGCTGTTTTCGGCGAGCAACTTCGCTCGCCCGCGGCTGTGCCTGAAGCCATTTGGACCTTGGCCTAGTAGCCTTGCTTTTGCAGCAGGATGAACAAAATCGAGATGAGGTCCACCACCAGGAAACGAAAATCCCCGCGCCGTCGCGCGGCCCCTGCCCTCCAATCGCATGGCAAGTCTGCTGCCCGTCACTAACGGCACGAGGTTGATACAGGGCCGGGGCTCCAGAAGCCCCACTTACCACTTACTGTGTATTGGTAGCGCCGCTGCTGTTTACTGGTAAACACTTCACACGCAGACTACCCATCTTTCTTGCTCGGTCAAACACGCCCCTACCGCTGACTCCGTACCAAGGAATCGAGGTGACGAAGCTTAGTGAGTGGCTCACCTGACCATTGCGCTAGTATCCACGCCGAGGGACCATACGTCCCCTACAATACACACCAATCCTACGAAATCAGAATGTCACGACATCAAGTGAGGCAGGGCAACCCGGCGAAAGTGTTTGTCAAACTTGCCGGAACCCGGGCACAACAAAGCGCATTTTCGTGTGACAGAGCGCACAGTGGTAGCGTCGTAGTTGCATGCTCGCATCGCGCCGCAGAAACGACATCACGGAACCTTATTTTGAAAGACTAGCATTCCCTGTTCTCGCCTCGCTTGAAACATGAGGTGTAAGCGCGAACCACCAGAACCCCGGGGCGGAGCGGCGGGAGTCAAAGTCTAGCATGTTCGCTCGGCTGTTGCTTTTGTGCTCGCGCGCCAATTATGCAATATTTCCCACGCCGCATTTGGAAGGTAGCCTCGGGGAAATGGCAGCATGCTCGATCTTTGCTGCATCTCGATTCATTACCTCTGCAAAGTGTTCAGGCATTCCGGCATGTAAGCAATTCATCACACAGCTCAACAGCCAACGTGCATGTTCGCGACTTGGGATGTGCGATAATGGCTCTTTACGGTCCGCTCACTACTAATATCTCAAGCTTTCGGCCTCTACAAGTCCCAGTGCTCTATTCAGACTGTGCCGCACCGGAGCTCAAGATCCCCTCCCGTTCGGGTCCTTTCGACGGCCGCAGGACTGCTCCTGCCCGTACCATCGTCTACACCACCTCGGTGATTACCGGCGAGGTGGGATGGGGTATGATCGACACAATACACAGTAGCTGATGGGGTGGTGTCCCTTCAATTTGAACAGGCTAGAACAGGAAGGCATATCCACCAAACCTCATCCGTCTTCGGTAGCATTTCCCCCAGCGGAACTTTATTGACGCTGTGCATATGACGCTGACAAACCTCACCGTCGCTCACCCACCTAAACTTTAGCACAGGTCGTCAATGGGTAATCATGAACCCGCGGCTACGAGGATCGACAAGGGATGGGCCTGCTCATAGCTGACATCCCTTGGTCCCGCGAAGCCCTGTCCTTGGCCTACTGTGATTCAGGACCGCCCAGCTGCTTTGGCACGAACTGCTATACTTTCCACGATTATTCGATCATCACAAGTGCTACTGTGTACCAGACTCTCGCATCGAGGGCGTTGCCTGGTCAGACATGAACTTCAGATTTCCAGGTGCGCATGATCCGTACAGAAGGGCACGCCTACAGCGAAGATGTACCTCAAAACCGCATAATGGCGGATACTGATACATTCAAGCGCCATGCCGCCCAATATTGGAGCTTCTTTCTGGGATTGGCGAAATCTGCAGGGTACCGGCCAGAATTTGATATGTACCGATACTTGCTTCACATGACAAGCCCTGGTAGTATCCGCTCACCATCCGCCGCTCCGGCTCTTCGCTGGCATTGAGCACAGCGGGCACGCAAAGAGAAACACCCTTCGTCATGAGTCTGCCAGAGTGTCCAGTGTGAAAAAAGGCGTCAGCCTTGGACGGGAGGCTAATGATTGATCGCCCATCAGGTGTTGACGCCAATATCCGGAGGTGCTGATCGTCGGGTTGCAACCCGCGCTCCTTCGCTTGTAGGTAGACAGACACACTTGAGCTCTAGCCGTGTCTCGTTACGGAGACTCAAAGTCGGTGTAGGCATTGCTTGTGCTTTGTTCTGGGGCCGGCATTTCCTCTTACTTTCTAGTCTGCGACTGAAAGGCGTGGACGAGCCAGCAGCAGAATCTTAAAATCGGCCCATGGGCTCCGCCACCTCGACATGCGACGCTCTTTTTTTATCTACACGACCCGACCACTGGTTGTGGAGCAAGCTCTGCAAATGGAAGAGTGGAAGTGGTACTGTGGTATCGGTGCGCCTGTGCCTCGTGTGCGTTGCAGTGCCGCTACCTTGCTGTGTGCACAAAAACTAGCCGACGACCCGCGACTGGGAAGATCATTACCCGTTGCCGCCATCCTTTCGTCGAGGTGGTCGAGGTAACGTTCGTCTAGCTGCACCAAAGTCAAACCGCTAATAAGCAAGCGGCCAAGCAGCTCGCAAACCTGTTTGGGGCATCTGCAGGGCGATGAGGCAGCTCCTCCCTTCGATGAGATTAACATATGTTGGGAGGCAAACTTGCGAAGCTGGTGGCATACTGCCGACGTGATCCACAAGATCCGGAAGCAAGAATGCTGCGTGTAGGTTTTCCGCAACGTTTTTGTCCACTACACAAGGTGTCCAAGTCCAAACCAATCTTCGATCCGCGAGAGACGCACCCGAGCGCGGTCCGCGGCAGAGTCCAAGCGCTGGAAGCGCCCGCTCTTCGGAGCCTTCTCCACTACACGGTACTCTTCATGTTCCTGGCTCCCCACCGAGTCAGCCTTGAACTGGCCCTAGGAGGACAAAGCCTGATTAGCTGAGACAAATATCCGAAGGCCAACTGTCTTGTACCAAGAGATAAGTTGGCCGACCCAGTTTCCAAAAGTGGTTATCCCAGGGATGAGTATCCCATGGAGTACGTGTCGTAAAAGAGATGAATGAGGCCGGTTGCTAGATCCGTGGTCCTGTGATATCTCACCGTCGACCGTTGGACAAATGCTGTTTGGGTTTTTTGGGGATCTGGCTGGGCGCATATCGTCCAAGATGAAATCCCGATCGCACTCTGCAGCCCGGGCTCTTCGCTATGCCCTGCCTCTGGGGAAACGTATGTGCGTTGGTGAGGTACCAACGGCGGCAACTGGGCACTTCCTTGTCACATTTTGACTGGCCACCCACCATGTTTTCCCCCTCCGAGCACGTTACACATCATGAACTCAGTACTTGCGCCGTGCACGTCTGGTCCAACTGCGTGCTTCCCGCTATCTACTTGTAGCGACAGCCTCGAGACACTTTGCTCGCTCGCACCACCATGCCTTGTCGTGCCATGCACACAATATGTAGTTCATGCTGTAGCTCTGACGTGGCCTCGTTCCGCGGCGCCCTCGCTTCTCCCGTTTCGTCTTTGGCGCTGGAAGTCCATGTCTTACCCGCGCGACTGTTCTGTGTCCTAGTCGGGCTTTGATTATCCCACCAGCGAACACTAGAGCTTCGAGGGCTGGTGTGGGCTGTCGTGCGCTGCGCGGCTGAAGGCTCGACAGCTGCCTTGGTATTGTAGTAATGTACAATTTGGTGACACAACTAAGACAACCGTCGGCTTTACTATTGATCGAAATGTGGCCGAAGGCGGCGCAGGCAGTGCCAGTCAGTGCCAGTCGTTGCCAGTCGTTGCCAGTCGTTGCCATTGACTGCTGGCTGGTCGACCGGGACTCGAAGTAACCTTACCTCGAGCGAGGAGCCCTTGCCCCAGTGGCCGTGGAGCCATCAAGGTAGCGGTACGGAGTACCTGGCAGCAAGTATAGTACCTCACTAAGTAGGTAGACTAGTGCGGACCCACGCGTCAAGACAAGTCGAGGTACGTACCCAGAATTCCCTCCCGATCCGCACCTAGGCTAATCCCTTCCTCTGCGTCTAACTCGCGCCAACCCAACTGGCGACCCTTGTTCCTGCCCTTGTTCTTTGCTCCCCCCCCCCGCCTAGCCCGCCTAGCCCGCCCGCCCGCCTCTGTGCAGAAAGTGCAGGTGTAGGTGCAGGTGGCCCTTGCCCGGCGACCCAGGCCCCATCCTTTGCCTTTTTGCGCTGATCACACATTAGTCGCGCTGAGCCATCCAAACACATCTTCATCTCGCACGAGGCACGGCCGATCAAGAATCTTCTTTTCCCAATCCCAAACTTCCATTTCACATCTCGTCTCGACCCGAACGCACTTTGTTTGCGGCGATCATCCCCCCCCACACGCCAACTTTGACTCTGAGCTCAATTGTCACAACACCGCATTTTGGCCGTGTCCCTAATACAATCTGCGCGCACAAATCTCCAGTCAAGATTCCGGTAGCCGATCAACGGTACTCGCGCTTACGGAGGGACTGACGCCTCACCATTGTCCGTCTCCCCACCACCACCACGACAACGACGACAACGACTTCTAACCGCCAGCTCACTCACTACCTTTGGTCGTTTCTTAAACTCATACGCTACGCCTTCACTTCGTTGCGCAGACTCTGTCCTTGTCATCACGGTGGGGCTGGATGCACTGAGTGAGACCAGCGCTTTCCGGCGACAATTATAATGTCGACTTTCACCGCCACCAATGGGGCCTCACCAAAGGCCACCAAGTCGGAATCCAACAACGTACCAACTCGTGTCGGTTCTTCGGACAGCACCAACGGAGGATCTGCGCCGCCGCCGCCGCCCATCGGAGACCAGCCGTCTGGAGTCCAGCCGTCTGGACACCAACCCTCGCAGACTGCCTCGCCAGCTCATGAGGATCGTGAAGCTGCAGAAGGACAGAACTCAGACCATTCCAATCTGCAGCCTACGAGCCATGCAGAGAATGAGAATCCGCATAAACGGAAAAGGTCCGAGGACTCCATGAGCGATCCACCGAGAGAGGGACATGCACAGCCGGAACGGAATCCAACAGGGGCTGGGCCGGATCAACCCTATCTAACTACGGAAAGAGATCCCTACGAGCGGGATCACCGGGACCGCGATCACCAGCAGGCGTATGGCGAGGAGCAGCGAGACCGAGACCGTCAATCGTGGTATTCTCCGCATGAAAACCGCGACGACAGGCATCCATACAGTCAGCCAGTGTCTGCTGTGCCTGACTCGGCTCACACTGACGAGCAGATGGGCGAGGTCTTGAGGCGTGCCACTGAGCAGGACTATCCGCAAACCAGCCCCGAAGGCGAGGATGGGTCTATGGGCTACGGTCAATACACCCCCGAGCGTAGAATGGGCGGCCCTCACTCGGACCCCAAAAAGAGGAAACGCAACTTCAGCAACAGGACCAAGACAGGCTGCCTGACGTGTCGAAGGCGGAAGAAGAAGTGCGACGAGCTCAAGCCCGAATGTAAGCCGACATGCGCATCGAGCCCCGAGTGCACAGCTGACCAGATAACAGGTAGCAACTGTCTCAAAGGCGGGTTTGTCTGCGAGGGCTACCCACCTCAACGCGGCGCGTGGCTCAAGCCAGAAAGTAAGGTTCCAGCAATCCAAATCGAGTCGAAGGACCCAAATTACAAGCCACCAGGCGCCTATGGCATGCCGCAGCAAGCGCCCTTCCAGCAGCCTCCCCTGGGCCAAGGAAAGCGCGAACCTCTCCCTTCCTATCGCGGGCAGCCACTCAGGATCGAGCCGCCTCAGGGCCGGCCCTTATACACTGACGACGACAGAGCGACTGCGTCGACTCTTCCCAGCGCCTCAGTGACAAGCCCAGACAACAACAACAACAACAACAACAACAACAACAACAACAGCAACAACAACAGCAAACTGTCAGCACTCACCCCATACTCCTCGGCCAACGTCTTTCCTACCCCCGTCAGCGCCGCCCCAGTGCCCTTTCCAGATCGCATTGGACTCAAGGAGTACTCTCGTGTGCCTCCCTTGCATGACCTCTCGCGCACTGAGCCCGAAATGACACCACAAAGCGCCCTGCCGCACATCAGCATAATGCACGCATCACACAACAATAGCCCGATCATGACGCCTTCCAGCAGCGTTGCGCAAACCACCGCCCAGCTCGCGCTTTCCCACATCCCACCCTCTGGGTCCGGCCGCCGCGAAAAGGACGAGATGCTCGCAGGACGGCCATTCTATCCCTTTGAAAAGGAGCTGGTCCTCGAGCGTGAGCGGTGTTATGGCACGTTGTGCCGATTCAACAACAGTATGAACCCGAATAACGGTGCATCACCGACCGAGCGGGCACGGCTCTTCCAAGAGGTCCTGCAGCCCAAACTTCCCGTACAAGTCACGCCCACGCAGACAGCGCCTGTGACGCACGTGGGCCGTCTGGGTGACAACGTTGTGGTTGAGGCGCCATTCACCTGCGATTATGGGTATAACATCCAAATTGGCAGCGATGTGATCATTGGAAGGAATTGTACTGTGCTGGATGCATCCGAGGTCAAAATCGGGAATAATGTGGTCATTGGCCCCAACGTGAGCTTCTACACAACGACAATGACGACAGATCCCCGTAAGAGACAGGGCGCTCGAGGCAGTTGTCAGGGAAAGTCAATTGTCATTGAGGATGATTGCTTTATCGGTGGAAGCACCACCATTCTGGGCGGTGTCAAGATTGGCAAGGGCACGACCGTGGGAGCAGGCAGTCTGGTATCGAGAGTATGTTGAATTATCCCCTCTAGCCCCCATCTCTATAGCTGTTGCACAAAATGCTAATCTAGCTGTACTTTTAGTCACTGCCATCCTTCTGCATCTGTTCCGGTTCGCCTTGCAAGGTGCGCAGGGGTGTCGCCTCGGTGTCGGCACAGTACTCTTAGGTCATGCTTTCACATCTGCTACAAGGACCGACATTGCACGTAACTTGAAGCCAATTCCTGCATATTTCTCGTTATTCATTGTTTTCAGCCAGCGGCTCCAAGATACCCATTTAATGCCATATGAGAACAACGGTGTGTCACTACTGTCTCATTGCCCATGTATTGTCAGTGGTGAAGTACAGGGCTGGATGCAGAAGTGACGGTGCATACCTGTCTAGACAACTGAATGGAGAATTGGGCAAAAATTACGATGGAGGCGGAGAATGGAGAAGCTGGGGGAGCTCTGGTAGCTTTGACTAGTATAATTCGATTGAAGCATCCAAACTCTTAGTCCTCTGGACCACACCCATCAATTCATTGCATGTGGATAACATGCACCAACTGGAAAGCATTTGGGTTTGTACGGAGGTCCCTGCCGTGAAGTATTGACGAGATCAGAGAGGAATCTGGTGTAGAGGTGATATCCCAAGGTAGTTCTCCCAAGACTGCTGGTCTTTTTTTAGGCGTGGTCTTGGAAAATGAGGTGAGTATCAACAGTCTGTAGTACGGCCATTCCATGGCAACATCGCTTACATAAATTAGCCCATCAAACTGGTGGCTAGCCACCAAGTTCAGTAAGCCTGTGCCGTAATCTGTCTGGGAATGGGATCCTGATTTGGCTTCTGCTCCAGGTCGCGACCAACTTGCTGACAGCGGCCGCAGGATTTAGTCTCAGCCAGGCCCAACAAGAGTCGCATTGTCAAACAATTGGAGGCTCATTACTTTGGGGGCAGTGATGTTGGTGAGTACCTAATATTAGGCATAAGCCTCAGCCTGAAACTCTATTCTGTCAACAGGATGATGGCCACGAAGGCGTCCACACGGATATAGTGTTGTGTGTTTGAGACTGAATTCAAAAGACCACGACCACGCTGCTTCGATAGGATGTTGAGAGACAGTCTTCAAGCCATCATTCAATCATCACAAAGATCCGAGCGCAGAATCTAGAAATCTGGTGCAGTCAATACTTCGCACAGACTTTCTACCTTTTCTGAAGCCCCAAAGCACCACCCAAGAGCACCATGTCTCGCTTGTACAACTCCCTCCTCGTCCTCTCCGCGGCCACTGCGATCCATGGTTTCGCTGTCCCGCTAGACGCCCGAGACCTGTCGGCGCGCTCCTCCTCCACTTCCATCACGCAATCATCGGGCAGCCAAACCATCAACGGCGTCGCCGTCCCCGCATGTCCGGGGTCAACAGTCTCCAACCAGGTCAGCGGCCAGAGCCTCACAGCCTGCTGTGTGGGCGGCACAGCGTCTGGAGACGATACGCTGTGCTCGGCTGTGGTCGACGTCACCGCCAGCGACTATGAGGCACAGGTCGCTGCCGCCACCGGCAAGCCTCTGTGCTCGAAAGTGACTGGCGTGACGGTCACTGATGTGTGCGACGGCTCGACTGACTCGACTACGGAGTCTAACACTGGAAGTACGGGTGGCACTTCGACGAACACCGCTTCCATTTCGGCGGGGGCTGGAAGCACCTCGTCGTCATCGACAAGCTCGAGCGACGGCAGCGAGGACCCTGAATCGCAGGACTCGCCCGAGACTCCATCGGCTAGTGACGCCTCGTCCGCCACTGAGTCTGCGGGCGGTGCGGCTACGGGTACTGGGACTTCCGTCAGTGGAACTGGCTCCGTGACTTGTGGCGGTTCTACCACGCAGGTTAGCGGGTCGTATTTAGACGCCTCGGGCAGTGATTGCGCAACGGACATGGATGGTGCTGATGACACGTCTACGGTTGGCACCGATGGCTCGACTGATGAAGGCGATGATGGCACATCAATGGACGGCACCGATGGCTCGACTGGCGAAGGCGATGATGGCACCTCCACGGACGGCGAGTCTAGCTCGTCCGACGGCACAGACGGGTCCACGCAGACCGGCAGCAATTCGACAACTACTACAGGGGGCACCTACGGTGGCGTCAGTGGAGGCTCGAACGGAACCATCCCCTCGAGCGGAAGTGGCTCAGGCTCAGGCTCAGGCTCAGGCTCAGGCTCAGGCTCAGGCTCAGGATCTACGACCACCGGCGGCAGTGGTGCATCGACTCCCACAGCGACGCCCACGGCTACCAACACGCCGGTTGTCACAGCTGGTACGAACTCTTTGGCTCTGGGATGGGGTGCGATTGCGCTTGGTCTTGCGGCTGCTGCTTTGTGATCAGTGTTTCTTTCTTTCGATATTCTGTGCGCAGTAATATGCTGAGCCTTGTTTGAAGCTATCATGGAAAGAAGGCGGCAGTGACTAATGGGAACAAATGGGCAGAAGCTGTCGAGAAGGAGCAGTTTTCTTCTTGCTTCCTGGGAGTAACTATACCTAGACTATGTTTTCTAGACGAGTTTACTATACTCAATGCCACGACGTGTGATGATACGGGGGGGTCTATCCCTCCAGCTAGAATAGCTTCGCTTGAATCTAAGTGAGTTTACAGCTGAGTCAGACCAATCTTGGTTAATTTGCTATAGGCGGTGCCCGGGCAATAGGGATGTAGGTTGTGCTCAACACGGTCCTCTTAGTAGATATTTCAGCTGCTTCGATCGAGACTGAAGTCATCGAATCGCCTCTCGACCTTGAGCAACAAGGCCAGCTACTGGGGTCAGCCCTGTAATACGACATTCTTCCACAAATAGATGACTAGAATTACCATCCAACCTATGTGTCAGACCGGGTGGAGCTGATGGGACTCAAGCTTGAGGTTCCCTCCAGCCTCCCACCCACACATTGACTGGCAGCGTACGCAACTATATCCACAGCGAAGCAATTCTGTGGCCCGTCCTCAGGTGAAACAAAGGATATGAGCACTCGATGGTACTCCCCAGATGCATCATCTTGACAGAAGCTCGCCTCGCCCAGATAGAAGCTCTCGTTGCGCCAATGTAGTTTGCCGGACGTATCAAGAGAGAAAGTCTTGAAGTAGATGCCAACCTCATACTGTCCCGGGGTAAACGGTCTGAAGCTCAACTCGTCGGCAGCGACGGCAATGGAATCGCTCATCATGAGTTGCCCCATGGAAAGCTCGTAGATAGAGGCTTCGGCACAGGAACAGACTGAGCCTATGTTCCCGAGAAACCCCAGTGGATTCGCGAGAGCCTGGCGTTGTGTGTAGGGTTTCAGACTGGGGCTCATGGTAGTTTGAGGAAGTTCTGCACTAAAGATGAGGAATGAAGGACTTGACGAAGCGGTCCGGGAGGCCTGGCTTGTTGATATTGTCCTTGTCAAGCTGTCGAGACCTGCTGTTACTGCTAAAACGCTCGTTGTTGACGTCTCTCTGGTCGAGCTGCGGGCAAGTGACTTGACGACTGTGACTGTGACTGTTTGGGATGGCGTACATGCTGTTTTAACCCCAGGAACCACATCATAATTGTAATCGCATGCTTCCTGGTAACAGGCAAAGTCCTGGCATGGCTGTGCGTATTCTGGCAATGTGGGAGTGTATTTTGATTCCGATGGACCAGTCTGAGTAAACCTTGCTGTGGCAAACACAGTGTCTGGGACTATAGTAGTACTGAGGATTCTCACGCAGTCGTGACTGCCACTAGCAACGTTGAAGGCTGATGATTGAGAGAGATTTGTCAGTCCTCTAGAGCGATCGGATTATGAATAGGTATTTATGGTCAACGAACTCACCTCGTCTACATTGGTCCAGGTCGTCTTTACAGCTCACGAGCGAGAGCAGGCCCATGATGCCTAGAAGTATGTTTGTGTAGGAATGTGTCATGGTTTCAGTGAACAATATTCTTCTGTCAATGTATCTTCTAGTAGGTACTCGATTTCGATCGTTTTTGCCCTTTGAAATAGGAATGCTCACTCATTTTATTCACGAAGGCCCGGCACGTTGGCGAGAGACCGAGCCTGGTCCAGCAACATACCCTTACACTGATCTCTCGCACGAGCATTTGTGCCATCTGGTTCATTTCTTGACTAAAGACAATACCTGACGAATCATTACACTCAGTGCGGAGCTGGAGACGAGGGAGGAATGAAGAGCCTGAGACACAAAGGAAAGACAATGTGCAACAATGAACTTGAAATTTTCATTGAATAAGATCTAAATCTATGAATATCGGTAGCTGTAGGATGCACCCCAAAAAAAACCTTCAGTGGTTCTTCTCGCATTATCAGAAACACTGTTCAATATCCTGTAATGTTGGTTTTCAAGATGTGGGAACCTTGAGTACGACACTCTGTGTACTACGAACTTGAGGTTACAAAAGTACGATAAACGCAGTATTGCACTTATATGTTGGGGGTTTCAGATAGTGCTTGCTATCACGTATTTCGTACCCTGATAACAATTTGATCGTATGCATCTTCCACAAATGAGAATGTATATTGCAAGCGGGACGCCGTATAGTTAATTTGTGCCAATTAGTCTGACAACACTACCCAGGTACTAGGTCTTCCTTTCTAGAACCAAGACTCACCTCGATGTATGTAGGTAGATTGGCTGCAGAAAGTCCAAGGACAGCCTGGAGTACAGCCTGGAGTACAACCTTACCTCGGCTCATCTGGCCTTCAGCTAGTTGGCAGGTGCCTGAACAGCGGGTCCCGACTCCCGCTGCGTGAAGCTGAGTGCATGTGGGCCTGTCTTGTCTCGGCTGCGGCTGATCGACCTGTCACCCCGCAAGCTACCTAGGTATCACCTCGAGCTTGCCCCTGTTCCGTTTCCGTGTCTGCTCGACTCCACCATCGCGTCATTGTAGCATGCACAACAGCCGAGCTGGCAGCAACAACGCCTTCAAGCGGACCCGACGTTCGTTCAAATCCCTCCCGAGGAAAAGAGACCGTGTAATGCGGTGACACTCAGTGCACCGCCGCGGCTTGGTCTTCTAAGCTGGGGCCGACGCGCACAGCAACTATGAGCAACACGCTGGTTTCTATGCGCATACCGCGCGGATTGGCCTTGGGTTCGAGATCCACCACTTCACAAGCTGTCTGGACAGGAACATATCCGGTGGCAGTCTCTTCGTCTCGGACTTGGGCAGCGCCGCAGCAGCTACAGCAGCGACGCCATGTCTACAACCGACCAACCCGGCCCAAGACGGCGTTGTTTTTTCCAGGTACGCCAGATCTTCCCGTCCTATTCAAAGGCACGCCTGCACATGACTGACAAGAAGCTACTATATGCAGGTCAAGGTGTTCAGAAAGTAGGCATGCTCACACCGTGGCTGGAAGCCTTCCCTCGAACCGCCGCGCCCATTGTAGACGAGATTGACTCAACCATGGGCTACTCTCTTACACGCATAATCGCCGAAGGCCCCAACTCCCTCCTCTCCTCTACGCCCCACGCACAACCGGCCATCATGGCTACTTCGATTCTCATACTACGCATCATGGAGCGCGAATTTGGCTTCAACGTCGGCGAGAGGATCGACTTCACCCTGGGCCACTCATTGGGCGAATTCGCTGCGTTGGTGGCGAGCGGCTATCTCACCTTTGAGGACAGTCTCTACTTGGTGAAGAAGCGCGCCGAGGTCATGGCGGCAGCGACGGCGGCAGCCAAGAAGGAATACGGAGGGGATTACGGCATGGTCGCTATTGTCACGGAACCATCTTACCTCCCTGGGCTCATCGACACCGTAAACAACTTTGTCGTCCCGAGCAGCGACAAGTCTGACAGCGGCGCCGACTCCGAAATTCCGCCCATTGACCAGGTGCTGATTGCCAACGTCAACAGCAAAAACCAGATCGTACTGAGCGGGTCCATCGACCGCATCAAACAGTTGATGGCGCATGTGCGGCAATTCCTGGGTCACGATCCGCGTGCGGTGCGCCTGAACAGCGATAGTCCGTTCCACTCGCCTATCATGAGACCTGCGGTCGGAACTATGCAGCGGATCCTAGCGGGCAAGAGCCGCGTGAAGGGCCAGGAAGGCGATGATATGGTGATATTCCCGGGCAAGGTAAGGTGTGTGAGTAACATCACTGCGAGGCCATTTGGCAGCAAGACGGAGCTCAAGGATCTTGTGGCGCGATCGTGCCTGGAAACGGTGCGGTGGTGGGATGCCTTGAAGTATCTTGACCAGCAGGAGAAAGTCAGACGATGGATCGGTATTGGGCCCGGCAAAGTCGGTCGAAATCTTGTAGGAAAGGAAGTCGGGATGAGAGGGACGGATGCTGTGAAGGGTGGTGGTGTGTGGGCCATCACGGATCCTTCCGAGATCCAGGAAGTGCTGAAGGGCTTGGAGGAAACCGAGCCGATGTTGGACGAGGAAGAAAGGATCATTGGGGATGAGCCCTAAGGTGGAGTGCATGCTGCTTCTGTGGGCGAGTGAATAATGTATACTAGCAAAGCGAGCACCAATGATTTCTTGGCCTTGACTGTTTGAGCCGCAAGGATATCTCTACAGCACTATGTACATGTACATGGGCCGGGGTGTATCTTAGCCCATTGCCCCACCAGCGTCTTCTCTCACCACCTGTAAACGTGCAATGCTATTTGAGATGCAGTAAGATAGGTACGTGACTATTTCTGGGACTTGCTCGGCGGGGCTGGTGTGATGAGTAGTGGATTGTCTGTCTTCTGGCCCCGATTCCCATGGTGCGCCGGTCTGCCGGAGTTGGGACTGCGGTAGCTGGGAGCTCGACTTCCGGCTGTGCCTGTGATTTTATATCTATCTAAATTTACAATTCTTTGCTCTTGTATGTACCAAGCGTTTAGAAAAGTCTATGTTCCTGGATCCATTACTTATACCTGAGCAACTGGCGACTGCAGAATGAAACCTACCTGGCTTCCAACCAGAAAATCCATCGCCCGGCACGGTCTCGATGTTACCATCAATGCTCCAACGCGCGATACACAGTTCGTGCGTTCGTCAACCAGGGGAAAACCTTCCTAGAGCGCCGTCTTCACCACCATCAAAGGTTGCATGAAGGTGGTCGAGTGCGGCGAATTTCTCAGCATATCTCATGCCTGTACGCCTCTGTAACTCCACTCTCTTCCAGTCCCACTCAGTTCCCAGCTCTCCGGCCAGTGCAACACCCCCAAGGTCTTCACTCTCGTCACCAACGTCGTTCGCACCTCCTCTCCAGCCAGTCGGTCTCTCCGGCAACAATCCACTCTCTGCCATCAGTATAGTGGGATGAACTGTGAACCTCCCAACTTTGAAGACGTATTTGCTCACTGCCGTAGCAATCACCCATTGCTCCCACTCCGGCGACCCTTCGCCCTCCGCCAGCTTCGCCGGCCCCTCTCTCTTCGTGCGTAACGGCCCAAACCATCCAGCACTTCCACTGTCCCATCCCGTAGGCTTCACCTTCCCCTTCATAACATAGTGTGTCACAAGATACAGCCACTTTCGGTCCCAGCTCAGCACACGCGTCCACATCTCGTAGGCTTGCAGAGGCGCAACTTCGCGCCGGAAGCTGCAGAACACGGCCCCGAACCCAATGCCCATGCCGCCTTTCACAACCGCGCCAGCCTTGTCGCGCACGACTTGAGTCTTCGCATTTGCCGAGATTGCCTCCATGCCCGGCTTCAGCAGATGCGACACACATTGCGTGCGTGCAATATCGAGATCTGCGAAATACGTGCTATTGGATTTGTGCAGATTGTAGTCGGTTTCGAGAAGGGAGGTGTATGAAGTCGTGATTGAGTAATGGAAGAGCATCCTAGGGTGCATCGTGGGTGGGCGCAGGGCTGGCATGTAGTTGCGAAGGATGGCGGTCCAGACGCGCAACTATTCGCAAGAGACACGAGTGTCAGTTGCTTTTACTCTGCGATATTGAGAAGGAAGATGTTCAAGACAAGGAAAACGTACAGTCCACACAAAAGGCATGCTTTTCCAATTCATTACAACGAAAAGAGCCAGCAACATCCGGCTCGTCCGACCCGGGCCAGTCACAAAGTTCTTGGCTATCGTCTTCCAATCGACACGCGCAAGCGACATGCTCGCCACGCCGGCAGAGGCCATGCCTATGGGCAGAAGGTACCCGAGCGCATTCGCAGAAGCCATCTTCCTTACGGCTGCGTCTTCGTAGGACGCGAAGGAGGAGGCCCGAAGAGTAGTGCGCTTGTGCGCCGACGGAGCGCCCCGAAGAGCAGCACGAGCAGTACCACGGCCCACAGCGGGATCGAGCGTAAGATGCAGGTCAGAGTTGTGCCGCACTTTGCAAGCAGTGAGGGGGAGGCGGCCTGAGGGTAAGGCATGCGTGGGCGAGTAAGTGGGCTGCGCGAGGAAAGGCAGATATAACCATGACCAAGTCTTCGGGCTGTGGCTCTGCTCGGCAACAAAAGTATGCAGGGGTCTCGGCGATCATGACGCCGAGGCTGAGATCCAATCACTTGGGTCTCGAGGCCAGACCCCTGTTTTCGACCTCCTTCCCTCTACACAGTAACACCTAGACTACCAGGACCACGGATTTTGAAACTAGACACTTTCAAAGCACAAACCAAGGTACAATGCATAGACAACTGCTAACGCTAGAATCAGTATCCATAGCTAAGAATTATCGTTTCCAAAAAAAAATTAACCAGTGGTGGTTATCCCAAAAGAGTTGATTCCAAAGTCGATCCAAAAGGCGCTGACTTCAAGTGGGTAACACTTTAAAATCTCAATATGACCTCCCTTGATTGAATATGAAGCACCCTAGAGGTTTTTTTTTGAGTAAAGGTCTGCCCATTAAATCCACTTCCAAGGACTATGGTGACGCTATCCAGCCAACTTTCCACTAATCATATTGATGAATGCTATCATCATACAGCTCGGGCGGCGGCAACTGCGCGGGAGTTTATGGGCAGATCAAACACTTTGCCAGGATTCATGATCCATCTATATTCGGTGAGCCAAGATCTATATTCCAGCGTTCTAGTTTTTTGACAAGTAGTACTCACTTTGGGTCGACAGCACGCTTGAGATCTTTCATTATTTGTATCGTATCAAGGCCAAGTTCGTCCACGAGAGAGTCCTGGTGGACGGAAGACAGTCAGCATACCCATAACTTCGATGTCAAGGGTAGAAAGTGGGGGGCATTCTAACCTTTTTCCCGAGACCTATTGCGTGCTCGCCTGAAACCGTGCCTTCGAATGCAATTGCTCGGTCCATCATCTTGTGCACACAGTTCATGACAGCCTTTGTTTGAGACTCGTTCTTCGGGTCGTAAAAAATTGCCTCATGGAAGTTTCCATCGCCCACGTGACCAATGATACTTGTGAATATACCAAGCTTGCTGGCATCCTCTTTGGAAAGGTCTTCACCACTTTTTCAGTTTATTTTCTTGCATGCATGCTGGCGTTGAACTTACTGATCAGCTCGGCCAAGCGAGATATGGGAACGGCAACATCAGTGGACCAAAAGCTGTGGCCCTGTGGTTTGATGGAGAGCATAGTCCACAATGCTTCTTTTCTTGCGGCCCAAATATCAAGCTCTTCCTGTTTGGTTTTCGCGAAGAAGAAATCACCGGCATTGAATGTTTTGATGATGCTTTGAACAGAAACAATGTCCCCTTTGATATTAGACGTCGTTCCGGAGAATCTGGAGCATTGAAGCAAGGTTAGCAGGCCACCAAAGGTTAAACAACTCCCGAGACTGGAGGGACGAACTTGAGGAAAAGCGTTGGTCTCTCATCCCACACTCTTTTACGCACAGCCGCGCTGCCGTGCTTGTTCAAGACACCCATTTGAACGTCATCCATCAACTCGAGCGCCGCCAGTGGTATTCCAGACCGTATGAGGCTAGTCGCAGCCGCAGCAGCATCTTTGATGGTTGGGAAAGAGACCACGGCCACGCTGGTGTCCTGAGGAATTACAGCAAGCTTAAGAGCGATCTCGGTGACTAGGCCGAGCGTGCCCTCGGCTCCAACGAAAAGGGACGTGAGATTGTATCCCGCAGACGATTTTCTTGGTCTCTGCCTTGTTCTTACGACTCGGCCGTCCGCCAGGACGACAGTGAGGCTGATAACCCAGTCCTTCATGGTCCCATACCGATACGCATTAGTGCCGCTGTGATCAGTCGGTCAGACACAGCGGGTGATAACTATATGCAGGTGAGACTCAATATCGACATTACGCACCTGCAATTTGTAGAGACCATTCCCCCAACAGTGGCAGTGGGTGAGGGATCAAGAGGAAGAAATAGCCCGTCTCCTGCCATCTTCTTGTTCAGATCCATCCAGTTGACGCCAGGCTGGACCACAACATCCATGCTGTACATGAGAACACGTTAGCTTGGTTTGAGTTTGAGATGGAAATGATGAGACTTACTCTTCCGGGTGAAAGGCTACTACTTTGTCCATATACGTAAAGTCCACAGAAATACCAGAGTAGGGAGAGGAAAAGTTGCCTTCAACCGACGATCCCGCGCCAAAGGGAACTTTTTGCATGTTAGCGTCGACTGTTTGCGGAATTGATCATTGACGATTCTTACCAATGGGAGCGTTGTATTTGGCACAAATTTTGGCTATCTTGGAGACATCTTCCGTCGTTCTTGGGTACACAACAGCCACAGGCCGTCCTGTGGAGTTAGCCGTCGACCAATTTGAGTGGCCGTGTGCCTCTATCACCTCGCCGTCGATGCTCACAACGTCGTCTCCTAGAACTGTTTGTATGTCGTGCACAGCCTTCAACATATCGTCCTTGGAAGCATACTGGATGCTTGTTGAGTCGGAACCGTCTCTCGACCCTAAGAGAATGCCGGCGGACAGACTTATCACTCCGGTGCAAATCACGATCGCCCAAAACGCCGGCCTGGCTAGAGGGCTTGGACTGGATGACGGCGAACTGATGGACGAGGACGCCCGGAGAAAAGGACCCATTCGAAGACTAACTATGCTGGACGCCGCCGGCGTCCTGGGTTTGAGTCGGAACCGCTGTGCGGGGGCCGACAACGACGTGCCGAAGGCTTGGCATGTGCGGCGCAACATCGTGAACTCGTGTGAGAACGGAATAGCACGTAGAAGCAGCTAGGGTCTCCGTTGGTCACAGGTTCGCAATAATGTCGGGGCATATAAGGCGGGTGGTGGGGGGAGGAGGTATGAGTGAGGAGATGGCGGGTGCCCGAAACCGTGCCATTTCACCGGCACGCCCGTCGTTCGCCCAGGCACGCGATACCGGAACGGATGACGACGCACGGCATTATCAACGCTGATGGAGGGTTCGTTCAAAATTTGCACCCAATATTGAAGGAGAAATCGCCGTAGAATCCCATACAAGATAATTCCGATTCGTGCGCTATTTTAATGAGGTAGTGTTCGCCTCACTGCACAGGCGCTGAATGTTCAAGTGTACTTTGACAGCAGATTTCCCAGACATTAGTCTACAAAATATTTTACCACCTTTGAGTTGAATTTCTTGTCTCAGACAATGTGTAGGATCTTGAAAAAGCGCATCATTTATTTAGTAACGCCAAATGCGCGGATGCCCGTACTGGCCGAAGCAGCGTTGACTTCCAGAAGTATTCTGACGCATAGTGCTTGGTTACATCACACTTTCAAGACAGTGTAATCTAAGGAACAAAGCAATGCTCTGATCGATCAGCTCGCTGTACTTGAGCTTGCATGAATACCAGCCCACATACTACCGATACTTTTGTGGTGTAATTGCCTCCATGAACGACCCGGCCGGACACACAGCAGCGCAATCACACGAGCCATCAGCATCGATGGTGCCGATCGCACTGACAGGTGGCTGTGGCAGTGTTATGAAGACAGGCTCAAGATCCGCCGCCGGGTCGAAAGGTCCGCTGAGAGAAACCGGAGGATTCGGAGGGTCAGGACTTCTGAGCTGTTCGACTCCGCGATTGCTATTCAGCTGTTTTTAGCATTGTTTCTTTGAGCCACCCTATAATGGATCGAAAGATAGGTACGGAAGAACAATGGAAGGCTGTGGCTTACAAGACCTGCGAGATCTGATCCAAAGATGCTTGTGCCTGCGTAGCCATTGGATCAAGCTTGCTGAGCAACGCGCTCGACGTCCGCAGCGCAGCCTCCTCTTGCACAGCCAGTGCAGTTAATAATGTTGCCGACTGGTTGACAGCAGACAACAATGACTTTTGCGCCACGAGGTCGTTGATGCTGACGTTCAGGTTGAACCGCAATGCCTGTGTTGCGACGACCAGACTTTGCGATTCTTCGAAGTTTAGCGGAGCGGATGCTTCCATCACTGCCGTGGCATTGTAGAGCAGTGGAACCGCCCCGGCAACGAGAGCCCTTAATGATGGAGCGGTGCCATTTTGCAAGCCAATGATGGCGAGATCGAGGCGACGGAGGCCTTCGTTGATGGTGTTCAGGGCATTTCGAATTGTTACAACGTCGGCTACAACGACGAGAATAGGAATCAAAAAGAAAACCCCCAGAGATCGCGCGAACATGGTGATGAGTAATGATTATTACGTTCCGAGATGGAATGCGCAGCGTCGGTACACACCACAGAGTGACGAGCTTCCGTGATACTTTTGCAAAACAACAAAATTGAAACTTGACAGTAGCTGGAGTGTCGACTGGACATAAGGCAGATAGACTGTGATATGTGATTTATGTAATATAGCGCACGTTATACCAGCCCGTGATATAACTCTATCTGCGCTCCCTGAATAATGCAGTGCACAGGTATGCTTCCCGGTGATCCGTTGCAACTGCTCACCGAGGCTGTGGCGCAGACATCGAAACGCACCCTCTTCTTTCTAATGATCAACGCATCGGCTATAGGGTTGGCCAAATACATGCACGAATAAGTTGCATACGGTATTGGCATCTCGGATTAAATATACACGGTGTTTAAGTGTATTTTTTCACTTTTCCTAATTGAGACTAGCGGAGCAAATCCCAAGCCTCTCATTAGCTCAAATCAATCCCGGCTTCAAATAATTAGGGTAGCAAAAGCCAGCGTGTCTGCAGCCCGAAATGAAGTAAAGGATAAGGAAGAAATTTGGGCTAAGGCAGCTTAATCGGGCTTAGTTTCAAGCTGTGATAACTTCAATTTGAGGGATATTAAGCTCTCTAAAACAGCTTTTGGACCGTTCCTGCAGGGAACCTTTTATATGGCCAAATCCCGCACGGTATTTAACCAGTCAAATACCGTACGGGAGGTTTGCGTACAGGAAAAATACAAATATGTGTATTTTTCGGTGGCCAACCCTAATCGGCTAGACTTGGCCCGCCAAACCTATACCGCAAGAATGGCAAGGGTACTCCTCTGCCAACCTTTGATGAAAAGTTGATTTTAGAATCTGTGGCGAGTAAGTTTCCTCCTTGAAACCACTTTATAATGCATACAGGCAACAGAGCCTACACTTGCTTTGGCATATCTTCTTGGCCCCACGCAGCTGCAATTCATTCAGCGGAGGAATTCTCCGAGATACCACTCAAGATTGTGATTCATCTCAACGTTGTTACGACGCTGGAGTCTTGGGGAGGGTGACTTCGGCATCTTTGCAAACAAACGAATCATTTCTACCCATGATATTGGTGCTCGACGGAACCCCTGGCAAGCTTGTTACGCTTGCTTACCTACAAAGAATTTGTGGTTGATCTGCGTTCCAGTCTGCGGCGATCCTCGCGAGACGGATTCTTATATCTCTGGGGCACGAAAGGGATCAATTATACGCATGTTTTGTTCTGTTATTGTTTCATGTCATGAACCCTTGTGAATGCTGCCGCAGAATATCTCCGGCTCCGAAACCCCTGGCGCCGTTCGATCTACGATTTCGGGATCGAGTATCCTTAGGCGAACATACCACGTCCCGTAGTCTACGTACTATTTGCCCCGGGACGGATGGGCCCGCCACGTAGACAACAGCCAATAACGACGCCAATATCCCAGTTGCCATTCATGGACTCAAAAACTCAGCTCGAATATATTAACTGCTTAGTCTATACTTGACTTGCAATGCCAACTACATGGCTTGCAAGGCTAAGAAGCTAGCACTCCGCACATTGCTTCGAAGTCCATCGGTTCAATAGCTTCTACTCCCATCTACGCTGGTGCTTTCATCGACGCAACTGGAGTCAGCCCTCCTTTGCATCAGCTAATACTCTGCATTCAAACCTAGTATTGACCGGCTCCAGTCCAAGTTAATGCTGAGATGGCTCGCGATGGGATGGTCTGTAGGACCCGAAACTACCGTGGTCCCATCAGGCGAATTGCACATCCGCGTCTTGTAGTGGTACTGCTTTGGCTTAGGCCCATCGCGATAATGGTCTGTGCAACGCTCCCTGGTGCCCCGATCCCTCATGTTTTCATAAGACGGCACCGTCGCTGTGACGAACCTTTCGGCGGACGCGGCTGGTCGGGATGGGGCCGGACGCATCACAATCAGAACCGTCCACCAATTGGTCAGCCTCGTAATCATCGTCCGTACCAAGTTCAAAACTTGTGCTGTTCGAGACGGAGTCCCAAGATGCGAGTCTATAGGACAGCAACTGTTTGATTACGTTGATATCCGTATATGGAGCCATCAATGCTCATGGCCGGCTTCAGGGATATTACGTGGTCTGAAACAATTGCATTGTCATTGTCCATTTCCTGTGGAGCGGTCTTTCATCCGCTAGTGCCACGTATCTTGGATAGCTTGCCAAACATTTCCTGGGCGACGTTTGAAGCACCTGCAACGCATCGACCGTGTTGCCAATGTCGATTGTGCGGTCGTTCGCCCACGCCACAATAGTAGCTGTTGCAGCGGATATGCAGGCAGACACTGTGGTGTACGTCTCCTGGACACCAACTTCACCACAACCTAACGTACAGGCCTGGCAGTTGTTTGTCCTAGGTATCTGTGTTGGCGTGTATGCTTGTCTGAGCGAAATTGCAAGGAACGGTAGAGTATGTGCAGAACCCGCTGGAATTTGTCGCTCCTTAGAGTTAGGTCATCCTGGATCTGCTGAATCCTACGTCGCAATCGCAGTAGCCTTCATTCACTCCTGTGCCGGGAGAAGCCCCAACCTAGGAGCACTCGATAGATGGCGGTGGCGTGATCATGCTTGCTGCTGAGGAGCAGCCTGGCCAACAATTCCACCACTTCCACGACTACCGTCGATGTAGGTTGATTTGGCCCGTGCGCGTATATTCCACTCTACGTCAATCTAGCCTCTCTGCCCGTCGATTCAATGAAATGTGAGGCCGAAATCGATTGAATTGAATTGATATCTTAGAGTTTTGGGTCAGGACTGAGGTCGGATTTCGGAGGCGGTCGGGCTGATCCGCCAGCCAACCAGAGGCCCAAAGTACGACCTCAGCGCGCTTTTTCAGCGGCTCAACGCGTCTTTCAATTGCGCCAACCGCGTTCAGCTACATCGTCACTTTTTAATATTTTTAACCTCCTTTTGCGCTCTGACTGCGATACAACTCAACCCTCTTCACGAGCCCACCCATTCTTTTTCTCCTTCCGAAAAGACAGTACCAATACCTCGTAACACGCTCTGGCCTGATTTTTGGTCCTACCTTTCCTCTTGAGGCAGCGCGCGTGGAGCTAGACTGCTGGCAAAAAGAAAGAAAAACTACCATTTTGCTTATGCCGCGGCGGTAAATAGACCACCACTTTGACCTGGCGCGCGTCCTTTGAGGCGGGCGATGTCAAGCTCGCGCCGACTATCCATAGCTGGCAAGAAAGTTTCGTCGGAGAGACTGAAGAGATGACTTTGCCGTGGTAGTCGCCGCGGCCGGATGGCGCTTGGGCATTCTATCGATCGGAGGCATTCTATCGATCGGAAGCATCGTCGTCTGGACCCCCTGAATCGCTATAAAGCAAGAGTACAAGGTCGCTCCTCAAGCCCGGATCAAGGCTTGCATGCTCTTGTCTCATCTTTGAACCGGTAAGTCTGAACGTTTCTGGTTTGACATCCTCGAGAGAGCGAACGACAATGACTGGCTTGGGCTGGTTTGCCATATCAAAGCAGCCAAAAAGTCTTGACCAACAGGCAAATGCTCCACTCTGTTGTATTTACCGCCTTCAAAAGCCCTATACAAGGTCTTCAATACTACTTCGCCCAGTAGCGCCTTCAGGAGTATCACCCCTGGGAAAGCGACCTGTAAGATGAGTATTCTTGGAATAGCCACCTCTGGGACAATCAGTCCTGAGATACTAGTATCTCGCTCGAGGACCATGCAAAACCGGGGCATACTCCAGGTTTTCAGGCGACTTTGTCCTTTCGCAAGACTTTTTGACAGGGCCCTCCATATTTGAATATCGCGCGACCGTACTTAAGGCTAGGCCACTTTTGTTCAGAAGCGACTGCGACCGACGTTAATATGCCAGGTTGCGGAACAAGGAATGTTGCAATTTCAAAAGCGTCCGCAGCCAGCTAATCTGCGTCGTCCGCTCTCACATCTTCTTCCGGCCATCGCATAACCCAAATTTTCACTTGACAGCATACACTTGGCAATGGCGGCCAATATTGGTGGATTTGTGGTGGTTCTGCGTGCACTTTGTGCACTTGTTCGGTCTTGAGGTGGTCTCGCCACTCATGTTGCTTTTCACAAAATCTAAAATCCGAATCTTGACTGGCTCAGCACAAGTGGTGGATCTATGCGACCATCAGCCCATTGTCAAGCGCCGGTTTTGGCATACAATTGAACTGGCGGTAAGCCAGGGCAGGGCCGACGCGACTTCTTCAACGTTTGGCGTGCTGCCCAGAAGTGGCGGAAAGTCGACAAATTGAGTGAGGATTATGTAAGGTAGAGGTTCTGCTCACATGATCACGAGTTTTGCAATCGGATACAATTGGGGTCAGGTGCACTGAGGCCAGTCAATCAGCAACTGCCGAAGCCAATGGACAGTGTCCCAAAAATGATAACCCCAAGGACCGTTATCCCAGAGGCTATTATCCTAGAGGCAATTATTCCAGAGTCGACTATACTACAAGTGCTGTGCTGACCGGACAAGGAATCCCGGAAACTAGCCGGCTGGATGGCTCGAACGCGACCAAGTGTGAGCTGCTAGATGCTGGTAGTATTTGTTGGCCCCTAGCCCGGAAGTACCTCGGAGAGTATCTCGGAGGCACTTGGCCAGAAAATGATTGCGCGTGGAGAAGCCTGTGACAGAGCCCGTTGGCCGCTCGTCTGTGGGAAAAATTTCGAAAGCACCCACGCGTCGTAAACGAAATGTCTAGCCAGACTCATGTCATAGCTGACTTCATGGAAAAGCTGAGTCCCCAGAAGAGGGACCAAACCCTCCCAGAGTTATGCCTGTCCTTCCCCATGTGCGGTAATTGGTTGATGTATCAGCTTCGTTGCGTCCTGGTTCCTGGTATGAGAGGTAAGGCCATCCTTCTCTTGATGCTCGCTGGTTGTCGTCGGATATTTCATTATGAGGGGCCGGTATGGAAGCTGTACCGGCGGCATGCTTTCGGTCGAGTAGAAGAGAGTCGACATAGTTCTGAGGATGGTCTTGCATTAGAAGAAGGCGGCAGTCTACAGCAGTCACAAGAGCCTCTCGTCTCGCTTCAATCTGCAGCCAGCTGTGCGCGTAAAAGGGTCCAAACTTACCCAGTGGACACCCGTCGTCAACAAATTGTCCCAGGCACCTTTCAGCGTCAGGTCTTTCCGTCGCCCCAGATTGTCTAGCCACGAAAAATCCCACTCAACGGAGTAGCTCTTTGGGGTATCGTTCTTTCGAGGCACACTGCCGTTCACCGCTGACCAGCTAGATTGCAGCAGTGGCGCCTCTGAATTTTCCAAGACATCAGTGTTGACTAACTTGTCATTGGAGGGCACAGAGCTAGTCGCCTCAGCCGCCGAGGTGACACAAAGCTCCTGAGTGGTTGGTGGTAGCCTCGCTGCTGACACCTCTTTTGCTGGCTGGGAGACCTTAAATAGTATCTCATCCAAGATCTTTGTCGCATGTGCAGCCTTCTTTGAGCGTTGACTGCTTTTGTACCAGATTTTGCGTGCTTTGCCGAGGGCCTTTAGCTTTCGCTCGTGCTCCTGTGGCCCACTGCCAAAGTTGGTCAGTATGGTGACAAACTTGTTCTTCTAAACCACTCACTGGTTTTTGGGTGCAACAAGTAGGTCCAGACAGATGCACATGGCGGCAAGGAGGAAATCATGGTAGCCCGTCGGGTTTGTGAGCATGTAGCGCTTCTTATGCAAACGGGCCCCAAAACCACTGTGTTCATCGAACTCAGCCTGCAGGTCAAGCAGTCGCAGAGACGCCTCGCGACAAGCTTGGCGAGACGTCTCATATACGTCGCCCTCCACGGTCAAGTAGCGCCGATGCAAAATGCACATAGTCTTGAGGTGAGTGATTTCGCAAATAAAGCGCCGCATGATCACATCCGGTGCATCCGCGAAGCCGCTATCTCGGACTGGTCTATAGCGTAGACTAGGCGGGACGTCCTCATGGAGTGACCGAAGTTCGCCATCAAGTATTCGTACATCCCCATACGAGGGTGACTTGACAGCTAGAGCCTGCTGGACAACACGCCGCAGTATCTTGACTTGTCGGCTTCCGTAGATGATGACCAGCATTGGAGTATACTCTAGCATCGATCTCTCCTTTGGTAAGTCATCACTACTCTCGTCAAAATCTTCGTCCCGCAGATTTGACGGTAACTCTGTGTCGACGTCCTCGCCACGAATTATCGGTGGCACACCGTGCTGAAAGCTGTGAATCACATCGAAATACTTTGCAGAGCTTGTTAGCATTGTTTAGACTTGGTGGTAATACTGGAAAGCGCCCAAGACAACTCACCTCTAGATATGCCCAAGCTCTGCGTCTCATTTCCGCATCGAAGGGAGACATTCCCGGCTCACTACTGTTGCGGTCAACGTTGGGGAGTTCGCGGTGGTACCCCATCCGTTGTGCGAGTCTCGTGGCGGTTTCTATGGTATGCCAACAGAGGGGCTCAGTGTCCCTCTTCTGTAGGATGAGATGCATGCCGTAGATCAATGCAGCCTCAACAGAGCAGGGTCTGCCTCTAAGATGGTTGCCTGCCAAGAGGCACCGGTACGCCATAGAGCTAAAGCCAGTGATATTGCTCCGAATCTCAGGGTCAAGAAGATCAGAGTCGGCACCGCTTCCTGGAGACAGAGAAGCTTGCTGAAAGAGCGACGTAGATAGCAGCGAGAACAGCAGACTCAACCAGAGGAAGCTCGTATCGTTGGGATGCTGCCAGAATTTCTCATAGGTTCTCTGAAATTGGCCCGCGTGGATGACGACCGGTATCATGTCTATTTGCTGGAAGTAGAACGTCAGGATGCCATCGCATTCGGCTTTTGATGGTAAGAAGTTCTGGACCTCTGGGATGGTGACCAGGCCTTCAGGCTCAGAAGGCATCTCGCGGAGCCTAAGTTGCTCATGTTCGTGCTGATGAGTCGGAGTGGCCGTTATTGAAACAGGATGATGCGTAGCATTGACGAATCCTTGGAGATCTTGGATGCATTCCAGAACAGCCTTGTAGTTCGTCGCCCCCACAAATCGCACCACGTTACCGTCTCTGTTTAGATGCTCGCCACTCGCGGGCGTCGGTGCCGATGGGCTTGTGCCACGTGAACCGGCGGAGCGCGATTGTATCGTCGAGTCCATCTCTCCCGGTGGAGTTTTAATCGTCTCACCTTGAGACACAAGCCCTTGAATCAAACTTTCCAGCATGGACAGCTTGGTCTGCATTTGCCTTTGTGGTACTGGACTAGATGTGCCCGAGCCACGCGCATGATCACTACCACTCCCGGAGCCAACAAATTTACATGCGTCCACATCGTGCCTTCTGACACATGCAGCGCAAGGCTGCTGGCGGTCGCACTTCAGTTTCCGCTTTCGACATGGTACGCAGGACACTACCTGACGGTTGCGCTTGATGACCCTCCGGGACGAATCTGAAGGTGAGGCTAGGCGAAAGACATCTGTGTACTTCGACACGTCGCTGTGAACAGGCATGTTGAGGAAGCGCAACGCAGTCTCATCATTGAGAATTAGAATTAAGGAGGAAAATGGAAGAGTAAACCTTCATGCTCGCGTCGGAGAAGGTCCTCGTGGTAAACTCGGATGACGACGGAGGTTTCCGAGGGCGTCCGGAGATGTCTCCGGATTTAAGACTGTCAGAAGTTGGAGACAAGTGCATCTTCCAGGTTTCACAACGCCATCTACCCTTATGGCGGACGCTTTCACTCAATCACAGCCAGACAAGTAAAGTCATAGCTACGGGCTGATCCACTCGCTCCTCCACCCAAAGTATGTTGGCGTGAGAAAACGACAATGCCGCAGGACAACAATTACGACACTCATTATCCGAGATCCGGGCAAATCAGCGAACGTCACTACTGCCTTGTGTACTTGAGGTAAGATAAGCTTTTTAAGATTCTGCGAAAGGTCTACATGCAGTATCCCAGATTTCAGTGCTCAAAGCAACTGGTGGTATAATAATCTTGCCTCTCGAAACTCCATTTGTGGGAGCTGCCGCAGCCGGCACGCCAAAAACCTGGCCCAAAGATGGAAATGCGGACGGGCAATACAAGAAGAGCTTTTGTTTATCCCGTCGTGATGCGAAGTCGTGTTGCGAATTGAGAATCATAACGTCGTCCCGTGAAGACGAGGACGTTTACATGGCTAAGTAGCCAATGATGCCGACAATAGCAGCCCATTCAAGGCCGGTGATCTGGATGCGGTCACCAGCACTTAAGCCAGTGGTGCTGGTAGATGAGGCGGATGAGCTGGTGCTGGAGCTCGTGGCTGTAGAGGTAGAGCTGGACGAGGTGCTGTTGCCGTCAACCGCCTCACAAATCTGAGTGACCACACTCTGCGTGGCTGTATCGTAGTCAGCATCTGATATTCATACGAGCACTCCTGGGAAAGATACTTACTGCTGATGTCAGTCACAGAGCACGAGGAGCTGATACAGGTGGTGGAGTTGGACACAATAGCATCCTGCTCCTCGCACTGGCATGAGTAGTCGGTGCTACCGCAGCCCATAGCGCTGGCGCTCTCGAGAAGGCAGCTCTGACCACAGGTGGGTATTTGTGAGACCAAATCGGACACGTCGGAAGCGGCAGCGGCAGCCAGACCGAGAAAGCCGGAAAGAATGAGAACGTTGAACTGCATTTTGGCTGGTGGTTTTGTGGATAGTAGAGGTAGCTACAGGACTGGTGTGGTATAGTCGAAAGTGAAGAGGAGCGTTTGCAACAGTTCAACTGAGACAAGATGGTTAAAAGAGTGATTGGAAGCGTAGGTACTTGGTATTCAGCCAGTGAAATGAATAGACTTGTGATTGGAGAGGGAGACCCAAGGGACAAACGTGGAGAGGCAACCGGAGGTATTTATTGTGCGTAGCCGTGTCCTTGAAATCTCCTTGTAATTCTCCTAGGGCCATATGCTATGTGTACTATGTACACTGTAATATGAAGTGGGCGCAAGCGATGGGTCCTTGACACGACTAAACCCACCCTGCCACCTGGTCCGGACCAGCATACCGGGCCTGCGGGCCTACCCATCGGAAAGGAGATACAGCCAAAGAACATGGCAGCCATGACACCGGCACTGGCCGTGTACTAGCTCGCGGCATTAAACGGGAGATGCTCGGTTGTGCTAGCGAGCCGTAGTTCGATGTCAAAGCGATGGGCCGGCGTCTGAAAACGTTGATGGTTTTTGCACACTAATGCAAGACTGCAAAACTATATTTCGGTTTCCTGGATCGGCACATGGACTGGCACAGTATTCAATATTTGAAAAGCCTGTGCTGTCATGGACTGGCACTTGCGTGCTCCATTTCTGCTGCCCAGAGAATTGGGAGCTCCTGGCGGCGAAGACTAGACCAAGGCTAGTAACTTGGTCTCAGCGAGTTTTTTTTTTTTTTTTGTTTTTGAAATCATGACATGAAAGACAAGCTCAGTCTGAAGACGTGGCCCGCGGAAGCAATTCCTCCCTGGACTTCCTCGTGGCAGTTTCGCCGTCAAGAAGGGCTGGAAGTTATCCAAGAAAAACAATGAAACGATGCAACCCACAATCCCAGCAGACAGCGTGCCAAGATCCAATAAGGTCTAGAACCACGACATTAGCCAGGGGTTTGCAGAACAAGGTTTTCGTGCCTGACAACGGTCAACGAAAACGTGGAAACCTGGCAGCCCTGGTGAAGGTCATGGCGGAAGCCAAGGGGTCCGTCCCGAGGAGGTTGTATCCACTGGAATCAAAGGTCTGCGAAGATCCAGAACCCAAGAAGTAATCACCGGAGGTTTTGAAACATCGTCTAGCAACCAAGGCGGATGACATATGACGGACTGAGCCAATACGACACATCGAGCGTCCGTGTATTGTGATGGGATGGATTTACGAACCAATAAGCATAGGAAGGGAAGGCGGCGACCAATACTACAGCTGAGACTTGCCCAAGCCATCGAGCAGAACTGAGATTGGCCCCGAAGTTGTCGCGAGCATGCCAAGCTGTGGACCTTTGAACATTTCCTGGGTCGCTGTGAACGGCATCAGCCAGCACCATTCTTGTCTTGGATGCTTGCCGGAATTGGAGCTGTCGAAGTTCATGATCTTGCTCTGAGCGTGTTCTGAGACCGTAGTCTTCAAGCCAAATCTTGGAACCCGCTCCATGCATCCGCTGAAGAACTTGACTGCTCCAAATTGCTGCTTGTTTGTTGCTGAAGGATGAGTTAGTGGACTTCAGATGTTGTAACGTGCCAAAAGCAATATTTCGTTGTACCACTAATGGCTTTGAGCATGCTTTTGAGAAATGTTTCTTGCTGTATGCCAGCGCCCAAGAAAACTGACCCCCCTTGGAGGGGGGGTCCAACATAGGCCTGAAAAGCATGCCCCCACTTCGGCCCCTGACGCTGACCTCATCGCGGAGGATGGTAGCTTTCCAATGCCGACCATCATTTGCCTAATTCATCTACAGGAGTATGCCCTCTCATTGATCACCAGATTGTCGGAGACAAAACACGTCGGAGTTTAGTGTCCCTCCCAGAAATTCACAGTTCTCAATAGTCAAGATGCCTGAGCCGATCTCCGTCCTGTTTGTCTGCCTCGGCAATATTTGTCGCTCAACAATGGCCGAAGGCGTTTTTCAATCCATTACCTCCAAGCCCCCATACCAAGGCCTGGTCACGAAGCTCGACAGCTGCGGCACGGGCGCATACCATGTTGGGGACGACCCAGACGATCGTACAATGGAGACACTTCAGAGGCATGGAGTGACAGACTATGAGCACGCGGCACGCAAGGTCAGCGGCCACCCTTTGTTACTATTCTCGCCCTTGGCGACAAGAACAACTGTCCCTAGGTTCTGACATTTAATCCTCACGCGCAGGTACAAGTCAAAGATTTCGACACGTTTGATTACGTGTTTGCCATGGATCGTAACAACCTTCGCGATCTCGAGCGCCTCAAGAAGTCGAAGCCTGAGGCCAAAGCAAAAGTCATGCTCTTTGGCGAATACTCTGGCACCGGCAAGGCGGAGATTGTGCAGGATCCGTGGTACGGTCCGGGCGAGGGCTTCGAGACAACGTATCAGCAATGCATGCGGTTCACCAAGAACTTCCTCAAAGACACTTTTCCGGACGTGGAACCTCCAAAGGAATGAAAGTCTTTGAGTCTACTTCGAGGCGCCTTGAAAGAGAGGGGTTGCTGAAGGTTGGCTTGTAGCTTTTGCCTCCGCAGACACATATATTATGTAAGCATTGGTTCAAGCGTTGGTGGGTTCTGTGTCTGGGCGACAGAGCTTGCTATGCGTGGTCGCTCCTCCGGATCTGGGCACTAATGCCTCTACAGTTTAGACTGGCTTTAGAAGCGCGATCCTCTCGAAGTTGGGGTGGACGGACCGAATAGGGCCGGGTGGACGGACCGAACCTGGCAATAATCGAGGCTCGCGCTCTTGATTCTTTAGGAACGGTTCTGAGAACAACTAGTCTGAATTTGCGGTGTATAGAAACTTTGGGAGAAGCGAGTATGGGCTACTGACAGACACATCATCTCAAGCATGCATTAACAGATCCCGCGGTATTCACCAATGGCAAGCACCGGAGTCAAGGCCCTGATGATGCAAGTCTCAGCCCTACCGTCCGTACCGCCCCCAATGGTACCGTCGGATGCTGGGCGGGTGAGCGACGCTCTTGATTCGCTCGGGTGGTTGACGACGATCGCTAGCCTGCCAATCAATCCAGGAATTTCGCGAAAGAATGTTGTCATGGACTGGTGATTGAGCAATTACAAATGGATTGTTGGCAGAGTGTGCAACAAGTCTCGCACTCCTTCTCTGCACTGGTTTTGCATCAGGTGAAGTTGCTGAGTTACACGTGGCCACGGCTGCGCCAAATATATCCACCATCCATCGTGAACCTGGCACAACCATGAATTTACAACCCAAATAAAGCTACACAGTAAGGGATAGCAGGCCAGCTGCTAATTCTATATGTAATTCGGCCGTAGACGAGTATCCCAAAGATGGATTGTTCCAGAGCTGACCATTTCAAAGGTGAATATCCCAGGGGTGTAGTTATCGAATACTGTAGGCGATTGTGTGAGATCTCTAAATCCGTGGTCCTGCCTAGCAGTCTGACGATCTGGGCTGCAAAAATGAGATGGACCTCACCGGTACGGCCCAAGACTGAGCAGCTATGAGGAAGCGGACTTTGCTGCGGTCAATATGTGGGGGGGGGGGCGTGCCACTGGGGGCCTGTCTTATGCGCAAGTCTGGACGTTCGGATGACGCTCGAAAGTGTGGGCAGCGGTCTCAGCTTGATAGCGAACATTCTGAGTGCTGAGAAGAGCTGCTGTTCATACCAAGCACCGTCAAGTCAAATTCACCCAGATGTTCCTGCGGCCTTGACCGAGGACCATACTGCACATGGTGTTGCTGGTGTTCCGCGCGGCTACTCGCATAAGCACGCAGCTTGAGCAAGAGCAAGAGCAAGAGCAAGAGCAAGAGCAAGAGCAAGAGCAAGAGCATGAGCAAGAGCAAGAGCATGAGCATGAGCATAGGTACTGCCAGACTGCAAATCATGCTTGGCAGGCTGCTCAAAGTGGTTGTTGGGTCCTAACAGGGATCCTTGTGAGGACCCCGCCTTGATCGAGCCCACACTTGCAGGCGCTCCCATTCGACTTGAACACCTCCCCCTCCCTCCTCCGCAAGCATCAGTAAATAAATGTGCATTCTCGTCTTACCTCTTTTTTCGGGTCCGCACATTTCAAGGTTGCAACTGCATCCTCTCAGCTGACATCTAATCTGAAGAGCCTTGCTACTGCTGACAAGACTCGGAAGACACGCCTGGGTACCTAGTCGGTAATCATTGATCCAGCTGCCTCTTGTGCTTAGCTTGAAGTTCAAGGTAAGCTTCCAGCCTACTTATATCTACTGCCTGATCGGCCTCATCCCACACTGGCGACGGCATTTCATCCTCCCTTTCCCTGAATCTGGACGATTGCACGAGTCGTCTCTCTTTCGAGTCACCATCGCCAGCTCTACACTCCAGGTCAATCCTGCGATTGCAAGAGCTCCGGCTAACGCGCCTTCCAAGGTTCCCACGTGTCCCAGACTACGTCCGAAGACGCCTCCTCATTTCGATCGTCGACGCCACCCGCCCATCCTTTGTCTGATCATTGATTTCCCAACAGACTTCCACTTCCCGGACATCGACCTCAGCGCGTCTGCCGCTATCCTCGACCCCTTCCTGGCCGCCTCGCCCGAGCTTTCCCCTCACACTATCTGACGACGAGCAGCAGTAGTCAGCATGGCGGAATTACAAGGGCGCAAGACCTTCAAGGTCTTCAACCAGGACTTCATTGTCGACGAGCGCTATACTGTCACCAAGGAGCTCGGTCAGGGTGCTTACGGAATTGTTTGGTCAGTTTGATCCGTGCTGCGTCGCAATGTACAGCAGCGCATAAATCCGCCGACCGGGCCTGGACTGACCATGCCATCTTTTCTACTCTGCAGTGCCGCCGTGAATAACCAGACCAACGAGGGCGTCGCCATCAAGAAGGTCACCAATGTCTTCAGCAAGAAGATCTTGGCCAAGCGGGCCTTGCGCGAGATCAAACTGCTGCAACACTTCCGCGGACACCGGAACGTAAGCCGCCCAGGCAGTCTCGTGTTGATACTAGACACTTCTATCCAATGCTTCGACTCGAGACGGTGCAAAGGTGGCTGTGTGTAAGAGATTGGCTGACAATCATGGCAACAGATCACTTGCTTGTATGATATGGACATTCCTCGACCCGACAACTTCAACGAGACGTATTTGTACGAGGGTATGTTCGATCCGATTACCCAAGACTTGGCGAGACAAAGGACTAATCATAGACCGTCTGGGCGTAGAATTGATGGAATGCGATCTCGCTGCAATTATCCGGTCCGGTCAACCTCTGACAGACGCCCATTTCCAGTCCTTCATTTACCAAATCCTTTGCGGCCTCAAATACATCCACTCCGCCAACGTGTTGCATCGTGACTTGAAGCCAGGAAACTTGCTGGTCAATGCAGACTGCGAGCTCAAGATTTGCGACTTCGGTCTGGCACGTGGTTTCTCAGTTGATCCAGAGGAGAATGCTGGGTACATGACGGAATACGTTGCCACGAGATGGTATCGTGCCCCGGAAATCATGTTGAGCTTCCAGAATTACACCAAAGCCAGTATGTGCTGCAATTCTCACAACCCCAGACCTTCTCATACTGTGTACTAACACACACTACAGTTGACGTCTGGTCCGTGGGCTGCATCCTGGCCGAGCTCCTGGGTGGCCGGCCATTCTTCAAAGGCCGCGACTATGTAGACCAGCTTAACCAGATCTTGCACATTCTCGGAACACCGAATGAGACGACGCTGTCCAGGATAGGGTCCCCGCGCGCCCAGGAGTATGTGCGCAACCTCCCCTACATGCCCAAGAAGTCATTCCAGGCGCTATTCCCTAGCGCCAACCCGGATGCCCTCGACCTGATGGACCGTATGCTGGCGTTCGACCCCTCGTCGCGTATTAGTGTGGAGCAGGCTCTCGAGCACCCTTATCTGCAGATCTGGCACGACGCCTCCGACGAGCCCGACTGCCCCACGACATTTGATTTCGATTTCGAGGTTGTCGATGATGTCGGTGAGATGCGCAAGATGATCCTCGATGAGGTTTACCGCTTCCGCCAAAATGTGCGCACCGTGCCTGGCCAGGCAGGTCACCAACACACGCCGCAAGCGGGTGCGAGCCAGGTGCCCATGCCTAGCGGTCAACAGGGCCAGTGGAGGACAGAAGACCCGCGGCCGGAGGAATACGTTGGCCACAACACCGGCGGATTGGAGGGAGACTTGGCTCTTGGTGCAGACGGGAGGCGATAGAGTCGCCGCTCGACGGTCAACAGCGTGATCCCACTCGAGGAAGCGGAATTATGGAACCGAACGTGTAAATGGCTAGGACTGGAGCAGGACGATGAGGCTACCGAAGTTCAGTGTGTTGGAAGCGAGGTCGTGGTCATGACACAGCCGACGGAAACGCGAAGCCCGGTGGTCTTCAGTCCATGTAGCTGGTTCCAGGGACAGAATTGGCTTGGCCGGCACTTGCGAGAGCTAGATGCTGAAGAAGAGCGGAGGAAGAAGCGAGCGGTGGCCCCGCGGACTCTTGATCTCGGGATTACTGTCTCATTTGATGAAGCCAGCTTGGGGACCAGGAAGCAGAATGTGCAAGCAAAAGGAAAAGCGGTCCGGAGCCGTTGTGGTTGAATCAAGGGTTTGAGGCCGTGGGCTGGCATCATGAAGCAGAAGCAGGGGTACGGGGTATGCAGCAGCATAGGGTCGCAGCGGGTGGGCGACCAACGTCTCTTTTGAATAGCCTTTTCACTCTCATAGCATAACATCATCTACTTCATTCATCTTCTGGACAAAGAGACTGGGTGGCTGCATGGTGTGAGGACACAAAATGTCAAGAGCCGCAACAGGGGACACAGAATGGCGTTGCAGGACAACTTCACTTTGCTGAGTCCTCGTTGGAATTATGCCAGCAGAAGACAATAGAGGTGGTTTAAGCTCGACAAGTTCACAACTTTCAGCTTACAATGAAATTCTTGCCATATCCCTCGTCACTATGGAGTGGGCTGGAGCTGGCGGGTGGGCTGGCTAGGGGGGCTTGGCTGGGGAAGCTTGATACAGGGAGAATTCCGTCTAGCACTACCACCTACTCTCTGCGCCTCCTTCCTCTTTGATACCCCTCAGACATAGGGCACGTGTATCGAAACTGAACAATACAACCTTCAAAAAATCAGTTTCTCTCTTCCGGGGTTATTACCCACCGTAATAAGTCATGCTCACGGACGTCGCCGTCTCACCAATTCCTGAAACAGCCAGGAATATCACCTGCAGCTTTTTCCCATTCACTGCTACCCTACCTACCCTGCGCAAACGAGCGGGCACTTCTATCTGCGATAGGTACTTAGCCCCCACAGTACCTAGGTAGTATTGTTTTGATAAACGGGTAAACATGGTACCAAAACCCCTGGTTACATCAGCTTCACACACAGACACAAACACCAACCCATACATTTTCGTCTCGTGGGAAACCCCTGGTTGTCAAAAAGTTCTGTGTGATCGCCGAAACGAAGGAAACGTGCAGGGGCGGCGGAAACAGGTGGGGAGGGGAGGGGGCCCACTAGTGTGGAGTGAGTGGATTCGAAACGATGGCGTCTACTCGGGAGGGAATTTGATATGCGAGGATTTTCGATGTTTGGAGATCCATGGTGATGCATGCATGTCTGCGAAGTGCGAGCTGAGGCAGAACAATGTTTGCGTGAGGGTGAAATGTTGACGCACGAGTCCTAGAGAGTGATGTCCTGAAGTGTGAGCTCTCTCGGGTGGTTGCCCAGGTGAGGACGCTGAAGTGGGAGGCCATATTACAGTCAAAAAGTTGTCGTCATGATATTAAGTACAGTATGGTGTTTGTAATATATGCCCTTCTAAGTAACATGCCCCAAATTACAACTTTTGTTCATCAACAAGCTTCCATAGGCCGTGACTCGTTGAAATACCTTTGCCGCCTTCCGCGCCCGTGAAGGCAGGGTTTATCAGAGCAAATGTCACGAATTGTAGCGCGTAGTAGCACGTAGTAGCAAGCCCACCTAACGCCAAACATGAAATAGAAGAGAACGTAAATCATCAGTGCAAGGAAAACGCCTCCTTCCCTGGGCCCCCAAGTAGTCTAAGCCCTCAACCATAGAACCAGTACTGCGCCACGTACGGTACACTGAACACCGAGCCTTCGGGGTTCGCACCGCTCACACTGCAGGCCTCAGCGGCGCCGCCGGCCGTCACAATACGGTACACAAAGCTCAGGCCCGAGCTCAAACCGCGGCCGTTGTTGCCCAGTTGCAGCCAGTCCACAGCACCCGTCCCCAGCACGCCTTTGTCGGCCGTTTCGGGCGCCTTCACATCGCCGGTCTTGGCGCCCGAAAAGAACAACCCGTCTGGGGATGCTGACAGATCGAAAGTCGGCGAGGACTGAGCGTCGAAGTAGTGGTGGCCAAGGAACGGCGCACTAACATCGTCCTCGACAGCGTCCACCGTGCTGCGCAAGCTCAGGGCCACGGGGGTGGCAGGGAAGGGGTCAGCGACGTTTGCTTGGTAGGCCGTCTCGTCGAGGGTAACGGCCGCATTGCTGCCAGCGGGCCCGGCGGCGGACTGGTTGATGAGATTGAGGGGGATGGCTTGATTCCAAAGGACGTTGGAAGACAAGTTGGCGTAGGCCGGGCCCGAGTAGAGCGCAGTGGCATCGTAAAGGACTGCGAGTGCGCCAACGTTCACGGCTGTAGCGCTCGTGTTCGCGCACGTGTAGTTTTGAAGACCGTGGCCTACGGCAAGGTACTTCAGAGTCAGGCCTGAGGCTGGTGCGGGAAGATCGGTCGCTGGGAGACTGTCAGTGAGTGAATCACGGAAGTGTGTATTTTTGGGGATAAGAACGTACAGCCTGTGCTGGGCAGGACGGGTGTTGTCGGTGATGCCGGGTTGCAATTCGATACTGGTGCAGCCAGTGCTGCCATCGCGAAGGACGCCAGGAATAACATTTGTGAGAGTTGCATTTTGAGAATTTGTGTGACTTCGCGCTGGAGTGAAATGGCGCGAGATAGACGGTGGTCCTCGTGGGGAGCTGGTGTGCTCAGTAGTGCGAAACTTTTGTGAGATTTATCGAGCAATAGACCGTCGGTGTTGTGTGAATCTTATGTAGTGAGCTTTCTGAAAGAAGCGATTGAGTATACACTTCGATGCTGGTGTTGTGGTCTTCGAGGTTCAGTTGGGATGAAAGCTTGGAAGTATGACAGGGACGAGGGTGGAGTTTATATCAGCGCGCAGTCTCCACCATCACGGAGCGGAAGTGGAAGGAGGAAGGGTGTAGACGCGCTAGTGTATGCACAACCTTGACAGACCAAGCAAGGGGAAAGCAACGAGGGTCACGGACGCTGATGTATGATCGTAAAGACACTAGTGACTATGGTGATGACACTCAGAGAGTTGAAGCCTGACACAATAAGGAACACAGACAAGGTTCCGTAGGGAGTTATGGGGTTTTGTAGGTGCCCGGCCAAGAAGGAGGAGGAAGACTAAAAAGAGAGACATGATTCGGCACAACGGCTTTCTGCAACACAAACTCGAAATGAGCATATGTATGCACAGCAAGCGGACAAAGTACGAGAGAACGAGAGTAGCTTCTTCCAGAGACGCGAACAAGGTTCCTGATCCCCCGGGTGGCCCCCCAGCAGTGGGCTGGGTTACATTGACGCAGACAAGGCAGATATGCAGATGTGCGACAGGGGTTGTTTAGAGTGAATGAGGCTGGCCGCCGCTCAGGGACCCCATGCAACGTCAAGAAGGTCCAGACTATTTGCTTTCGCCTCCCGAGAAAAAGCGAGCCCACGAGAGGAATCTCTCAAAGTGTCCGTGAGACTGCGAATTCTGTGTGAGCCATAGTACAAGACGGCTAAGTTCACATATCGGATGGGGCGAAGTGTGTGGCGCAACATCCGCGCGGTAGACTCAGTGTGTACTAAGTACATGCCGCCGGCCGACTCTTGGCCCTCGTTACCCTGGAGTTGAACAACACTTGGAAAGCAGACACCTTACATGGTGTGTGTCAAATATGGTGGGAGGTAATTCGTAGTCGCCGGAAAATCTGAGGTGAGCTGAGACCTGGGCGTGGATATTTGATGTGGTGTTTGAGGTAGACCTCAGCCATCCACCACGGGGAAAAAACAACCCTAGGCTATGCGGCTTTTCCCAGATGGGTAGGCGGAGTGTCAGTCGGCCTAGTCGGCACTGCAAGTAGCCAACGCTTTCTGGCGGTGAAATGGCCAATGTTGCAGCCTTTACGTTGAATAAAGCTGCAGACGCAAAGTCACTCCGTCCTGTTTGGGCCTAATCCGCGGCCAAAATAGCATCAACGACAGTCCCACAAAGCCCTCTCCGCATCCGGTGCAGTTTATTGCGGAATAGTCGAGAATAAAAGGTACTTACTCCCTCTCTGACGAGGTGATAGGTCACAAGTCACGGCTGCTAGCATCTATGATCTGCATCAGTGGGCAATCATTTACCATGGTTGGGACCCGTTTGCTTGGTTTGGTGAGCACTACCACAGTCGATCCGGCCGATATTGGGTCCTGTGGTTGAAAAGACGGCAACCTGTTCGCATTGATGCTAGACGACAAATACCTTTATGCAAGCTCTTGATAACCAGACTTTCGAATGAGTTTCGCTCAAGAGGTCACGCCGTGACCACGAGCTTGTTTATGGTCACACTAGTATCGATGAGGCTGATCGGTGAAGGTTAACATGCGCACCCGACAGCAAAGTTGTAAGGTTCCAGTCACGAGTTTCAGACAATGGCACATCAAAGATAAGAGGCTGTGCAATGTGAAGTCTGAAAGCGATTTGTCTTGAAGAGTGCTTAGCAGCTTCCCGTCGTGTCTGTGTCGTCGCAAACAACGTCCGTCCATTCTGCCCTGAAGATCGTTGCTACGCGAGCTGGGTCTCAGATCCAAACACAGGTCGCTGTTGCCGCGCACGGATCTCGGACTGACCAAGTGATGTGGTTCCAAGGTTGGGTCGGCAAAGTTCGAGAATGGTGCCGTTTGTGAGCACGCTTCGTTGAGTATGAAGGGCGCACTTGGTACATCGAATGCATAGATGCGCACATCGTGTGCATGTCCGATTTCGGGGAGTGAAGACTTGCTCGACCCGGGTCTGGCAGCCTGACGATGCCGGGCTCCGCGCAGTGTCTTGCAAAAATAGTGAGGCAGCGCCTGCAGACTGCAGTACGCAGGAAAGAGCTAGACCATACTGCTCCAGAAAAGCCATCGCGGAGGTAGGCACTGCGGTAGTGGTGCGTGTATGGTGTACCACAGCAGTAGTGTTGCACTCGGGCAGCGCTGATGAAAGGTGCAATTTCCAAATTGAGGAAAGCGACTTTCGGAATGGCGCTTACCCGATGTTGTTGGTGGACCCTGTGGCGGCTAAACTGCCAAACGCGGGCCATCGATTGGCTGTACTAGCCGATATCTCCTGCACATGCAGGCGCGACTCACCCCTGCAAGGCTACACAGGCAGACAGGCTAGGCCGCCAGGACAGGCTGGCAGGCTAGAACAGGAAGGCGTCAAGCTCGAGCCATTTTTAGAAATGTAGGCCGCTTTCTTCAAAGAATGTTGCTTCTCGAAGGAAGGTCTGACCCCTCACCCGCCATCGCGGCAACGACGATTCCATCGTCACGCGGGGTTCTGCGTCTAATTTTGGCTGCATGGCGCTATTTGAGAACGCCTGCACATCTGCACCTGCTACTTTGCTACTTACGGTGGTACGGCGCAGTACCTAGGATGCTAGACACTACACTAGTAGGAACTGACTGTCCAGCATCTGCATATCAGCATCAATGGCATCAGTCAAACTCGCAGATTCACCGGAGAATTCTATCGTCCGGGGCCCAAGCAACGTTCATCTGGAGTCTGACTCTGAACGCTGCAAGGCATCGAGCACAGTCCTTTTCTTCTCCTGCATAATGTTGGAGAGGGGGGGGGGGTGGAAGTCAAACTTTGACACCCGTCAGCCGGCACAGCGGTTTGGACTCCTGCACAAAGAACTCCTCGAACAAGGCACAGTACACGCTACACCACCATTCCTCGATGATGCGGCTTAGCCGAGATTGCAGCTGTACTGGATCAAGAAGGTCTCGTTCGTTCCTGAAGCCACCGTGTCTGTCTTGCTTGAAGGTTGAATTCTCACGGTGTGAAGAGCATCGACGCGACTCCCGGGGTCGTCTCAACACTCTGCACATTACACTTCGGCCTGGTGTTTGAGACCACCCAACTTTCGAAACATACCGAAGCCTTTCATAACTCTACTGGCATCATCCGCGAGCACTTTGTCGTCAATGGTTAATGAACCTCAGGATTTCGCAAGGCTCCGACCTCAGTCAAGCGACTTTGATCGTTTTCAATCTCGGGAGAGCAACCGGATCCCCAAGGGGCAAGCAGATCCGGGCTCGCTAGCGGGGACAGCAACTTACGACCTGCGTCTGCGGAAATTGGGACAGGAGTTCCATTTTTTTGCTTAGACTGCTTGGTGGACATTCTTATGGCGAGTGCAGCTCACGGCCATGATCGATATCTTGCCGGTGGTGTGCGCAATGTGAACTCCCGACACAACAGATCCTCGCCCCTGTCAGTGAATCCTTCGACTCTCGGCAGGTTGCATTCTTCCTAGCTCGAACCAAAGTTTGTCGTCGCCTCAGTTAGATTCTTTGTGAAATGCTAAGCGAAGCATTGTCGCCGGCTTCGACCCTACCCGCACACGCACACCTTCCCGTGTCGCTCGCACTTTGCTCCCACCTGTAGACATGGTATGAACATGCCTTGTCTTCGCGACATCTGGTCGTCACAAAAGTCTGAAAGCCCCTGCACTTGCTAAATACAACATACATGCTCATGGCGTGGCAAAGACACCACTGGTTCATTGCGGATGTCGTTCGGATCCTCACAGCAACATCATCGCTATCGACAAGCTCATGTTCTAGAATGCAATGGGCCCCGGGTGGGGAGGGGTTTCCAGCACAATCCTCAACTAGAAGCCTCAACGGCTGTGGCACGGCAGTCACACCATCAATGCCGTCCATGCAAGGCAGGATGACAAGCCCTGCCTACGGGTTCTAATATAGACACACACTGCGCCGGATTTTAACCTTTCTTACCAAGGCTTTGTAGCAGTAAGTAGTGAGGAATCGCGGCAAAGTCTCCGCTTGTCTTGTGTATCTTCATCTGGCCAAGGGATCGAGTCTGCAGGCGGGTGCCACATGGCGCATGTTGTTCCCAATCATGAACATGAAGGCTATGCGGCCAAGACAAGTCGCGCGCCGCTTGCACAGGTTGGACCATACTGGAATGGAGTGGCAAAGCAACTGCATATTGGCCGAGCGTGTATTACTGCCGAAGAGAGGCCATCCCATAATATATTGGCAGCGCTCTTTCGTACTTCCTATGCTGAGAGTTGGTGTTTGCTTCTCATCGCGCGTGGCGCGGCTAAGGCACAAGGAGCGTTAGCGCGCCCGACCGTTCGAGTCTAGTTCGCTGGAATGAGTGCAGTATGCTTTGCTTTCCACACAAAAGTGTTGTATTTGGAAGTGCTGACCCCGCTCGAATTGCAGGCGGTATGTTCGAGCGGCGAAGTCGACCGCAAGTCTTCGTCCCGGAAGATGCCGCTCGCTCGCGCAAGTCCGGAACTTCAACCGGTCAGCACTCTGTTCGGGTCTAGGGATCACGGCAGCACTGCGGCCGCCGCATACGACCGACTGCTGCTACAAGGAAATTCCTAGGCACGCTGCTCGCCTCCATCAGCATGATGTGTATTTCTGTGGATGGCGCATGCGCGATTCTGCCGCGTAGGAATACCACTGCTTCATTGCGATAAGTCGGAGAAAGTCAAGCAACTGGTTATATATTTGGTCAGCGCGGGTCCCAACCTTGCGTCCAGGCCACTGAAACGGTATTAGGCCGGAGTTCAGCGTCGAAGTGCACAATTTCCACGATGCTACCCTTTCAGCGGATTACGATGTAATTCAAGTGCAGAATACTCCACGACGCCCAAATGACAATAAGCGAAGGGCCAGGGACCTGGATTGAACTGTCGATGGAGAGCATGTATAGGCGACTGTTTCAACTCAACAGTCAATCTTCCTGTTTTGCAAACATGTTTGTTGCCTTCTCAATTTAGCAACTTTTCGCGCAGTCGATAAGCGGCTGCCAGCTGCCCAATGGATGTGCTGTTCTCTCTCTTTCCTTTAAGTAGATCCTGACTTGTCTGCCGACAGCAAGGGCGAATACATAGCAGTGATGACGGTGTTCTGATCAGCAGCTTGATTTCATATTGACTGTAGAGGTCTGAAATAACTCTTCACAGCTTGTGGCTTGAATGCATGAAATGGTTGGTTTAGTCAGCGTTGTCCTCCACAACAGCTGGTATGCGTTTCCGTGAGTCTGGCGGACTCCAGCCCTCTTGAAGTCTCCTGCAATATCATTTCGAGACACTGTTTGCTTGTACCCTCCACTTAACAATCTCTAGATTGTGATGCCGGCTTGGTCCTCAGCTCGCTCACACGTGGGCTTATGTGGCAGTCATAACACTCCAAAGTGGCTTTGGCTAGGTCTTGCCCTTGCCAACTTGGCCAGTCTTGTAGGCCTCACTGGGCATTGCTTGATGGCACCTTCACACCTAGATCCGTGGGTCAGACATGGACCACAAGGGATCCTCCATACGGGCTACTCCCGAGGTCTATGCGTCTCGCAATTTCCACCTATCTACGCCTAATCCACACTCCGAAGCTTTACAGTCACATGGTAGAACTGAGAGTTCCCTCCAGTCTCACGCGAATCAGCAACAATCATTATTCTGTGTTGCCTTGCAGAATAAGAAGTGGCCGGAGTAGTGGACCACAAAAGACTTTCTGTTACCAACAACGTCAACAAGTACGCGTTTCCCTGGGTGTAATAGGGCCCTTGGTGTATCTTTCAAGGCCATTCTCTGATGACAGAGACCTTCTAGCTAGTAGGTGTAGCTAGTCAGCATTTCTAGTTTGCAAGCTCTTCTAGGTAATGTGAAGTGAAGTAGACGTTTAATTGGACTGGCATCCATATGATCAGCTTGGAGAATAGACCATATGCATCTACGTGGAGTTGCCTGAGCATAAAAGCGGAAATATGTACGTAGGTGAGAAGAATGTATCATCAATAACTTGGATACCTCTCCATAAATTACTAGACCCATGTAAATTCGACCTTTGGAGTGTGCCGTTGTCTTCAATTCCACATCATAAGATGGAAGTGGCGAACTCCTTTGGACATTGAATCGCATATCTAGAATGGGTCGTCCGCGGCCTGACCACGTGATTCTTATGTTGTACGGTTCAACTTCTGTTGGAATGGGATTCACCGAACACACCGTTGGAGGCGAGACACGCGTGCTGGATTCTGCGTATTGCTCTAAGTGCAACAATATTTCTACAGGCCTTGGAAAGGCAATATCGCTTGCTGGTAGCTATGTAACAAATCTGTATATGATCCGTCGGATGTGACGATCCGAGTCAAGCATGGTAGACGCTACACACGCGAGAATGAAGTTGCGAATGGGGACCTATTTAGACCTGCATGTTGACATCCGTCAAATGACTTGTGTCACTGCGGTTCTGTGTCCGGGTGATGTTCGGATCTGGATGAAAATAGTGAGACAGCTAGATGGTTGAACGTATATGAAATCAACTCGCCCGGGCGAAATTGGCACTCCCTCCAGTTCAACTAGCATCTTCTCGCGAGTTATAACTGATCAGTTTCACAAACAGCACCCGACTCTTCCACTCGCCACAATCAAGCTGCTCAACACAATCAATGTTTATTTTGAGAAAAGGCTGACTGTAGGACAGATTTCAAGTGTAAATAATCTCGCATTCAACATGTAAATATATATCAATGTCACAAGATCTAGCGGCCCACGGGTCGCACTGTCTCCATCCAAGGTTCAGAAAGATCATCCAGGATCTCATTATTGATTTCCTCATAAATCTGGACTTGGTTTGAAATAATCGTGCCTGACGCAAACAACGTAACCAACCGTTTTTTCGGGGGCCCGGGGAACAATCGCTCAGGCAATCCCCAGTCCTGCGAGCATTTACAAAACCTCTCGAATTCTCGGACAAAAGTGGAGTCTATGCAATGGAGACCTCGAATTCCTCACTATTGTTCTACAGAATCTGTGAGCTCTTTTTAGTGAACCGTCAACTGAAAGGATTATAGAAAGCCGATTCTGGTCATCGTCGAGATCCATCCCGTCAGCCTCGTCTCCACTGTGACATCACGCCTTGGCAAGGCTGCACGATGTGGGGATACTTACTAAGCCAAGCGTTCGGAAAGCGCATGTAAGGTTCTGCATAATCCAGACCATGATAGATTAATGTACGCTTTTTGTAAAATGTACAGTTTTCAGATGCGTGCATTGGAGCCATTGCAACCACCCTCACCGGTGTTGTGAGTCATTTCAAGTATGTGCCGGACGGGGACACTCAAAACTCAACTATCGGTATTGACGTGTCTCGTCTGTTACGCGGCCTTGCCTCCTGAGGTCATCTGGTTCTTGTGAAGTTCTTCTGCAGCCACGCTCTCTGTTGGATGTTGTTCTAGAACTTTTCTTGTGCAGGCCTCAAGTCAAGCTCGTGCAACCAAAGCGCCGGCTCCTGACCATTCAAAAACAGGTAGGTTTTCCCAACTGCTTCGGCACTCATTCTTTTCCCCGTTCGGGTGTCTTCGTTTTCCTCGTCTATGATCCCGCCATTCGCAATGGCGTGAACACACTGGACTCCATATTTGGAGTGCTCTTTGGCCACAGCCTGTGCTACCATCCGCGCGCCAGCTCTGGTAGCGCCGTACGCGGCGTATCCCTCGTTGGCCCTCAGAGCACCTAGAGTTCCAGTGAGGATTATGGTGCCTTTCTTCTCTCCTTTGGTATCGGCCAGTAGTGTCTGTCCGCCCTGCTGCTCATACATCATGCGCAGCGCCTCCTGCGCGAACGTGAAGGCCCCGGTGGTGTACGTCTGCAAGCTCGCACCAAAATCCTCCGCAGTGCTCTCGAGGAACGGCGCTTTGCTACTGTGCTTGACGTGGTAGATGGCGAGCTTCAGCTTCAGCCCGGCGAAGTCCGGATGTGCGGCAATGTCTTTGAAGGTCTTCCGGAGATTATCCGGCTGGGTATCGCTAGGGAACGCGTGCAGTAATCCACCGTTGGAGGATTGGCGCACGGAGTTGCACACCTCCGTCAGGTTCTCAGCATTGCGAGCCAGGAGAGCCACGGCTAGGTTGCCTTGAGCAGGGTTGGCGAGGACCCGCGCGATGCCGGCACCGCTGGTAGGGCCAGCGCCAATAAGAATTGCAAGTCCAGATGGAGGCATGTTCTCAAAGCTTGCTGCTTAGACTTGTTGATTTGGATACATAGGCGACGGTTTGAAGGCCGTTGTTATACCAAATTGATTTGGGCAGATGAGATCTACTTACCTAAATATTCGCTTCCCCTCTGTCTTTGACGACGTCATATTCCCCAACTAACTCGGACCATATCTTTTGCTCCGCGGCAATATTGTCTTGAGGTGACCTCAGTGTTCGATAAAGAACGACCAACGGTTCATTTTTTGAATGCACTCTTCAATGTCTTGAGCTAACTTGTAGGGTCGTGTGCCGTATTGAGTGGTGATACTTCTGAAATTACTTGAGCAGTTCTATAGTTAAGAAACACTCCCGAGGTCTTCCCGGAGCACCAGGGTCCTATCAGCTACAACACACTTCCGATTTGTGATTACAGGTCCAGCCGTTTCCAGTTGATTATCAGCATACTCAAGTTGTCTGTTCTTCAAATCTATTTCGAAAGGACGGTCACGGGAGAGTTCATGCCTTCGAATAGAGCGATGGGAGGAGGTCCGCGACACTCCGACTCTCTCGACGCCCATGTTTTGTAGATTCAGCAACATTACCGGTTGAGCCACGATTGAAACTTCGAAGCGAGTCTAGTTATAGTGGCCAGCAGATACCGTCTTCGACAATTGCCCAGGTAGTGAGAACGTGCGGTGGTAAGCAATTCCAGACTAATACTAATTCAGGAAGTGAAGCGAAAGAACTAGGTCGCGACACGGAGTCGACTCCTTGACAGCCCTCAGAGGGCGAGGGGCGGTAGACTGCTCCAATAACGACACGGGATGGCCGGAGTCGACGAGTCAACGTAGAACAAACGCAAGATAGTCTTACCGCAATAGGAAACATTTCGGCAAGGCGCAGAAACTCACCAAACACAGAGCTTGGCGCGTTGTTCCCGTCTCTCGCTTCATCCCAAGTACATCGAAGCCGAAACAGTAAGTCTATTGGACGCGTTTGGAGCGATTGTGCACTCGAAGAAGATGAAACTACGAGACTGACGTCCGAAGTGTTCTTGTCAATGGCGTCCCAAAAAAACTCAGTTTGTGTTTCTCATTTTCCTTGTCGCCGGCAGCGGTTGCGTCCGACTGACGGCTGGCTATGCGGCCTGAGGTGTGGTATATAGCCTCAGGTGGCTCTCATAACCTGGTTGAGCTCTAGGTTTCTCCATTCGAATGTCCACCCAGCAAGATTGTAACGGGCTCTCCTTTTCTTTGTCCTGATTTTTTTACCAGTCTTAACATTTCCAGTCACAATGAAGACCGTTGCGTCGCTCACCATGGCCCTGGCGGCCACTGTCCTGGCGGCTCAGGATGAGATTCTGCCCAACAAAAGGGACGTACAAACTATTTCGAATATTATCATGCAAACCTCAGCTGCTCTTCAACAGCTCGACACTAGTGTCAAGGCATTTACTGGCCAGAATTTCGCCCAGCTGGCAACAGATGCCACCAACGTCAAGTCCGTCCTTACCACAGGTACTCAGCAAATCCAGGGCACAGGCAGCATCACAGCTCAAGACGCCATTACGCTTCAAGGCTCACTTGCACCTGTCCAACAAGTGGGCACCAGCCTCATCACGGATCTCAACGCGAAGAAGCCTCAGATTCAACAAGCCAGCCTTTGCCAAGTTGTGCAGCAACAGGTTGGGGACATAGGCACCGCGGCCCAGAGCTTGATCCAGGCGACAGTGTCCAAGGTTCCTGAACAACTGCAGACTGTTGCATCACAACTGACGTCACAATTCACTGGACAACTGAACGATGCCTCGCTCAGCTTCTCTACGGCAAATTGCACCAATGCAGCCGGCGGTCCGGCAGCTGGAATCGCTTTCAGCAACTCTTCCACCACATCTTCCACCTCTACGAGTGCTCAAGGCAACAATATTGGAAAATCTGCGGCCCCAATCCACGCTGTCAGTGCTTTCGGTCTCATCCTTGCAGGGGCTGTCAGCTTCATATTGTTATAGAAGTCGCTCTTCCGACTATGTCCAGTTTGAGTAGGGAGGGTTGGACAAACTCCCTGCCACAAAAAGGATATATTGAAGCAATGGATGTGTATCTTTGTTCCGGAAAGGATGATCCAGGTGTACGAAATGTCTAGACGTCGAGCCTCCGGAAGTGGAACCTTGGAAGAATGATCTGCGGTTGCGATCTTTTCAGAGCTTCGGTGTGGACAGTGCACTTGGTCATGGAACTTTTTCATAATCGCAGAGAGCACGGCATGCCATATTTCAATTAGCGGAGCAAGATCTAATTCGGTGGGCTTGTGGAGCGCCAGAACCCTTTAGTATTTACAACTGGATTAAAATACTTAGTGAATTACTGGCTGTACATGCAAACTGCACCATGCTCCAAACTTGTCTCTTGCAGGACCTCGACCATTGGCCCTGCAAAGGTTGGTCTTCATAGGCACGTCCGCCAGTGAAGTGGCCGGAGAGTCAGTGGTGCATCAAAGAGGCGACACTTTCGTATTTACGGAGGCAGCCTTGTGTGGAGAAAATGTTCGGGTATATAGTGCTCTTGTCATCTTGTGCAAGAATGTGCGCCTTTTGCAACTCTCACAGCTCGCGGCCACTAGCTCCTGGGTTCAGCTGGCAATGAAGGAAGTTCGAGCCTCGAGGTCATTAGCGCTGGACTGTGCTTAAGCAGCAACATAAGTATCTAAAGTCGTGGTATAGCAAAAACTTAAAATTTTCTAATCGTGACCTTTGCAGCTGGTTTGAGGAATCTCGTATCATTTCATGGTATCGAGTATCTGTCTTGCTTACTCATGGCAAGCTGCGAGGCTGAAAGACTGCATAGGGCTCGGCAAGGCTACAGATGATGACGTTTAGCAAGGCTGAAGGCTCAATTTGCGAGTGGCAAGAAGCTGGCATTTCTAACTTACTCTGCTTGAATGCGCAAAACGGGATTGTGTACTGATTGATGCAGAAAGATCTCTCGAGTGGGATGTTGAATGAAGCTTCCAGGATCACATCCTTGTGGGCCTCACGATATCAAGCTCTTCGTTTATTAGTTGCATCTTGTTTCTGTATGCGACCTGTACTTGGAGGCTTTGCAAACCCTGCTCTGCCAAGGAGCAACCACAAATCCTTCCCGAGGAGAGGCAGCCGGCATCAAGGGGCAGCAAACAACATTTCGCCACATTGCTACGTAGACACTCGCTTGACTCGTGGGCCCAGTCGTGCTGATAAATGCTCACAAACTTGGATCCATCGTCGCATTCCTACAAGCATTGCTCAAAACCCGAATCCGCGAGATTCTGCGAGGAGGTCCAGGTCGTGGATATCTGTCCCGTAGAAACACAATGTGGGACCACAGACTTCGGTTCGAGCACCTGTGCTGTGTGGTATGTGGGTCAGGCGATTCAGAGCAGCCTTTAGCGAGCGAGTGACCCGAGAAGAATCTGCTAGGGATTCTGCAGGGCTGTCTTCTTCCTCTCCTCATCATCATCATCATCATCATCATTAATTATTAGGCTGAATCTACAGTATCACACCTACCGTTGACCAGCAGTACTAGGCAAAGCCCTAAACGCGCTAGTACTGCTCTGCATCCTGAACCATCACCGGGGGCTCGGCTGCAGGACTCCTTTCCCGATCTTCTCGAGAAGCGTCCGACCCACAGTATGTAGAGTAGTATTCGCAGACACAGAATGAAGGTAGTCTCCGATATGGATTCCTTTGCAAGATGTCTTTTGGCGTCTTGACCAGCCAAAGCTTCTCGACGACTCGCAATCTACCCGGTCCAGGAGCCGAGGACATGTATCAATATTTGCTACGTACCCAGTCTTAGTATGGATAAGCATTTGTGTGTCATTAGGCACAGCTGACTTGACCCTTGGGAGATTCCCGTGTAATGTGTGTATGTTTTGGGAGCTCGTACATAGGTAACCCACGTGGTAAGTGTGAACTGCATTGGCAACTAAGTGAGGTCCGTGGGTACGAAGAACTTTCAACGAGGAGGGACCCTTTTATTTCTTTCCAAACTGCAACATTACCTGAATCTTGGTCAATCAAGTATTAGCAAAAATCGACGTAGTGTGGCAATTCAGCGTGAAAATCTGCGAGCCGACGTCCTCGCTTATACATGCTTATACCGCCTTTCCTCATGAAAGTCGAAAGCACGGGCACCCTAAAAAGATCACAATCTTTAATTTCGGCTAACTGCAATACAACCCTCTTCCACTCAACCACAACTCAACCACAACTCAACCACACCCAAACCGGATGTTAATTAACGCGCTTATTTGAAAGGAATCTGGGTTTCTTTTTATATCTTTTATTAATTAATTTAAAGTTAAGTAGGTATTTTTTATAGCTTTAATGTTATTAAGACGCTTAAAATAGTATAAATAAAAATCGCAATTAATATTAATATTTAGCACCGAAATTAGCCAAATAGGGCAAATTTAAGCCGATTTAAGCCATAATAAAATGCAAAATACTCATAAATAACATTAACTTTCCGAGAAAAAAATTCCTTATAATATTTTTAATTAATTATTTTTTTTTAAAAAAAAAGATATAACTTAAATTTAACGGTGGTAATAATGATGTATAATAAAAAGCAAAGAATACTAAATTTATATTATTCGATGTACCGAAATATATTCGGACCTTTATATTTTATGATGGTTTTGCAGGGAGCCTCAGGCTCGCTTTGCTAAACGAAATCAAATTTGCATGGTTGTTTCATAGCCTGTGCTTTCGACTTTGATGAGGAAAGGCGGTAGAAGACCCCGGTGAGGAGGCAGGGAACATTACGTATATGCCGTTCCACATATTCGAGGCCCGCGAGCACGCACACTTCGCTGCTTCTGGGGCGTAGACAAGCAGCGAAAGACCGACGGCGCAACATTTGAGTATCATTTGGTGTATAAAAAGATCCAGACTCCCGGTTTTGGAGACGTATTGGGACTTTCAGAATCACGCATAGTCAACTCGGACTTTTCCCGTTCTCACTCCCGTTACCCAATTTGGATATTCGTCCTGATCGGTCACAATGAAGGGATCATTAGCTCTTTCTCTTCTTTCTACGGCGGTGGCCGCACGTCCGGGTCTTAAGGCTCGCGCCAACGCATATGACTATATTGTTGTGGGAGGTGGCACTTCCGGGCTGGTGGTCGCGAATCGTCTGTCCGAGGATCCATCGGTGTCGGTGTTGGTGATCGAAGCTGGCGACTCGGTTTTGATGAACACCAATGTCTCGGACGCAAGCGGATACGGCCTTGCGTTTGGAACACAGATCGACTACGCATTCGCTACGACCCCTCAGATCTACGCAAACAATGTCTCTACCACACTTCGAGCAGGCAAGGCTCTGGGAGGAACAAGCACGATCAATGGTATTTGGATTCACTCTGCCGTATATGCTCATCTGAAGAAATAAAATATTGACATTGCGACAGGAATGGCTTACACGCGTGCCGAGTCTATTCAAATCGATGCGTGGGAAAAATTGGGAAGCGTTGGGTGGAACTGGGAGGCTCTCTTCCCTTATTACCTCAAAAGCGAGACTTTCAAAATACCCGATGCGGAGTATGAGGTTTCGAGGCACGTGTCCTACGATCCCGCATACCATGGCACCAATGGACCTCTGCACACAGCATTCGCTGCTGGGAATACCAACAGCACATATCCCGTTAGCATGAACAGCACCTACGAGACTCTAGGGCTGCCCTGGAACGAGGACGGAACTGGCGGCAACATGGTTGGGTTCTCGCCTTACCCAAAGACCGTCGACTACGACTTGAACGTTCGCTGGGATGCTGCTAGAGCTTACTACTTTCCGTACCAGAACAGGACCAATCTTCGGGTTTTGCTGAACACGACCGCCAACAAGCTCACGTGGATCACCGCCAGCAACGGAACAGCGACTGCCAACGGTGTGGAGATCACGTCGCAAGATGGTACTACTTCTGTCGTCGGAGCCACGAAGGAGGTCATCCTCTCCGCTGGCGCGCTTGTTTCGCCGCTTCTTCTCGAGCTTTCTGGAGTAGGTAATCCTGCAGTGCTTTCTCAGCACGGGATCGAGACCATTGTCGAACTCCCTACCGTGGGCGAGAACTTGCAAGACCAAATCAACAATGAGCTCATCTACACCCCTCCAACGAACTTCACCGCAACTTACGACAACGGTGGCGCCGAGTTTGTCGCATATCCCACTGCTAATCACGTCTTTGGAAACGACTCGACTGCCGCCGCAGATCTCAAGGCTAAGCTATCTGCATATGCCGAGGCAGTCGCAAGTGCCAACGGGAATGTCACCAAGGTCTCCGACCTGCAAGAGTTCTTCGAGTTGCAATACGACCTCATCTTCGGCGCCAGCGAGGTTCCTTACGCCGAGGTTCTGATTTACATTTCCGAGGGCACATGGGGCGCCCAGTACTGGGGCCTACTGCCCTTTTCACGCGGCTCGGTCCACATCGGCGAAGCCTCTTCGACCGCCAATGCAATCATCAACCCTAACTTTTTCATGTTGGATTACGACTTGGAGCTGCAGGTCCAAACGGCCAAGTTCATCCGTGAAGTCTTTGCCACCGAGCCCTTTGCTGCGGTTGCTGGCAGCGAGACGTCGCCAGGCTTTGCCAGCGTGCCCCAGGATGCAGACGCCGCGACGTGGAAGCAATGGGCGACAAGTGGGTATCGCTCGAACTTCCATCCAGTCTCTACGGCGGCCATGATGCCGCGGGAGAAGGGCGGCGTGGTGGATGCTGAGCTTAGAGTCTACGGCACCAGCAACGTTCGGGTTGTGGATGCCAGTGTGTTGCCATTCCAGGTCTGTGGGCACCTGGTGTCTACGCTATACGCCGTTGCTGAGAGGGCTGCGGACATTATCAAAGGAAATGTTTGATTCATACATGAACATGGCTGGGGCCAATGTGTATGAACTCCCTACTTGGGTTTTGGAACGATGTTCGATGGAGCTGAAAGGACCTTTTTCTTGTGTATAGAATTTAGAAAGTTACGATATCCAGTAAACGCTCTTGAATATAATTTTGGCCAAGAATGAGCACGCAGCTGATTTTCGTCCAGCCATGACGACGGAAATGTAGACCGGACACATGCAGATGATATCGGTCGTTTATTAATCTTCAGGTCGGCGGCGACTATCTGAAAGATAATTATCCCAGAAGTGGTTATGCAAGAGGCGAATGTGTCTGGTTTCGAAATCCGTAGTCCCCCCAACCAGCCTACCAGCCTATATAATGTAAAGTGAAGAGCAAACGTAACATATATCATAACATGCCAGCAGGCTGCTTCTATATGCGACATTGCGGCACAGTTTGCGAACACGAACAGGGACCACTGACGTAAAAATCAATGAACGGAAGGATTCAGCACATCGTCATCTCGGGCCGAGAACAAAAGTTCATCTGTGAGCATTTGAAGAAGCTGGCCAAGAACGCCGTCGTATCTTGCACTTGTCTCTCAACGACCGATGCGTGGTGTGGCGTGAATTCCGGCGTCCAGTAATCTCATCAACAACGAGGAAGGCTTTTGCTCTGGCTTTCGCGGCTTCAGGATTGCCAGAGACAGCCAGAGCCCTGACAGCCAACATCCTACTCCCGCTACATGTGTACCCATCCTCCGGAGCTGTATACAGTGCCATTAAAGCTCACCCAGCTCTTCAACCCATCGATCCAAGCTCTAGCCCAGTGTTACGAATTGGCTACGACGCCAACTGGATCAAGGGCACTTCCAAACTCAACTCCTTGCCCAACGCGCAGACCTTCGGCTACGTTCACCTTGTCAACGGGCTACAGCACATATCAGACGTCCAAGCGAACATCACCACCTGGGCAGCATGGAACGCTTACTCCAAAACCGACATCGTGGTCGACGGTATCTTCTTCTCATGAGGCACCCGATAAACAGACGGCCTATACGCAGAATCTGACTGGCTTCACTCACGCACAGCTCGGCGCCCAAAGCAGCATTGTCTTCAACCCGGGCGTCGTGGACATGGCAAACGAAAACTACTTCAACCTCGCAGACCACGTGATCGTTTTGGAGGTGGCCGCGAGCTCATACAATTTTTCGATGCCGACGACCAACGTGGCCACCGAGTATGCGTCAAAGACGGCGATCTCGGTGCATGAATTCGCGGCTCAGGGAGGGACTTTCGACCAGCTGAAGACTTGGTTGGAAGACATGGCGAACGCTGTTGTGAGCAGCCTCAATGTGTTCGATTATGGTTGGGACTCGACGAGCACAAAGGGACCAGCGAACATTAGTACGGTGGCGAGCTTGCTGGTCGAGGCTCGGGGCGGCGGGTGGCAAGTGGAGAGTGAATCGGGCTGCTCTGGGACTGTGAGGAGTACATGTGTCATGTTACTCTCCTGTGTTGCAGCGGTCATGGCTACGATACTATGACTCCAGAATGGAAGAACAGTAATGTGCGTAGGCTTCGGCCCTCATCACGACAGTGTGGCCTGGAACAAAATCTTGGCAGCCACCAAGTACCATAAAGACGAGATTAAAAGAGAATTGAAACGTAGAAAGTCTATTCCATAATGCTACTCAGCAATAAAAGGGTATCATCAACCAGGCGTTCTGTGGATCTAACCGGACTCTGCTCTTTTCCTTCTCCTGCCTTTCACAATGATGCACTGAGAAGGGGTGGTCGCGACCACGTTGTACCATGTATCATATGACCGAAACGCCGTCCAAAACGTAGCCGTGATGGTATCTGTGACACCGCATCTGCCAGTCATCTCGGGTGTCTCTATGCCACCTAACCAGTCACTCACCCTTAGTCGTGCCAGCTGCTCTTCCTCCCTTCGTCAATACTATGCAACATCCGGCATTTGTCGCTCTGGCAAACCGTCTCGCGCCCAAGTCGCTTGAACTTGGGTCCCATAGGCCCGGTAACGTAGTGGTACTGCCCAAAGAGCCGCCACTGTCGCTCGTCCCCCAGGCTGTAGATCTCGTCGCCCCAAGGCCCATCAAAATGAAACCACGAGATTGGCGCGTCTGGGTTGGACGACGCCGGAGCAAGCGAGGTGGGAAGAACAACTTCAGTACGTTTCTTGTTGGCGGCGTGGGTTGCCTCGAGGACCGTTGTGTTGAAGGGGTAGGCGCTAGATTCCTCTGGGCCGACTTCGTCGGAGGGACTGCCCTCATCTTCTTCTGGAGGCGGCGGAGATTCCTTGTAATTGTAAAAATAGGCGTAGTTGTTGAGTGATGGATCCCACAGAGGGCCGTTATCCGTATCGTCTTTGAGCATCTGGAAAGGCAAGACATATGGATGCGGGCCGGGAAATGCATACATGGCGTGGCTGCCCACAGCGGAGTAGATCACAGGACGTTCGACGACCTCCGTGATGGGCTCACCAGCGTCATTTTCGCTGGTGGTGGCATTCATCCGCTTCTTTTCCAGCGCAGCCCAAGCATACGCTTGTCCACCCTCATGCTCGCTCAGAAACATAGCACGCGGCACGCCATGCTCGAAGCGTACCATGCAATGCTCCCAGTCGCCGACATGATTTCCAAAACGCATCTTGAGGACGGTTTGTCCGAGATTGTAGCTGTAGAAGAAGAACCAGAAGGCATCAAGGATGCCTGAGCCCTTGTCGACGAGGACGAGGACGGCTGGTGCCTTGGAGTACCCGCTGGCGTCTGGCTTGTGGCCCGGCGTGCCAGGGGGTTGCGGGATGGGCTTTTGCTCATCTTGGCTGGACAGCTGTGCACGCCGGACGTGTTTGGAGATCATGTCTCGCGGTTCGAAGGAGCGCTCGCGCGGGTCGGATATCCGGTGCAACGGATGGTTTTTGTTTACATGGAACCATGTCGTTCCTTCAGTAAATGACGTTCGAGCCTCGTCCGTGTCTTGGCTAGCTGCAGGGTCAATCTTTTCGTCACCGTCTTCGTCGAAGGGCTTCGGCTCGCCAACATGACTTGACAGCCACTCGGGTCGTTGCTCGACGTCCTCGTTGGCGGTGAGGAACACCATGCCCGACGCCGCAGTCAAGTTGAACATGTTCGCCAAAGATAAGGGCTCCGTCGTATAAATCGGTTCCGCTCCAACATACGGCGTCATGTGCTGGACATGTTCCGCGATGTCCGACGGCCAGAAGTTCTCACCAGAGTACAGATGCACGAGCGGCGCATTCCGCAAGACGAAATCCGGCACATCGTCCAACTTCTGTCCCGGCTCGTGCATCGTGACTCTTGTCCCTAAGTCCTCCCAAGACTCTGAGCTATCCAGTGGAGACCTTCTCTTCAACTCCAGCTCGCCCCTTTCCTTCGGCGACAACGGCGGACCCCGCGGCTTCACCGCATCGTCCCAGCGCATGTGGTGGATACCGCAGACGCTGAACCATCGACAAGCCTGGCGGTCTAGCCAGTACGGCGAGGAGTTGACCCATGCTGCATCTTGCTTTGCCTTCTCGGGGCTGGGCGGCGTCGGATTGAGCGCTTTGGGAACGAACGTGGTGATTAGGATGATTGTGGTAAGAATCGCAGCCGCAATGACGGCGCGCCGGATATGGTACATAACGATGGGCGTGCGGCACGTGACGGGATGTGAACCATTCGAGTTCGGAGCTTGAAGAGCAGACTGAAAGTAGCAGCTGCTCTTCTCAAGCAGCTGTTGCTGGTTCTACCGGCGCGTTGCGGGGAGGTCGTCAAGTTGAGGCAGAGGCATTGCGCCTCGAGGCTCGTAGTGGTGTGTGGAAGGGGAGAAGCGGAACAAAGTGATTGGAACCAGTCGCAAACTACCACATGACGACGATACCAAGCCCCGATGGTTTGGTCAGGCCGCTATACCATATGTTGAAAGTGAAACAGAAGACAGGAAGTACTGTGTAGGAGGAAGGGCGAATGACGAGGGTTGGAGGGGTCGTCCACAAGGCGGGAGGTGGCAAAGCACTTAAGCCAGGAGTACCTCGGTGGGGGGTGGTGCACTATCGTCTTGCCCCTCAACATGCGTGCAGATCTGATAGACACAAGGTGGAGCACTACGCAGCTCTCGGAACCCCCTGCATGGCCACCCCCTGATAAAGTGCCAGGGATTGTCTTTCCATTTCAGAGTGAAGTCACAGTGATCCCCTGTCTCGTACACACCATCTACATTTTATTTGATTCCAGTCCCCTCTGAATCATTAAGTAAACGGAATCATGATACAAAATGTAGTAAAGTAGTGACGGATAAAGTGCTTTACGTTTACTCGAAAATTCACGGAAACTTTAATCGCCGCCCTGCAAATAGCTACCGAAGCCCTGCGAGTAAAAGTTCTCCTGTTCTATGGAATTCTGATTTGCTTCTATTTACATCGCTGGCGGGGTTTCTAAGAAGATTTTGTGCTGTACAATGCGGAGTCATCCGCCTTGATGGGGACTACTAAGACTTGTGGAGCTCTCTGGTACTCGGCCCTTCAGCCCTCTCTGCCCATAAAGACTCACAAATTCATGGTAAAATTAGCGCTATGCGTTGGCATTGCGCTTTGGTCTCCCTCTTTGCTTACCTGACCCATTCGAGCGTCCATAGGGCCGAAGACTAGACACAAGCAGGGCAAGCTGAGGCCCACAACTAATCCCACAAGCGATGATTGGAGGCTGGTAAGCCACAGAGAAACATCCTAAAGACGAATTTCCCAAGCAGATGTGCTAAAATGTATATCCGCAGCGAGTTACTGTATCTGGGGTCCCAATTCCTGGTTCTATCGCCTGGGGCCTCGCTCCTTTCAAGGAACGTCTCATCTAGATCTGGCCTCGTCCACTCGTCCACTCGTCTACTCACTCTACTTCTTTAAATCCCTCAGCAACCTTTGCGAATACATCGCTCAAGAGACCAGACTAAGCCCTGACATGCCGAGACAGACCGATCTCAACATTCCGAAGGAGTCAGCAAATGACTGGCGCACCGCGGCGGCTTGCATGGCTGATAGTCTGAATACTTAATTCAATCTCAGTTTCAGGTCGCTTAAGTGTTGCGAGGAAAGCACGTTTGACAAGTTTGTGTTGGGTACTGCATAGATAGTATAATGGTTGCGAGGGCGAATCAGGGCTTGCACACCTTGAGCGGCGGGCTACGGCAGCTAGACACGTACCTCATCAGCTATCGCTAGTAGTACTTAGAAGAATTTGAAGACGTGATCGAGCCGTTCCGTGCAGCCTATAGCTTGATTACGTTTGTGCCAAACACCAGCATGCCTCCCGAACGCAGCCCGAGAATCACATGGTAGTCGTACATAGTTTCAGCGACAGCTATAGACTTGTCAACATTCACAACTAAGCCACAGCAGTGCCTGGCACCGTAAGGGCGAATGAATTCTCCGTTCGACGGACGGAACGAGACCAGTCAATGCGCTGCCTACTCGTCATCGTCAATATCGAGATATGAAAGTATACCATTCTGTAGCGTTGACCTACTCAAAGCTGCAGAGCCACCTGAGCAAGCAGAGGCAATAACGCAATACCACCACCTTGCGCTGTCATGTTATTGACTCTTTGGAGACGCTGGCTGAGCTCGACCATGAGAATATAGAGCATAAATTTCTACAAACAAGCAACACCACTCATCTGTCAGCACCTCCCAGGGTCCAGCTACTTGATCCGAACTTACATGACTACGCCAGATGAGGCCCGAATGTGGGACAGATGGGCTGGCGCCAGATTTCCGATTCGTCTTGGCTTAGAAGATAGATACCATGTTCAAGTTAGGAATCAGGTCGGTGGGCAGTTGCGACGACCGGAGCCGTACGCGGCCACTGAGGGCCATATCTATCCTCTCCTCGGTGACTTGGTGCAGTTTCCGTTCTTTTGATCGAACGACCTCCGATACCCGACTTTGGCCCTCGAACCCATCTTTCGTGGTACTTGTGCGTTACATTTACCTTTTTGAAGTAGCTCGGAGCCTTCGAGAGCATCCTCTAACTTGACTTTTCCCTTCTCTGCTGACTCTCACGCTTTGCATTTGGTGCTAGAACTAGAGGTATTCAGCCAACTCTTCAAATTCAGTCGAGCTGTACCCGGCTTTCATAAATGTAGCAAGTGCTTTTGGGAAGTATGGTATACAAGTTGTTGTCAATTGTCGTGTTGTCAAGCCGCATGCAATTAGTGGAAAGCAATATCATTACGCGGCGCTGCGAGCGTTCACCCCAGCACTTTGTGGTCTGTCCATGATAAAACCAAGTAAGTCGCCGGACGCACCTTTCGCCACCCCCACATTTATTCTAGCGGAAAGCGGGCCACCCATTTGTTTTCTTTATATAGTCTTCTAGCAATTGACTACAATACAGTCCTCTTCGTCAGCAGATAATTCGACCTCGCTCTCTTCAACGGGACCACTCTCACGAGCCCCAGCCGCGCCCTGCGCCCTATAGATGTCCTCAATTGAAGCAAGCTTCTCATTGAGGTTTAATTCGACCTTCCTCCGTTTAGTTGGTCCGAGGCTTTCCAACCGTCTTTCTAAGCCTCGAATTATTTCCTCTGCTATAGTTAATTGATAGTCCTTTTCGTCAAAACTCTTTATAACCTTCCTAAGTAAGACTCGTTGTGTGGGGCCTGGGTGTTTCCCTATGCTGAATCTATGCAATTGGTCTTTAAGCTCTCGGGATTTCCTTGGAGTGGTCCATAACACCCCTTCTTTCGAAAACACTTCTGAGAGGGTTAATTCGAGTTGATTAGCCATTCTGGCCTTTGATTTGTCGCTCTGGACGGGTGTTGGTGTCTTTTTTAAAAGCAAATGATTGAGCAGTGGCCTATGGCTAGAGATTGGCCATAGACCTGTTGCCTTCCACCCAGATCGAATATTCTGAGGTGATAGACCTTATTGGCGTGCTTTGTGATAATTGACTAGTAATTGTCTCTTTCCTATAATAGTTAATTGGCTCTAGAGTGCTTGCCGACTAAGCTCTTTCCGATTGGCTGACTTGAGCGAAGAAAAGACTCCAGATCTAAAGGTTGAAGTATATACAAAGTATGTAGGGGTAGATAAAGAATAAAAATTCGATTACAGAAGCACTGCCACATAAACTCCGTAGTCGTATAGCTTTTGTGGCCATCCATAATAAGTAATCGTCTCTAAGAAGGGTCTAAGGGTTGTATAAAGGGTATGAAGACTTTTTCCAGCCATTCGAGTGCTATATTTTTATCTATCCATGCGTTTTCTATAGCGCTGTATCTCCAGCCCTCGAAGGGCTTCAGATCGAGAGGAAACTACTGCTGTTATATACTTTTTCCCTTATAGATACATAGGAGGGTAGAGGTCTCCCATCTGCAGAGACACACTCAAGGAAAGAGGTCCAGTGGCGAGACCTATTAATTTGCTTTTGAATAGACTTCTTTTCTGAGCTTCTAAGGACTAAGCCGTTCTAACACACTCCCTCAAATATACCATTTTCGTTACTATTCCAACGGCATTCTGGAGGAATTGCTTTTACCTCTGGGAGATCGAGAAGTCCGAACCAGTCTCGAATTATTTCCGTTGAGGCTCTATTTGCACAGTCTAAAGTAATTAACCTATTACAGCAGGTCCTAAGGGCTGGATTCCTCTTCAGAAAAGACTGTAGCTACTTCTTTCTCAGAAGTTTAGAGTCCCCTTTAATCAGAAGCAGACGGCTAGCGAAGATCCTTAACTCTTTGTGGGTTAGAGCGTGGCCTAAATTGGCCTGAGAAAGAGCCCAACTAGTTAAGCGAAAAAGTCTCTGAAGGTATTCTGCACCTAATTGGCGTGTTTGGCAACCTAAAAGTCGACTTCGAAGTGTCCCCCTTGGAATACCGTATTCGGAGGCAGACCGCTTGGCTGACTGGCCATTTCTGACAGCTGCAATAGCTTTCTGGACTTGAAACTCTTTGTATTGCTTCATGATTGATTGAAGGAGGTTTGTACGAAGTTTGGGAAGAAAAGAAAATTGATTGAGTTGAAGAGGTAAAGAAGAAGATATGTGGTAAAAAATGCGGTGTGGGTCGGTGGGAGAGGCGAAAGGGGGGGATGGCGAAAGGTGGGTCAGGCGACTTATCTTGGCAAGCGAGCCATGCATTTATACGGCAAAAGTGAAAAGCGTGCACATCGGAGCTAAATGCCTAACGACCTTAAAATTTCACCCAATGCTGCATTTTGTAGCTTTAGACGACTTGAGTACTAGAGTACAGCTACAGACAGATCTGCCAAAGTGGATAGCCGCAATAGAGCTGCCTGCGTGAGTATAAAGATTATATTGTTTTTCGGCCACAAAATATCTTCCGAGATTGGTGGTATAGATTGTGCGACGCTGTTCGCAGATTTTCCTCGTAAATCGAGGTGCTATGGTGATATCGTTTCTCCGAGTATAAGACTTAAGCACCGCAGTTGAGCGGCAAAATAGCTGTGAAGACTGTATAAGGCATGAGGCATGAAGTAAGATGCACGATATGCTTTTTGGCAGTGCGTGATTAACCCCACAAGCAGACCGGGGTTCGTCCGATCAAGCAGGTTTGGGCCCAATATATGACGGTTTGACCTGAGGCATAAAGCCAAAGCTACGACACTTCTCGGACTTCTGCAGCCTCTATCACCACTCATAATTCTTGCTGCATTTGAGCACACACTTAGGCGGTTACCACAGCCGGAGCCGCTAGTCAGGAAGTCCATCTAGTTGGAGTGCCTCGGGCAACATTTTGCCGTGGCCGATCGCCGTTGTCATCGGTCCACTTCGATTACAGGGGCGGAAAGCTTATTTATTATATGCATCCCGCCGACCCACGCTTAGAGGTTCTCATGATACAGAGGCAGTATTTGCAGTTTTTCCTGTATGTGTTGGATTGTCACGAAACCACTGCGTGTGGCTCACGATTGGGTAACGCACATACCCGCGGGTCTGGCAATACACGCACCGCGTATGTGAATGCCACTGGTGTTCCAAAAACCGAGGCGTCATGACCTCAGAGAGGCCAGTCATACTACTGGTTCATGGCGCTTTTCAGCAGCCAGTCCACTACGAGAGCATACTCGACCCTTTGAGAGCCTTAGGTTTCGCAACTTTAGCGCCCACGCTACCCACAACGGGGACCAATCCTTATGTTGATTACACGGATGATGTCAAGGTCATAAATTGTGCTCTAGAGCCTCTGTTACACGCTGGAAAGGAAGTCATCGTCTTAGCACACAGTTTCGGAACACTCCCAGCCAGCCATTGCGTCGAAGGCGAGTCGGTAGCAGAGAGGAGAGAGTGCGGTATGTCCGGAGGCATCAAACACTACATTAATGTATGTGGTTTCTCATATCCCCAGCGAGGAAGAAATGTGATAGGAAAGTACGAGGGCTTTCCGATGCCAGACTATTACCATGCCGAGGTCAGCTTTCATCCCAAAGTCCGTGTTTGATGTCACAACGCTAGCATCTAGTCGTGCATTCTGAAGTCTAATCATGATAATAGGACGGTTTAGTACACTTGCTAGAAGACGCCAAGCTCATCTTCTACAATGACTTCACTCCCGAACAGACCGAGAAGATGTGGAGCAGCATCGTCAGAACGCACAGCGAAAAGAACTTCGACAGCTTCCCAAACTTCATCGACAGGGATATAAACATTGCCAAAACCTATTTGCTTTGTGAGAATGACGCTGCCCTGCCCACCGAATATCAAGCGTATTTCATAGGCAACGGAGGCTACGACGATGTCATCAGACTGCCATGCGGTCATTTTCCTTTTGTGACCATGCCTGATCGGATGGTCCAAATTGTGCGCGAGATTGCTGAAAGACCGTCATCATAGAAACCCCATGGCTAGAAGATCGAGCCGCAGATGGAATGATGCAGGCAAAGAAATCTTCGCGGTCAGGATACTACAAGACGTAGCTGAGGAATTTTGCGTTTGGGCAGCCTTCAGACTACCAATACTACCCCTGAATAGGGCTTATGGTCTCGGGACTCCAGACTCTATCTGAGCTGACTGGAGTTGAAGTGGTTCTCGATCGATTGGCGCTAGACGATTAACTAGGTGATAGAGACATTGGATCAACAACAATTTGCTGATCATTGCATTTTAAGCTTAATCTTGGAACGTTGCCAAACGTTGTGAACTAGTGCCATTCCTAATCGAAGTGGTTGCCGCGAGCACGATGCATTCGTTACCGCTTCGAGCACCATCCCATACATTGTTCAGACATTGGCTGACGGACTTTACATGTTCGCAACGGACTCATCAGTGACGCCGGTCCACATGCTCCGCCACAAGACCGTAATCTACTATATGTATAAGCCAGCGTGCCTCGTCACACGAATAGTTGCTCGGACACACAGGAGGGGGAAACAACGTAGGTGATTCTGTCTTACCATTGTACTGGTCCAACGATGTATTTCTCGCCCTTCGGCCTTGTCCTGGTCCTCAGTGGCATAGTCCAGGTATATAATTTCCCTCATCCCTCGATTATTGACCTGAGCACAGCTGACACGGAAGGAACAGGCTCAGCAAGCAGACCCCACTTTAGCAAATGCGGCTGGTGCCAATGTTCCTGCCGATGTATCGGCGAGTGACGGCCTCTGTATCGCTAGACTGTGCGTGGGCGCGCCAACGTTGCTGCCAGTACCCGATCCCAAGAAATCGAAGGGTGGCGAGAAGCCCAAGCCTGGGACTTTCACCACGACAGAGACTGTCGTTTCTGTTCAGCCAGGCAATTCTAAGACAGACACTCGGACTGTGACGCGCACGGACACAGTGACGAATACAGCCCCAGGACCTACTGTCACCACCGAGCAGCCCAAGCCAACGACCGTGACAGAGACGCAGAAAGGTTCGACGCTCCAACCACCCACAATCACCAAAACAGAGCCGGGGAAAACAGTTCAGCCGCCGACTATTACGAAGACTGAGCCAGGGACGGTCACTACACCTCAATCAGTCACCAGCACCAAGACAGAACAGAACACAGCCAAGCAACCTCCGCCCAAATCCCAGGGCACAACGCTGCAGTCCTCGGCGAAGTCTCAGACTACTAGATTTGCCACGACTGGGGGTGTTGGGACGTCACAGCCAAGCCGAGCTGGAGTTACTGGAGGGTCTGCCCCATCGAGGACACAAGTGACTGCGAACGGTGCCGCAGCTCCCACGGGCGCCTTGATGTTGGGCGCATTACTTGGAGGCGCGGTGGCAGCTGTAAATCTCTAGTGGGAATGTGTGAAAGCTGAGGTGTAAATATTGGTTTTAACAGTAACACAATAGTGTACGACTAGAAGATTAGAGCACTGTTGATGCATCCGCTACTCTACAAATGTGCCCTCTGTTATGTTCAAACTTGCCGATTCGCTGTTGTCATATCAGTCTAGAGATGCTGTGCCGGACTATTCTCGCAATACTTCAACTCCAGCGCTTGGTCTACTCAGTGCTGGAATATGAAATGAGATCCATTTCAGATTTTGTGAATAGCTTGTGTAAAGGCATGTTGATAGCCATTTCTGCTAACTTTGTAAGGCTGTATCTCTACTACTGATCTTCAACCTTTCGGTCGTCTTCCAGCACCCATACAATGCTTATGTCGATAGTCCTCGTAACAGCCAATTGGACTCTTACTTCTCAACTCCTCATTCCCTGAGTCTTCAGCTTTGTCCACAGCTTCTCCTCCTCGAGCAAGATGTTCTTGCCGCTAAACTCACCATCAAAGTCGACCGGAGGCAAGAGGCTCTGGTACGGCACGACCCTCATGCGAACGTCCGTCTTCTCCTTGGAGCCAAACTGCATTCCTTCGACGATCTCTCCGTTGCCATACTCAGCGTCGTGAATAAGTGTCATCATCACAGTTGCGCATTCGGCCGCCGTCATATTCATATCCTGCTCGCGCACTTTACCGACGCAGTACTCAGCCATCACGGCGGGTGTGAACGTCGTGGCAGGGCACATCGTGTTGACACGAATGCCGAGGCGCTGCTTCATCTGGGCGAGTGAGAGTGAGAAGGACGTCAACGCGCCCTTACTAGCATTGTAAAAGGGCGTGCCGATGGTGGGAAGGTAGGCGCTCATGGAGGCAACTAAGAGAAGGTTGCCAGCGATTTTCTCCTGCAGCCAGTAGTCGATGGCGATTTGCGCGAAGCGGATGGGCCCCATGGCGTTGACGGCGAAGATATGGTAGACGCCCGGTTTCGCGTTCGGGTCATCCACAGATAAGGGCGAAACTCCAGGGGCGTTCCAAAAGGTGCTTGTAGGTGGCTCCCTATTGTTACGAGTTAGTGATCAAATGTTGGGCTCACTCGTCCGGCATAGGAGACTCTCTGGGGGGATGTGAAAGGAAAGACAAACCAGATGCCAGCTCCAGGACAGAGCAAGTCGACTCTACCAAAAGTCTTGAGAGCGAAGTCCCAAGTGGAAGATATCTGAGCCCAGTCGGACGTGTCCATCTCGTGGTAAACAGCAGACGCTGCTCCATCTTTGGCCGGGTGAGGATATTTGGCCAGTGTCTTGACGGCCTCAGGACGCAGCGCAACGTCTGCAAAAAGCACTGAACAGCCGCCCTCTAGGAGTTGCTCAGCGAAAGCAAGGTTGATACCGCTGCCAGCTCCGGTCACCAGAGCGAACTTGCCCTTCACGTCCCAAGTAGCGGTTGTCATTGTAGCGGCTAGTCAAGGTTGGGGCAAGCTAAGGTAAAAGATGATAACAAGACGGGCTCGGAGAAGACTATTTGAATAGACATGAGATGTAAATGTGGAAGGAAAACTGCGTTCTGAAGGATTAGACTAGTGAGATGAGTAAGGTGATCCGACCTTGACGAATGTAACTCCGGCAGCACTGACAACCCACAATGCGGTATCCACTGGCCAGGCGCCAGTTGCGCCCAAGGAGCCATTCAATTCCATGTGTGTCGACAAAACGACCAACGATTCTGGAAGTGGGACAGTAGACAGATCGAGATCGTGCACGACGGAACATGGGACACCAGGAGTGAAGGATTCCGGCACAACTCCCCGAGATATCCTGCCCCCTCCCCTTTGGACCCGTCCAGAACCGTGTTCGTCCTTATTCGCTGAAGCACATGGAGAATGGACCACCGGCTATCAGATGTCTCCTTCGGTGCAGCACATCAGCCTATCCGGACTCGAGGTCGACTGATATTGTATGGTTCCATTTGCGTGGGGTCTCCACAGGTGCCTCACGAGTCACCCGAACGTATCCACATCGACTGTCGCTCTTCCATACGATTTACAAGGAGAATTAAATGATCTATTCCATAATTCGATACTGCTGCGAAACACGCTCTCCTTAAACCATAACATCCAAGGTGAAAAAGATAGACTTCAAAGCGAAGCTTATACCGAGCCCTCAGGCTCCCTGCCAGTGCCATGTCGGCAGCTTTGTATACAGGTGGCTAGAAATTCAAAGTTAGCATTCGTCTCACCGCGTCACCCTACATGTACCTAGCTCACTCCCTCGGCCAACATCATGATTCTCAGGAAAAGAGAACAAAGGAAGCAGGCAAGAGGGGGACGACGGGGTTCTTAGTCATTTACGAAGCCACAGATTCCGGCGAAAGCTAGCTAGGGGTTAGGCTAGGCCGCTCTAGCAACTCGAATATCAGATTCTTCCAGTATCATGTTTTCGAACCCTGCGAGAGTCCACAGTATCCCACCATACTTACCCACATTAGGTATCACATAACTCGTCACTTTCAACTTGAGCGCAGAGAAAAGACCACGCTCTGAAATTGAGAATCTTGGCGCATGGCTATCAAGGGAAAACAATCAAATGTGCCATTGATCCTGTTGTGCGTTATTCTCTCCTCTACGTTTAAGTCTCTTGCTTGATTCCACTCGCTCGTGAGGCACTTCTGTCAAAAACAGGTGTTGCACCTTGCTGCCTTACACAATTGGTTCTGCATATACCACGCTGCATTATCGAGAGTTCTCACCAGCCAAAAGAGAAAACATGGCGCCACCAGGCTGGCACTCGATTCAGCCCGCAGGCCTGGCTTCGTCTATTCTCGGCGTGGCAGTGACGTTCTCGGTCCTCTGTACCACCGTAATGGCCCTTCGAGTCTTTATTCGCTGTCGTACGCGCAACTTTAGTCTGGAGGACTGGCTGATGTGCGTCGGATATGTGAGTTTCATTGCTCAATTACTTGCCTCGTCGCCCTGACTACCCACTTCCGAGGTTTCACACAAACTGTGCGTAGGCACGATTTCTGACTATTGGGTGACAATCCATGATGATCTAGGTGATTAACATGGTGCATAATTCTGTCATCTGTTATGGAACATTCACAGGACTCGGAACGGCTGACAAAGACATACCCGGCGGCACGACTGGTCCAATTTATATGGAAGGTGTGAAGGTATGTGCTGCTCAGTCCCGTAAAATTTGCCACTTTTGCAAACTGTTCACACAAAGTCTGGTTGTCTAACATGAACAGTCCATCTTCCTATGGCAAGTCTTCTTTCTCAGCGGCTTCGTCTTCATCAAGTGCAGCATCTGCCTGACGCTATTGCGAATCGCCACCATTAAATCCCACCGGATCATACTCTGGACGCTGATTGGAGTCACTGTTGTCTCGACCATATTCGTCGACCTCTATATCCTGCTCCAGTGCCGACCGATCTCAACAGTGTGGGGCGAGGACCCGAACGGCACCTGCCTCCCCAGCACCGTCACCGTCGCCATCACTTTCATTATCTCGGCGTTCAACCTTGTCACAGACGTCACCACCGCCATCCTTCCGTTTCTGATGCTTAAGAACGTGCAGCTTACGCGCAGGAAGAGGGTGGCGGTGATCGCGGTTCTCTCCCTTGGCGTGTTGGCGTCCATCGCCACGATCGCACGCTTGCCCTTCGGTACCGCGTATTTCGCGACAAGTGACTACATGAGTGAGTCTGAGTCTGTCTCTCTCAAGTATGCCTGATGAATGAATATTGACCAGTCTTGTCAGTCGGCCTCGGCAACATCATCCTCTGGACCATCGTAGAGTGCGATCTAGCTCTGATCGCCGGCTCGCTGCCAATGCTGCGAACGCTTTTCACAGGGCTGGACAAGAAGCAAAGCTCTTCATCACACGCTTTCGTCACGAGCGCGACGGAGCTGCAATACCTCGGAAGCAAGGGTTATGAGCGCCACAAGGGTATCGATCCAGGCAGGGACATCATTGTTCAGCAAGACTACACCGTCGCAAGGTCCGAGCAAAAGGCTGCAAGCGAGAGCCAGGAACACTTCAGCTCGAGCTTTGAGAATAAAGCTTACTGTTGAGTAGATATTGAGATCGAGCTGGCATGGTGCCGTCGAGGGCATTGATTCGTTTGCTATGGCGTTTGGGGTGACAGTCGAAGTGCCTGGAGATGTATCAGTATTTGTAATGTAATCGTCGATGTAGCAGATGAAAACCCGCAGTGCGAAAAAAGATTACAATGAGTAACACAAAGATCAAATCGTCGCTAGCGAGGAAGAAACATTCCTTGCCGTTTCTACAAACATAAGTTTCGAGTTTAAGTCTGAGAATGTACGTCAATGTTTGTATACCAGTTCCATAATAGGGGCCTCCAACATGAATCACTATTTTTGTTTCAAATCTAAACAGTACAGCACAAGTACTTTAATTTTCCGGGCTTTCGGAGACAACCTCTTTTTTTTTCTCGCTGGAAATAATAGTATACTTAATAGAGATTCAGTGATAGGTAAGCGAACAGGGGTGTGTTGACCGTCAAACTAGCCCGTCCAACGTTTTTTACATCAAGGTCACCAAAAGACATTCGGACATTCAGTCAGAAGGCTTGGAACTTGAAGCGTATTCCCCGCTCACATTCCGAAGGTTTAAATATTTGTCAAGGACCACAGGCCAACCGGGCCTTTATGCCATTGACGTCACCCCCTCTCTACAAATATACCGTGTAGTAATAAGGGTGGGGCCGTCTGTACAGTAATCACGCCTATAGGCAGAATCTACCCAGCCCACGATCTGCTCGTTCAAGTTTAAACACAGAGCACGCTTGACGACCTTCCTGCCCTCGTATACCCTGTTTAAGCCCTGCACGTAAGCCATCTGTACATCAAGTCTGGCTTACCGTCTACGACGGACACCATGTCGACCAAGTATTTCACCGCCGAGCCCGAGGTCAATGTCAATGCCGCCGGCCCCTCGGAGAGTACCGCCTTGACTCTCGCCTACCGCACATATGGATCTCCCGACAAGCCTGCGGTGCTGATGCCGACTTGCTACAATGGGACTCTGGATGGAACTCTGAACTTCCTCTGGAGTACTGGTGAAGACGGCAAGGCTCCAGTCCTGGCATCGTATTTCGTCATTATTTGCGGTCTCCTCGGCGGCAGCGAATCATCCAGCCCTTCCAATGCCCACTCGTCCATGAGAGGAGCAACCTTCCCTGAAACGACCTACGAGGACAACATTCGCCTACAGTATGCTTTGTGTCACGCTCTTGGCGTGAAGAGGCTGGCGGCGTATATTGGGTTCTCTATGGGCGGCCAGCAGGCCTATCATATGTCTACCATTTACCCGGATTTCGTGGAGCGTGCCGTGGTACTTGCTAGCTCCGCCCGTACGTCGTGGCACAACTGGTGCTTTTTGGAGGGCCCAAAGGCGGCACTTGTCAACTCCGCCGACTGGCATGACGGCAACTACACTGCGCCAGTTGTACAAGGCACGAGAGCTTTCTCCAGAGTCTACTCAACTTGGGCGTTGAGCCAGGCATGGTTCCGTCAGAAGTGCTGGGAGCAGAGGGGATTCAAGACGCTCGAGGACTACCTTGAGGGGGCTTGGAGCGGCGAAGGACGGGATGCGCATAATTTGCTCTGTATGCTGCATACATGGCAGAAGGGCGACATTTCTCTGTACGGCCCGAAGAAAGGGGATCTTCCAGCCGCACTTGCGAGCATCAAAGCTAAGGTTCTTGTTATGCCGAGCCGTACGGACTGCTACTTCCCGCCTGAAGATAGCGAGGAAGAGGTCAAGCATCTAAAGCAGGGAAAGCTGAGTGTCATCGAGAGTATTTGGGGACATATTGCCGGCGGCGGCGGCGGCACAGAGCGAGATAACGCTTTCATCGCCGAGGAAGTTCGCAGCTGGCTCGCCAAATGAAGATTGAGGCTGCTACCTCCAGAATAGAATTATGCTGTGTGTCCTGCGTCACCTTTGGGACTTCTCTGACTGGTATTCCTACATTTTTCTCGACGAATGTAAAGCCGCGTGTCGAATTCGTCTCCAAAACAACCGTACCGGCAACTGTCGTCCTATTCCACAGTGGTCCAGGCCTTGGACAAAGTGACGTTCGAATCCACGTCTGTATCACGCTGATAGAACGACTCGTCTGTCGGACCACCGCGGAACACATAGCCAAACCAGTATCTGCTGTTCTGTCAGCCTCATGATTTTGCTGGTGAACAAAATCTCACTTACGTGCCACCAGTTGATCCGCTGTTGACCCCTTTGCGCAGATAAGTTAGCATGATCAGCAATAACTTAAGGTCCAGGTCTGCGCGTACCTTGCCAGGTGATGGACGAAGTGCACGCTGTATAAGTCTCGCACGCAGCAAGAACGTGAGCATCCCATGCCTCTGCCGTCCAGTCGTCTACAACAGCATTGTACCCAGCGATGATCTCCGCAGGCCACAAGTAGTCTCCTACAACCCAATTCAGAGGAGGTGTTAGGTAGACGGATGTGAAATTGGCAGCGTTGGCAGCAGGTGCCGCTATGGACGCAACGATGGCGAAAGTGGAGGCCCTCATTTTCAAATGGAATTGTAAGAAAGACTATTTGTGAGTGACGCTGATATCAATAAACAATCTTGATGGAAGAGATCTCTCTTGGAGATTGTGACGGGGTTATTTAAGCGTTTTTAGAATTTCGAGAGTGTGCCAATTGAGTTACTTGAATCGATGCTCCGCCGCACTGTTCGGTTCGCATTCCCAGACGAGAAGGTGGTCTGCAATGCATATCGAGTTACCAATATTGCATGTGCTCATACCCACCTCGTATCGACGTAGATAGGCGACCTGGAATCCGCGGAATTTCCTGCACACATGTCTTGATTTTCCCAAAAAAATAAAAAAATAAAAGAAAATCCCAGATTGATCCTGAGCCGATTCATTGCCGTGATCATCGTATGTATGTACAATTCAGGCCCGGGGACCTAGCGTGACATTGAGTTATATACATTGCCAAATCGGGTATCTGCGAATTGAACAAAGTCCAGCATAGCCTTAAGCATAGGCAGGGAAGACAGGGTACTCCCACCCGGACTCTCCGTTGTCCATCAGTCGAGTGGCCAAACCATCAGCACCCTGTGAGATGTACAAGACCTTGGTGAATGGGACCTCGCTGGAGTACGCGAAAGCAGTACCAGCAGGAGCAAAAACAACATCTCCAGTCGCCATCTGAATGGTCTCACCACTCATCTCGAACGTCAACAGACCCTCAAGCACCTCGAATGCAGAGTGGCCAGTCAGGGCCTTGCTGCCACTTGCACCACCGGCAGCCGTTGTGGTAGTGTTTCCAACCACGTACATAGCGGTCTCGTTGCTCAGCCTCTCGGACATAATGATTGTAGAGATGGTAAAGTTCCCGTTGCTCTGAGTGGGAGTCACGAGCGGCTGAATAACCTGGTAGAACCCAGCCTCACTGCTGAGGTACTTGTCGCCGTAGTCTTTGGCCACGAAGTAGGGCGATTGCGAGTCTGCAGCCAGCTCATCCACGGTGGTGCTCTCGTGCCACCCAGTTGCGACCCCCGTAGACGAGTACGAGCCGTTCACAATGTCTCGGGACGGACTAAACTCGAGCTGCGCGTACACATCGAATGATTGAAGGGCCGAGATCACCTCGGTGGGTGGACTGCTGCTGAGTGTGTCGTATGGGATGTACTCGTTGAGCGCGTATGGACTGTAAGTCGAGGGCGTGAAGTTGCCGGTGGACAGGGCATAAAAGAGCTCCTCGAAACCTCCGGGTTGGATGATTCCAACCATATCAGTCATCCTGACAAGATATCAGCATCTATGTTTGTAGAAATCCTCAGCTGCCACTAGCAACTTGATTCATCAGTCAGCGTTACTTACGGGTCCAACACCTGAAAGGTGTGAGTTGTGTTGTGTGGGACGGCACCAAAGTCGCCTGGTGTCATGAGGCGAGATTCCTCATTCTCGTAAGTTTCGGCGTCAGACGTCCAGAGCTGGAATCTGCCCGAGAGACAGAAGAAATTCTCGTAGTGCGTCTGGTGGGTGTGCGGCAGAACGCCCAGGGCTCCCGAGCTTGGAGAGGCGGTGGAAATCAGAGTGAAGGCATTATCAGAGGATGGGCCCGTGACTGGGAAGCGATAGACCTGGCCGTAGATCGCCGTGCCAGGAATTCCATAGTGTCGGACGGCGTATGGCTGAGGAGATGATGGGACCTCAGACACCCAAAGGCTGGACGTGGACGCCGCCGGAGCTTGTCTACGGAGAATCGGCACACTTCGCGGGAGACGGTCGGCGGCAGTAGCAGGGACCGTGACGGAGACCGCCAGGAATAGCTGCAGGGCTGAAAGATGCATGCTTTGGGTATGTATAACCGAAGTCGGTTTCTGGAGGATTCGCTAAATCAAAAATATGTAGAAGAGCAATTAAGGACACAAACACACTGGAACGACAAAGAAGGACTGGCGTGTTGCGCGGATACGAATTACGGAATGCTTGCAACAGCCAGCGGTCTCGGATACATATATGAATCTGATAACATGGTAACATTGCAGACTGCTTGTGTATGTTTCCATGTTTTCAAAGACGTTGTGGATCATATCGGGAGATCTTCTCTGCGGTCCCTAGTCTTCCAGGTTCTCTCGGAAAACCCGAACATACCATCACCGGGACAGTCGGGTATCATTGCGGTGCCCAGGTGGCCTATGGCAGCTCGAATTCACCTCTGTATTTTGCAGAGACGATGCCGGAGCTTGCAGGTACAAGCGCCGGCAGTCATCTGTCGGTTGAGGCAGCTAGTAGGGAAGCATCTCTAGACGCGCATCATGGCTGCAAACATCGAGAAGCTTGTATATTGAGCTCAGCGCTATCTTTGTGACGACAGGCGGTCCTGAATCCTGATGCCACCAAAGTGGACCTGACGAGCTCCCGTACAAAATGGATCTGCCAGTGACAGCTTGTCCCTGCGCCTTCAAGAGGGCCTCGGGAAACCCGTCTTCAAGCAGCGCAAATGAGGGTGGGTCTCGAATCCGGATCGCATTCCCCGGCTTCGCGCTCTCGCGCGCAGCGTTCTCTCGACAATGCTATACAATCGTGATGCTGCGCCCAACAGCCAATATTGGGCAATAGAACTCCTTTTTGTAAAGAGTCGAGCCTCGAGCTCGAGGTCATCTTCGACCTTTTCTAAATGCAGACGGAGACATCGGCACGGCAGGCACGGCATCATGACGGGCTACATCATATTAGGTTTTCAAAGTGCCGTCCTTGGCTTCCGCTTCGGAGATCTAGGAGATTTGATAATACATCAGACAAAGGCTTGTTGTGACGATGGGCGATGGCACCCACCTCGCTGCAACTGTGCTAGAAACCCCTACGAGTCAGCAACTCGGGCCATCAGTTGCTAAATTCCCATCAAGTTTCGAGGACGAATAAGCTTTGCTCTTGCGTATCCCTCGAGTGTGATACCGACGATAGCAGTACAGTTTGTTCAATTTTGAGCCAAGAAAAGGGCCATCTAGTATCATCCACTGCTGCACACATTGCTGATAACAACCTTGGAATGCAGATTATGTCTCGAAATCAGTTGCTCGACCGAGCAAAACTCAAAGGATTGATGGGATCTTACTAAATGTTCCTGGACTAGGAGAAGTTCAAGCTCTTCCACGGCCCCGGGCCGGTTTTGATGCACCATGATCTCTCTCGGAGACGGAGACAATGTCTTCAAGCGTGTCAACAGCGAAGTCAGTACTAGGTACGTACTCAAACATTCTGACTGGTTCTTTCAATACTCTGGGTGCCGGAGACTCCTTCAGTAGGCGAATTACGAGTTCCTCGCCTTGCCTTTGCCGCGGACCCGCGAGGTTGCCCAGGCGTTGGGCTGAGCTAGCAGAATCGGTCAGCATATGCCCATTGTTCACCATATCCTGGTGCTAGAGGATACCTACGTCGACAGAGCGAACTTGCCCATGACAGCTCAATGTATTGTCAGCTTGAATGCTCATAGCTTGATCGAGAAGCTACAGCGATGTGATGGAAGACACGTGGGACTCGGAAGACACGAAGAGCCAACGGCCTGGTGGGCGGGGCCACATATATAAGACCAAGGTAGAAAGACATTGAATCTAGTCCATGGTCTCCTCAACAACATTGGAGCACAGATGCTGCACCTGTTGGAATGCAAAGCTGAAGGCCGGGGCACCGACGGCCACGCCGTCGTAGGCATCTCCACACCGTTGCCCTTGGCTCCAGCCTTCACGTCCACCTTCAGACCAACCCTGAGGATTGTCATCAGTAGGGACTTCGACAACACTATATAGGAGATCGCATACCTGGTAATACGTATAGGGCTTGGTGCCATTTGTCTGAAAGAAGTTCTTGGTAAAATGCCTTCCCAGCAAGCTCAGCTCTCGAATAGCCTGGTATCCAAACATGTACCCATTCTGCCTGTCGATCGTGCCTTTCTGAACGACGAATGTGCTGAGGGCGTTGGTTTGAGCCGCGCCAAAGCCTCCATTTGTCTGGCCTGCTGTTGCACCGTACTGTATGCCTCTCGGGAGAGATTGTGGCTGGGAGTTGATGGCGTATGCACCACCGCCCGTGGATAGCCAGCGGTTCTGGAAGTTCTCTGGCGCAGGCAGCCAAAGTGTGAGAAAGACCTTTAAGTCATCTCGGCCATCGTGGTTGTAAGCGAAGCTCACGTTGCAGTAATCGAAAGTGGCCGCGGGATAGAAGTTCGAGTATGTAGCTCCGACTGAATAATTGCAGACTGGGTTGGCGGTCACGAAGTCCGTGTCGACGGTCAGAGCATAGTCGTTGTAGTAACCATTAGCGGGAAGATGTGCTGTCGTGTAGGCCGCTGTGCAGACATCAGCGAGGCTTGCACTGCGTACGGCCGTAGACATTGCAGCGGGCCAGGCCGCGGTGAATCTGGAGAAGCCCATCTTGTGAATAGAATACCGTTTCTTTGAAGGTATCAGACTTGCAGAATCACAGCGAACGGACGAGCTGAAAGCTACTGAAAGGCTTCAAAGGACATGGTCTGCGCCGCAGGACATATATATCTATATATGTATATATATGTATGCTTAAGTGTATATGCTAGAAGGAAGGTAGTCGATCTGCGGCATGTCCCACCCCAGATACATTATTTCGCTGCCGCTTTTTGACAACTACTAAGTAGGTACGGCAGCTCGGCCGAGCTCTTCCATAGAGCACGGAGAGAATGCAGGCAATTTTGCTGGAGTCGTTGCGCTGGGCGCTAATAATCTGCTGGTGACGTAAAACCCGAACTGTATTGAGAAGCATATACTGCCATTTTGGACCAAGCTGAAGCCCACGGTAGAGGTCCTTGCCGGACGAGGTTCAGATATGTTTCCCAGGCCCTAGACCGCTAAAATTGTCACCGCATAACCGAACGCAGGAGGTCAAAAGATCACCAAGTAAAGGAAAGGAGATGTGGGGCCAGTGACCCCATGGTGAACATAATCCGGGGCAAATTTGTGGCTCGCTATAGTATCTGGAGACGGCTCCAAATCTGCGCGCCTGAAGTGCAAGATGCAGCTCCATGTCGTCGGAGTCCCGCCAGAGGTTCCCAGAGCCGACGCTCTGGAGGAACCGTAAATGGCTCAGGATCTCCAGTGCTCCCGGACGCGTAACGCGTCTCAATATGCGAGGCCCAGGCCCGAACTGCAGCTATGAACCCATGACAGAGAGAACAGAATCCTGGTCTGTCTTGACATCCTTGGGGGCTCTGAGGAGCTCTGAGAAGAAAAAGTGCTGAGCGCCTCTCCGGGAGATTACTCGATGGAACCAAACGCAGCCTGAAAGCAGTTCCCAAGCGTCCCCCCAAGATCCTGAGCAGTCAATGTCAAAATGCATCACTCGTGATTTCAAAAGTGTCGAGACTCGGCGAGGCTAGCGCAGCGGAATGTGCGCATACGCACATGCACACATGGTTGCAATCCCCATGGCACCAACAGCTGCAGCCCGTCACCGGCTCGACGGCATGCTGAGTGGCATTGGGGTTCAACGGAAGCATGCGCTATTCGGATATCCTTGCTACGCTGCAGGTCACAGATCACATCTTCGCCGTCCCCGAAGTCAACATGTTTGCTCAGAGCCATGTCGACAAGAGTCTTGCAGCCTGGGATGCTGGCCCCTATGGACCGTCGGAGCTCAACGGCCATCAACTCAGCGAGATTACAATTACCCAACTCCAAGGCCACTACTCCAAAGGCTACTTCTCATCTCGAGACTACGTCAACTACTGCCTCGAGCGCATCGGACTCACCAATTCCTGCCTTAAGGCCCTACTCAAGACCAGCCCAGACGCCATCACCATTGCAGATCATCTCGAAAATGAGCGTATCGCCGAGCAAACGAGAGGGCCCATGCATGGCATCCCAGTCCTCATCAAAGACAACATCGCCACCGCAGACCGCTTGCAAACCACCGCCGGCCCGTGGGCACTCCTCGGCAGCGTCGTATTCCGGGACGCCTGCGTCGTGACCAAGCTTCGCGAGGCAGGCGCCGTCATCATCGGCAAGGCCAACATGTCCGAGTGGGCATCTCTCCGCTCAAAGCAGGAATCGACAGGCTTTAGCCCACGAGGCGGTCAGGTGCGTACTCCAGTGCGCAGTCTCAAAGACGTCGTGAGGTACAACGAGGATAATACCGGCACTGAAGGTGGCCTTCCAGGGACAGTGGCGGCGTTCCCTGACGGCCAGACCAACTTGCTCGAGGTGGTCGAGTCCAAGGGCCTGAAGAACGACGCACATCAAGCAGCTTTGGCTCATATCAACCACCAGAGGCGGGAAAACGGGATCGATGTCGCACTCGCCTGCTCGACTGGCCAGCTTGATGCTTTACTATTCTGCGACAGGCGCGGGACAGGCCAGCAGTACGCAGCGCAGGCTGGATGTCCCATCGTCTGCCTCCCGATCGGCCTTGATACGCACGGCATGCCGGTGAGCCTGTCCTTACATACAACAATCTGCCTTCCGTGAGGATTAGTTGGTTCGTTGGGCGAGCGCCATCAAGGATCTTTGGTACAAAGAGAATGGTTCTAGACCAATACCGACGTTCAATAATCGCCTGGCGAAGAATATTCCAAGCGAGGAGTTCGATGACGGAAAAGTGAGTAGGAGGCTGAACCCTCTCGATGGTTATGATATGTAGAGAGGTTGTCAGACGTGTAAGGTGCAGTAGATAGCGACAAGGTAAATTGTTCAGCGCACAAAAGTAGCCAAGCTAGTTCCGAATCGCCTGTCCCTACAGTATCGCCGGAATTTTGTCAGTGACGAGCGACTCGTCGGCGCTTCTTGGACATCGACAGGGGGTGAAGCAGGGCCGCGTACTCTCGACGTAAGCATGCACTCCTATCCCGATTTCTGGACACATTTCGAGAAAATTGCCTCTTGAGGTATCCAAAAGTCAGCACAAGATAAAAGGTGCGTCGACACCTCGGAAAGTCGGGAAAAGTCGGGAAAAGCCTTAACCGAATGCGTAAAGCACGAAGCATGTTTTCTTGTGTGTAAATAAGTACCAAGGGAGAGAAAGTCAGGGCAGATACAAATAGCACACGGGGACCCACAGCACCGCTGCGCCCACAGAGAGGTACATGCACCGGGTTCATATCATTTGTTCTTCTCACTCCTATATCACTTCCGTCTGGCCCACACCCGGTCGCAAGAAGATTAGAAGTGAAATGTCTGGAGCTCGGAAACCCATCATCGCCCACATGGCACGCGCACACTCTCCCGCGAACGTCTACTCCAGCATGCACAACGCTTCTTCGACAAAGAAGTCGCGCTTCCGGCCCAGGGAGTGCTCGCTCGCGCTGCTGGCGGGCATATTCGTACTCACATGCATCTTCTTCGCGCGCGATGGGAGCGGGCTGCGGGCGACGAGGCCGTCGGAGGCGCTGAGTGAGCCATTCAAACTACCGCCAAGCGTCGACCCGAGTATCGCGAACCCCTCACCCGCATTCGTCAATGCCAACGCCGCCGGGGTGGACTCAGCCATCTCATCCGGCCCTGGATCCTCCGTCTCCTCGAGCCCAACCGACGGCGGCCACGCACAGCCAGCAACGAGTCTCTCCCTCCCGCCACTCTCACCCGAGAACCCACGCGCAATCATAATCGAATCCACCATCATCCCCAACCTCATCCCCATCATGCTGCACTTCGCGACCGTTCTCGGGCCCTCCTGGGGCATCATCCTCTTCACCCTCGCCGACGGCTGGGTCGAGCCGCTCTCGCCCGCCTTTCAGCGCCACCTCGCCTCGGGCCGCATCGAGATCCGCTTCCTCCCCGCCGGCACAGCCCTCACCTCCTCGCAAGCCGTGTCGCGCTTCCTCACGGCGCCGTGGCTGTGGGAGCAGGTCAAGGCGGCGCCGCGCGTGCTGCTGTTCCAGAGCGACAGCGTGCTGTGCAGCAAGGCCGAGGCGGCGGTCGAGGACTACTTCGAGTACGACTATGTGGGTGCGCCGATCGCCAGCGTATACGGGCAGGGGTACAACGGGGGCTTGTCGATTCGGAATCCGAGGGTATTTTTGGAAGTCACGCAGGAGGTGGATTTCGCGGCGAGCGGGCAGGAGTTTGAGGATCAATTTTTCTTTGGGGAGCTGAAGAGGCGCGGGGCGAGGATGCCGGTGGAGGAGGTGGCCAAGACGTTTGCGGTGGAGACTATTTATTACGAGACGCCGTTGGGGTACCACCAGCCGCAGAGGTGGCAGGCGGAAAAAATGGGGGAGATTGAGGCGTGGTGTCCGGAGGTGAAGATGTTGATTGGGAGGCGGGCGAGTTGAAGAGGAAAGATGCTGAGTGTTTCTTGGCTGAGCTGTGGGATAATGCGCTTGTTGCACGCCAGAGCCGGAGACCAGCTACTCTCGTTCTCATCTTTCTGATAGGCTGGTTTGCTTGGCCAAGTTGAGTGACATGGCAGACTGACCTTCTCGCTCTCACCTTTGAATGCCATGAAATTTGGCCCCGCTCCGGGCAGACCGGACCCGGGCCCGCGCCGGGACCCATACGGCCGCTCCACGGGAGGACAAGAATAGATTCTCGGCTGCCAAAGTGGATTCCCTCTCGACCGTACACTGCATTTGACTGCGCAATCGAATCTACGCAGTGCCACGAGAATGTCTTGCAAGCACAATGGTTGGCGCAGATTCCGCCTTGGGGGCTCTGATCCAGCCCTGGAGGAAGTAGGCATCTGAGACCAACGGCTGACTGGCCCGCTCGTGTGATGGAGGACCTGTGCATCGGCAAATCCACAACCGTGAGGCTGAGCCTACTGCAAGTTTCGCCTCTCACTTCGCTCATCCAGATCTTGAGGCAGACTTGTGTGTGGCGCACCTGGTCTTCGTTGACGAAGCGCGACAAAGCCAGCCTCGGCCTAAAGCGAGCTGGTCTCGAGCGTGCATAGCGGCAGATCATGCCAGCTTTCATAAAGAATCCTCGATGAGGCACTTCTTGGAGAAGAGGCAGGGGTTCAACTGTTTCCTGTGACTCGAGACGAGCTCTACAAAGGACGGAGCCATCTGCCCGTGCGACAGCTTCAGAGGCTCTGAGTCGTGGTGCGTCGTCGTGAGTCCCAGGGAAGCTTGCATGCGCAGGTGCGGGGCTACGATGGTGCATCCACCGCACGGAAACTCGTCCCAACTTCACCAACGAGCTTTGCGGTCTCTGCCGGGGTTGACCTAACTCTATTTGGCCGTATTGACCATCAGGCGAAGCTGAACCATCGTGTTGAGCTTGATCCTTCGGTGACGAAATGAGGCGACACGGCCAGACTCGGTTTCCACGGGTCCGCACTTTCGTGGCAACTCAAATTGTGTTCGTATGTTATAGCAGAGCAAGATTGCCATCCTGGGTGACCACAGCGACGAGACGGCTGCGGACAAAGCATGGCAACAGCAAGCGCCAGCTGAGATGCTCCATGATGCAACGGTCCAGCTCCACTGCCGTGTCAACCAGCGCCGCCGTGGCACAAACAAGGCTGGCGGCTGCAGATTGCCTAGATAGCCAAGCGAGCGTCACACGGCTGGCCGGCGGTACCTTGATGAGGCCAAGGCTGACGAGCTCGGGACGGCAACGGCGCGAGGTTTCTGGTGCGTTTCAAGGGCACTGGCCTGGGGGTGCGCAGCGAGCACGAAGGAGCCAGAGTTGGCTGGCCAGCTCTTGGGGGACCTTGTGGGATGAGCAGTGGTCAAAGAGACGCGAAGCTTTCCAACAGCAAGGCTTGTCCTCGTTGGCGACGGCGATCTGCCGTCAAAGACGAGGACGTTTGGAACCTGGCTTTGGCTGATTGCAGACCCGTGGAGCCCAGCAGCAAGCTTGCTGCAGCACGCAGTTCGTATTTGGGAAGGTGATCAGCGACAGGCATTGAGCGCCAATTTTTGGCAATGGATTGATTTGCATTGATCGGCCATGAAGCGACCGATGCCCTGTGCCGTGTGATTGTGGCAGTGCAGAGTTCTGGCACCGTGGCCGTCGCCGGCGCCAACAAGGAGTACCGTGTCGCATCTGTGTGCCGCAGTCCGCGCACACCCAAGACGGGCCTCGTACTGTCCACATGTGTCAGCGCTCGCTCTTGTAGAGGCGGAGCAGGTCGTCTGCCCGGCCTGGTCTGGACAATGGGAAGGCCCGCCAAGATTGTATCTCGTGAGAATCGGCGTGACAGCGGAGAAAAAGGGGAAAGGCACATGCATGTTGGACCTGTTGAAGGATGACGAGTCGCAAAAGCAGAGAAATGAGAGTGACACTCAGATTCCCACTGCTGCTCTTGGCAAACCACCAAAGATAGCGAATTCGAATCCCGCAGAGATCAGAGGAGCCCGGTCAAGGATGGCCCAAAATGCAATGACCTCACATAATCACAAGCTGGGGGCTGAAGCAAGACACCGCGGCCACTGCAGCCTTGTCAGACACGGCTAGGCCCAGCCTCCTCCCCTGCCCACCCAGAATGCCCCATCTCATCTCTTCCAATTCTTTCTGCCCACCATCCTTCGACCACGTTTCAGGTTTGCTAGCCCTGCATGTTGCATACTCATCTTGTGCCACACAGACCCGCACACAGCCAGACAGGGCTGCACTGCTAGGGTCAATTAAAGGACATCCGGGTTTCAATGTTAAATGTCTATTATATGGATTTGCCCCCTGGGGTCCACTGCCACTGGCCCTACCACTGCCTTTCCTTTGACTGTGCACTCTCTGCTTCATACTTACTGGCTTCCAAGTTGCTAGCATTGTTTCTTTTTTTGTTCCTTTCACCAACAGACATACCCGATTCTTCCAACACAGTCCTGGACACCTTTGGTCGCGATTCGACCCGCCATCTTGGTCATCCCTGATCAGCAACGCAACTGGACTCGCGACCTTGATCACGGCCACCAGGTTGGGAACTTCTCCACGGAGCCTCCTCGACACACGTCTTGCATCCCGCCCAAGACAATCCTCATCACCGACACCTCGCATGCGGAGATGGGAGAGTACAACGCCTACCGGCATGGCGCCGCCGACGACACCAACGCCATCGAGATGGGCATGGCCAGCACCTCACGCATACCAACCAACCAATCCTCCACAACCTTCAGCAACAGCGACTCCTTCACCAAGCACGAGCACCCGTCACTAGACAAACGCGACCCAAACGAGCTCGAGACCGACTACCAACCCTTCGACTGGAAGCGCGTGTTTCTCTCCAAGAAATACCTGCCCGTGTGGATCGTTCTCATCCTCATCGGCATTGCCACTGCGCTGATCACGTTGAAGCACGACCAGGTCGTCGAGGTGCTCCGGCCGTTTGCCGAGAAGGTCCGCGATATTCCTGCGGGGTGGCTGATTTTCGTGGCGATCTTGTTTATCATTTCGTTCCCGCCCTTGTTTGGCCATGAGCTGGTTGCGCTGTTGGCGGGTGTGGTGTATGGGCTTTGGATCGGGTTTGCGGTCGTTGCCGCGGGAACTTTTATTGGCGAGAGTGAGTTTGCGGCCGAGCCTGTCTTCATATGAGAATTGTGATGGACGGATGTACTGACAGTGCGTGACTAGTTGGAACATGGTTCGCCTTCAAGAAACTCTTCCGCACAAAAGCTGAGAAGATGGAGCGGACGAACCTCACCTACGGCGCCATGGCGAAACTGTGCCGCGATGGTGGCTTCTGGGTATGCACGCTCAAATCATTCCCACTTTTTCCATCGACTAACACCAATCATAGATGGTCTTTATGATCCGCCTCTCCGTTGTCCCCTCGCACATGTCCACGGCCGTCTTCTCCACCTGCGACGTGCGCTTCTGGCACTTTGCCATCAGCACCTTCTTCACGCTCCCCAAGCAGCTCATCCTCGTCTACCTCGGCGTGCTGCTCCTCGGCGGCAAGTCCGACTTCTGGGTCAAGTTCGGCCTCTTTGGCGTCGCGGGCGTCATCACCATCGCTTCCGGCGCCTGGATCTGGTGGAAGATGCGCGCCATCAAGAAGGACCTCATCGTGCGGCAGGACGCGCAGCGCGCGCGCCAGGCCCTGCGGCGCGACAACAGCTACAATAACCAGACCATGGCATCATCAACCACCGGAATAAACCAACAACCGCCGGCGTACGCGGGTCAGTTCGAGCAGGAGCAGGCCGAGGTTTATAGTGCCAGCTATCGATCTTCGCCGCCGCCCCCGCAGCAGCAGCAGCAGCAGCAGCAGCAGCAGCAAGGGCCGGAGAAGGCGTATCGCCCGTACAACGCGCAGAGCCAGCAGAGCGCGTACTACCCCGAGAACAACAGTGGGGACTTGGGCACGTATGGCCAGGCGTATTCGCCGCCGGGCATGGCGTTCACGACGCCGGAGGCGTATCACTCGACGTCGCCGACGGCGGCGGCCGCGCCGAGGTATCAGGCGAGTGTGCAGGATAGCCCGGAGCAGACGACGGCGCATAAACCGTATGGCTTCGTATAAGGGAAGAACACACCGGTATCTCATTGGTCGAGAATATTACGACACATTCTCGAATTCATCTGGCCTCGACACGAAGGACATCAATCTAGGGCGGACGGAGGAATCTTTGAGAAAACTCCCACATTTTTGCATTTGGCGTTCGCTGGGTACTAGAATGCCACCCGGGTCGGTCGGGTTGGGCATTGTCGGCGGGGGGGGGGGCAAATGAACATAATGATGGAAGGGGGAAGGACGCTCCCCACGGCGTTCCGGGTTATGAATTTCTTTTGGGCACACAACATTCTTGTACACACTTGGAAAGCTGTACGACTTTATTTTGTCAATTTTCAAACAACAGCGGTGCTGTATATTCGAGGCGTGGTGCGGACAACCAGACAGACGTTGGAAATCGAGGCTGAGGCAAGATCTTGTGCCATATAGAGCGGGCTGGCGAGGAAAATTCGAGAAGCGTCCTGCTGGTCAACTGCTGAGATGTTGATCCAGTGCATAGCGACAATAGTTTGACTATGTCAGAAAATCAACTTTACCAATGCAACGAAATTAGGAACTTGGATGCCTTCTGCTTGCAGCCGTGTGCAAAATGACATGGGAATATTGGAAACGTTGCCTGTGCCGGTATTGGTATTGAGCCTGTAAACAGCAAGAATCTATGGACTCAACGCCATGCTCCTTTCTTAGATCTCATGTGGTATCTCGATTGCACGCAAGGAGAACAGCGACGGTACATCCCTCAGGACTTTACTCCGCCAGCGTTTGCCAGTATACTTGGCTGAACAGTCACACCTGCCCCTCTGGAGGGCACCAAAGGTCCACCAGGTTTGTGAGGCACCTTCGATCCCAAATTCCCACGGCGAGGCGCCGACCTCAACAGCCCCTTGGCGCGATTCCCGCCGGTGCCTGTATTGCGCGTGTAAAGCTGTCAGGCGTTTGACCAGATCAGATGCACGCAAGCTGCGATGCCATGTTCCAAGCACACCTTGCAGCCATTGTATGTCGGAACAGCATTGCGGACAACGCCCGGACGGCCTCACTCCATGATAGCGAGCCTCCTCACCAGCTGCCGCCGGCTTTCCTGATCAAATCCGACATCTTGTCTTTCATGTTCCTGTCCATGTCGCTGCACAGCTTCTCCAGCCGCAGATCCTCCCGTATCGAATCCACCTCATGGTTCCCCAGCAAGAATCGGTACGGTGTCCACAGCGCATAATATCCAGCCGCACACGACAGCCCCACCACAGAAGTCCTTGCCACGCGCCTCAGCACAGAAGCCACCATCGCGCCCCGTCCAACGCCCGCCGTCGCTCCACCCGCAAAGCCTGGCTGCGGCTGTGGCGCAAAATGCGTGATATGCCCATCCACTCCCAAGTTTCCTGCAGGTGTAGCCGCGGCATGTCTCCGAATCATCTCCTTCACGCCGCTCTTTGCCCAACTCCTCGCCATGCCCCAGCCCGCCAGCCCCAACGCGATCGGGCGATCATAGCTAGCAGCCACAGCCGTGCGCGCGATCGGCGCCATCACGGCATCGCGCTCGTCGTCATCGAGCTTGCGGCCTGCGGCGCGCGTGTAGAAGAGCAGCGACTCGAGGCACTCTGCGCGGAAGTCGGCGTCGGCGTAGCCCCAGAGCGGGGACAGGGTGGGGAGTGAGGCGTAGCGGTGCCAGCGGATGGTTGTGATGTAGGACTCGTGTCTTCTGATCCAAGCTTCGAGTGTTGCGGATTCGTGGGGGGTTGGCTCGTCGAGGTCGGCGGGGAGGGATGGGGGCGGGTCGGAGGAGGAGGGCGGCGTGGTGGATGGAGTTGTGAAGTTTGGGAAGGGCGAGGAAGATGCTGGCAGCGTGGGCGGTGGCCTGGCTTGCGGGTCGCTGGTAAAACCTGGTGGTGTTTTTGGATTGGGGACCATCTTGGTTGTGGCAAGAGGGTGTAGTGGTGGTGTCTTGTTGAAGTGAAGTGCAGCAGTTGGTGCTAAGTCAGTCAGTCCCTGATGGAATTATTGAGTGCTGCCCATCGGCGGCTGCACGTACCAGGGACAGGGACCATCCCTGCTTAAGTGCTTGCAGACGCGTGAACCCCTGATCACCGGCTCTTTGAAGAAACGAAGAGCCGTTCAAAGGTTGCAATAATTTGATCCTCGTAGCATCGCAGCTACTACTACTACTGTGAAAAAAAGCACTTGTTAGAATTGGCATTGCAACTCTCCGGACTAAGTTCAGGCTTTCCAACCTCAAGAAACCCTTCTTTGCCGGCCCCTACAATTCGTAAAGGGCCACGCAAATTAGTGGAGGACCGTCTACGACCCCCCCCCCAGCCGGCCACTTACTAGTACCTACTTGGTAGGTACTCGTAGGTACTAGGTAGGCAGCCGAATCCGCCAAATTGCTTGCCATAGCTGAAGGGAATGAATTGGCCCCTCCCTCCTTGGTTTTTGTGACAAATGCACCACGATCTGGATTGGGAAAGAATGCTTGGCTTCAAGGGCCTGAAGAACCCACAATTAATATTACCTAGGTAACCTTGCAGCTTTTAGGCGGGGTGTTTATACTTCTGGGGTCTATAGGTGCCGGTGGTCCACTCCCATCTTCAGGCTTCCACCACTATAAAATCGATTCTCGTCAGCACTTGTTTGTTTGTTGCGACGGCTTCGGTTTTCCCACTTCTCCGCCCCGCCATCCTCTCGCCCATTTTCCCGGTGTTGCCCTCACTCGAGGCGGGGCAGTCTGTGTGCATCTCCTTGTCACATCACAGCTATATCATCCTGATGCTCGATCTATCTGCGACCACCACTTCACCTGCATAGCTTCGGCGCCGGCTTGTCACCACTTGGTCCACCACCGACCACTACAGCTGTTGGGACGCCAGCAGTCTCACGAGTCTCCTGCCTCATGGGTCTCAAGTCCAGGAACTAAACACGAGGCATGTATCGGAACGGACACTCGCCTCCTGCCGCCTACACGGCGGCTATCACACGCGAGCCTTTCATCCTGTCCGGCTTCGATCGTCAGAAGCAGTGCGACATCGACTTCAACACCATCTCCTTTGGTGCTATGTGGTTCCGCAGAAACTACACCAACGAAAATCACGCGCACATTACTAGTCGGTGCAAGTACGAAGTAGACGCACAGCGCGTTCGCTATGGTAACAACATCGCCGTTCTCTTCAAGGCCTGCTTCCAGCTGAGCCACGGCTATGGTAGTGCCGACTTCTGGCAAGCCATAGGAAAAGGCTTCGGCGCTTCTGCCGATTCGGTCAGACACATGGTGGACATCTTCCTCGCTGCTAGACGACTCTACAAGCAAGATCACGCAGGTGAAGACAGGAAGGACAGGAGTGGAGCCAACGCCGCAGTCGACAAGTGGGATGATTTTCTGTGGTGCTGGGGGGCCAACGCGCATGGCAGACAAAGTAACGCAGTCCCCATAAGTCATGAAGCAATCGAGTACTTTAAAAACGTCAAAGGACGCCTAGTGGATATGGCAGGTGTGCTTCCAAAAGAGGTCGACCACCAATTCCACAGCCCGTCAGATCCTCGCAAGCGCTCTCCTTCTCCCGGCTCATGGGCCCCTCGAAGCCCGAAGCGCAGGCAGAGCTCGAGCTACTTTGATCAACCGGACTCATTGCACTCCCGAGGCCCGCAACCACTGACTCCTGTATCCAGGGGAATCCAAATCAAGGGGTCGTCGACTGAGCACGAGTCTCAAGATGTCGCGCCGTCAGGAGAAGATGTCCAAAAGACACCTTGTATTGAAAAGAACTACGCCTCGGAGCTATTCGAAGCCATACGGGCTCCCACCAAGACGCACAAGGCTGCTGGATCATCTACCGACGCGCGTCCCATCGACACGCGTGACTCCGTGCCATACAACAATTCACCAGGCAAGTATGCGGCAAAAGAGAAGTTAGAGCTCCGGGATTGGATCGAGTCCTTGATGGACAAGAAGGTGCTTAATGCGGCGACACCCGATTCAGCATTGAGGGATATTCAAGAACAGATCGCATCCCTTGTCCAGGAAGTAAAATCCGTCAAAGAGGACAATGCTGGCCTGAAAAAGCAGCTGTCCAAGACAGATCTCGATGAATCCACTCGCCGAATGGTACGTAGACCTGCTTCTCTCGAGGACAAGCTGCTTGTCGATGGGGCGCCGGAGATACAAGCAAAAGTTGCCGCTCTCGACTCGAAAGTGACCATACTCGAAGCCAGCAAGTCCCAGGGAATTGACGCGTCCGCTGCCCAAAGGTTGAAAGACAGAATGGCGTCTCTGGAGGGCAAAGCCATAGCGACAAATGCGACAACTGCCGCGTCCGACACAGCTCAGTTGATCAAAGCCAGCAACGACGAGTTGTGGACTTATGCCCAGCGACTGGAAAATAGGATCACCAAAGTTGAGGGAAATGGGAGCTTTGGCGGACAGCCTTGCGACTTAGGAAGCGAGCTTAAAGATGTTATGCTCCGGCTGGACGGACTAACCCGCGCAAATGTGGAGGCCCAGCTCGAACATCACAAAACAGACACAAACGCCAAATTTGACCAGGTTCAGCGAAACATGAACGATGCAACGAAGAGGATCAACAGTCTTCCCAGCCCAGCGTCCATATCCGAGAGAGTCTTTCACGTCGAGAAGAACCTACGTGCCGAGCACGAGAGGTACCAGCGAGATATGGATGAGCGCTTGAAAGTGCCCGTCAAAGACATTGGAGATGTCAGAGTCCAGGTCAAATACCTAAACAAGCTGTGGAACGAGGCTGCGGCTGGCATAGCCAAGACAGAGTCAGTCGTCGCGCTTAGGGGTGACCTGGACGCACTGACGACCGACATTGCAAAATTATCCAAGGGATGCAATAGCGTGGCTACCGAAGGCTCAGACACATCTCTGAGAGATCTCGTGACAAAGCTGCAGACCTCCGTGTCTGATTTGTCCGCTAAGGTTATCAAGGCCACGTCTGAAGCAACTGTGGCATTGATTCGAGCCAACGAGCTACAAGTCCAGATCAAGGCGCTGCAGTCGGCCGAGAGAAGCTCAAAGGCCAAAGCCTTGAATGGCGAGGTACACGATATACGCAACAGACTCGACGGTTTGTACAAGGCTGTATCAATACTGAGTGAGCTTCGGCCCGTACCGCAGTAGTCATCGCTTCTCTTCTTGTCTCAGTGGATATCTATCCACACGAGGGTGTCAGTTGTCGGCAAAGCTCGGACGCAACTCCTGTGCGAGATGGTGGAGGAGGACTTGCTATCAAGGCGCAGGAACGGCGTTCATTGTTGGCCACGCTTTTCTCCACAGCGGAAAAATCGTCCCGAGATGTTTTTGATGGTGGAAGCTTGTGTCAAGGATGGGAGAACAATTATTACGTGTATTTTGTACGCTGCGAACGATACCCACGTTGCGAGAATTTGGGGGCTGCCTGGCTTCGAGTTAGCCAAAAGAGTAATTACATACGAGCACCGACATTATTTACGATGCTATTCAGCATTAGCTCGCGAAAGCCTTTACGAGACAGTGTCGATATACGCGCTGGGAATCACGTTTATGAATGTGCATTGCGTGGAATTCGTACATAGTGGAGTCGAGCGACAATTCGCATTACAGGAAATTGATATTTTGTGATGGGGAGAGAATGTTTCGAAGATGGGAGCCTGTGCGCCGATGATTGGCACTAGACGTCTACTCGTAGGGTCGACAATATCAAACAAACATTGTCAAACTACTGTACGGGGTCTTGGCAGGACCTATAAGCTGGCTTTGTACTACTCACAAGTCGTGTACGGTTTATACTTATCAAGCCGTTAATACTACTAAACTTTGGTCGAATGTTTCAACAAATAAGCGGCTTATCATTACCAGACGGCTTATTAAGCATTAATAATTTATGTAGGGCTTACTAACTAAAAGATTTATAATAAAAAAAGGCTTAAAAGTTTACCGTTTCAAATTGTTTTCTTATTTATATTAATATATCTCCCAAGCAATTTCATATATAGTATATACTTGTTTAATAGTAGTCTTATGACCCAAAGGACCAACAGCAGGTCAAGGAACAGGCCAGCGGTCAGCTGCGCCCTTGGAAGCCTGAAAGCCAACACATCAGGCGGGAAACCTCTATTATGTAAGCAGGAAGAAATTATGTAATCACAGGGTTAGGGATTGGACCGCAAGGACCGACGAGCGGTCCCATCGATACCACAATGGACCGCAAGAGTCGATCTGCGACTCTAGCGACCCAGTACTAAAGACGGTATGAAGGCCACAGGATATAAGGACACGGTTAGCACCCGATAGATAGTATTTCCTTCATAGCTCTTCAGTTGTCAATCTAAGTATTCAGCCCACCCTGAATAGCCTCACGGCTTCTGATCATCACTTGCACGAAAGAACGTTCTCAATATTGCACTCGTCACCTCTACTACCTTATTGCTAACATAAACCCTCTGACACCCTCTATATACTCACGGGTATTTAGTGTGATCATCACAAGTAGGTAACTTAAAAAACAAATTAATCAACTTCATTATTTACACGAGTAAAACTCTTTAATCTTACTATAAAGGCCTCCCGCCGTGCTTCTTCTTCTTCGCTATACCTTTCCTTTTTACCTTATTTTAGCTAGTAAGCGCTAATAAACTACTCAATAAAACTAAGCCGCTTATACTTATAAACCGACTTTATTCCATACAACTTATCATGAATGAATTATTAGCTAACGGTATATTAATAGCTTATAAATACTATCAAGAACCCGCACAGTAAAAAGCAGAGCGAAGCTGTCTTGGGTATGTAGTTATCCCCGAATCAACTTTCACTACATGTCGTCCCGAACAGAGGCGCACTTATGTAAACATTCTTGTGCGTTCGGGGCCGTTGCGTTGGTGTGGTTCCCGAATCCTCCGAAAACACCGGAGCCAACCTGGTTGCCAGGTAGCGGAGCTGACATCGCCGACGGTGAGACTGCTGGCACGGCGAGATCGCGGCCTTTGTTTGCAGTCCGACGAGTGTCTGGCGGGAGATGACTCTAGTTAAGCTTCGCTATTCATCTCTTACAAATATAAAAGACGGAGATGTCCCTTTGCGTGACAGTCCGACTTGGGCGTCAAGCGACTCTCAGGCATACTCCAGTAACTTTCCGGAAAAGCGCAGAAACGATTTCAGTCTTCTCAAACAGTCCGCTGCTATCCAAGATCCACACGCGGAAGAACCACATCCTCACTGCCACCATCTGCCCAACCACAATGTCTCCGCCACGCATCGCAATAGCAGGCGGCGGCCCCGCAAGCCTCACCCTCGGCGCGCTCCTCCACCGCCAACACATCCCCTTCACCATCTTTGAGTTCCGCCCCTGCCCCACGCCCACCAATCTCGCACAGCCCTCGTCCCCGCTCGACCTCCACGAAGAATCCGGCCTGGCCGCGATCCGCGCCTGCAGGCTGTGGGAGGCGTTCCTTCCGCTCACGACAGACTGCGAGGAGAGCATGATCGTGGCCGATGGAGCGACGGGCGCGGTGCTTCATGCTGATGATGGCAGCGCCGCTCATAGGCCCGAGATTGCGAGGCTAGGGATTACGGGCCTGATGTTGGGCGTCGTGCCGCAAGGGGCGGTGCGGTGGGGTACGAAGGTCGTGGCGGCGAAGAGGGACCCGGGCACTGGCCAGACGTCGCTACAGCTTCAGAGCGGCGGCTCCACAGCGGAGGAAGCTTTCGATTTCGTGATCGGCGCAGACGGCGCGTGGTCGCGCATCCGCCCGCTGTTGACACCCGCCGTGCCGAAGGTGACGAATCTGAGCTACGTTACATTGCCTATCAAGAACATCACGACGCGTTTTCCGGAGCTTGCAGCGCGCATTGGGAAGGGTACGTATAGCGCGTTTGCGCGGCGCCATATGCTGTCGACGCAGCGCGGGGCGGGGGATAGTGCGCTGGTGACCTTTTTCGTTAATGATGTGGATGTGGGTGCGGCGCGTATTGCGAAGCTGGGCGGCATGGGGCTAGCGGAGCTTAAGGTGGCGCTGTTAGGAGAGGAGGGGCTGTTTGGGGGTTTTGCTGAGGAGGTGAGGGAAGTTGGCGAGGCGGCGTTTGGAGATGCGGTGAGAGAGAAGGGTGGTGAGGGCAAAGTCGAGGTCAAGCCGCTAGTGATGCTACCTCCGGGGTTGACGTGGGAGACAGTGCCGGGCGTTACGCTCATTGGCGATGCAGCGCATGTGATGCTGCCGACGGCAGGGGAGGGTGTGAACTGCGCTATGCGCGATGCGTTGGATCTAAGTGCTGTCATCGGGAGGGCGTGGAGAGAGGCTGCAGCAGATGGGCAAAGGTTTAGAGCGGTGCTGGGCCCGTTGGTGAGGGATCTTGAGATGGAGATGCAGGCGCGCGCAGCGGAGTTCTCACGGGAGGCGATGGGGAATGCCGAGATGATGTTTGGCGAGGAGGGGGCAAAGGGCATGGCGGCATTTATGACTGAGGCTCTAGCGGTTGGTGGTGATGCTGCTGGGAAAGAGGGGGAGGGTATTGGTATGGCCGATCAGTAGGCAGGGGCACGACACGTATGGGTATTCTCGGACCCACGACCCAAAACTGTCGGTCTCGTAGCTGATTGTCCTCGAGGCGGTGACCCTAAAGGCGCTGTGCGGTTTTCCAACCGTGGGTTGGAGCGAGAAAGGGAGACTCTAAACCGGCTTCTATCCTTTGAGAATGGTGTACATCGTCACATTAATTGTAATTATATACACAGATAGATTCACCATACAAGTAGTGTGGTCACAGTTATCAACACCGCGCGTCCTAAGAGACGTCTCAATTCTCGTGTGCATCAGTGCGAACCGTATCAGATCTTCGATGTGCGAGCAATTTCGCCGCCTCGAGACTTCAGGCATGTGTCGACCACCTTGGCAATCGCAATGCACTCCTCGTCTCGCATGCGGGTCGTGAAGACTTGAATAGACAGCGGTGCCCCTTCTAGATTCTCCGGATTGTCTGATGGAAACAGTAAGCTTCACTATTCAAATACGTGAAATAGGTGCAGAACAGGAGTGGAGAAGTTGAATTGGATAGATCAGGGCATGTGCAAAGCTGGGCTTACAAGGGGGGGCGAATGATCCGGGAGGAACTTCAAAGCTTCCTGCGAGATGGGACTTGGTAGCTCTTCCGAAGGGAAGAGAGGCCGCGGGATACTGTTGGAGCATGAGCACTGGTCTTGAGAGCACGAATGTGAAGCCGGGCTTACGTCGACGAAGTTGACCAGCGCGGTATATGGAGCTGGTCCGTATTGATCATGCTCCTGAGAGGAAGGCTAAAGTCAGCGATGTCCACATAGCACAACCAGAATGGCAATGTTTTCTGTATCCCCTCGGGTGGCTTACAACAGCCGTGTTCTGCGCTCCGGGCGCAATGACAGCGTCAAGCTGATGATGCTGCCAAAGCTCCCGCCACGCCTCCTGAATCTCAGACCTTTTCACAGTCAGCAGCGACAAACGCTCTAATGGGTCAGCGATTGATCTCGTGTCCGGCACAAAACTTCTGTCGAACTTTAGTGCCTTCATCGCCTTTCTTCCAGTCACGATGGAAGGAATAAAGGGCTCGCCGCTCTGGAGCACGGTGGCAGCGGACGTCCTATCAAGGCTCCACGTCTGAGCGGCGACGTCGTAGCTGCACGCCACGAGACCCTCGGTCGGCTTCAAGGGGATGATCTCGTGGCCGGCTTTCCGGAGGAGGCTGACGGCGTCTGCCAGAGCAGTTTTTACGGGTGGGTGCAGAGGAAACAGGGGATCTTCTGCTAGGATACCGAAACGCAGCCTGGGCTTCAGGTGCTCGACGGGTCTCCAAGGAACGTCAAAGGCGGTGGAGTCGAACCGTGCAGGCTCTGCGTCGAGGACAGCCTGCATGAAAACAGCCATAGCATCGAAGTCGTTCGTCAAAGGACCCGCCGAAGCCAGAACAGTGCGAAGCCCGGGATTCCCAAGAGGTGCCTGCTTCCCATACGGGACCCGACATGCGGTGGGCTTGAATCCATACAGGCCGCAGCAGAGTGAGGGGATGCGAATCGATCCAGCCACATCTGTTCCAACACCGATAGGCGAGCCCCGAAAAGCGACCAGAGCACCTTCGCCACCAGTTGAGCCTCCGGCTGTGAGACTTGTGTTCCACGGATTAAGTGTCCTTCCAAAAACGTGATTGTGCGAGTCACAAGTCATGAGAGTCTGTGGGGTGTTTGTCTTGCAGTAGAGAACAGCACCCTGCTTGAGAAGAATATCCACAAGACACGAGTTCTCCTGAGACGGCCCATGCTCGAGGTAGGCCACGAAGCCGAGAGTGGCCTCAACGCCCTTCACTTGGAACGAGTCCTTGAGACTGATGGGTAGCCCGTGCAGAGGGCCGGCTAGCTGGCCCTTCTCTCGCTGCGAGTCAAGCTGCCGTGCTCTGTCTTGAGCTTGCTGGAAGAAGGTCTCGGTGAGACAGAACGTCTACACACTCTCATCAGCATGCTTTGTCTGACAAACTTACCCCGCAGATACTCAGAGCATAATTACCAGCTGTTGAGCAATTGCCGCCCTCTTGCAAAATGCAACCGTCACCTCCAGAGACGTGAGCTCTCCTGACGCGAGTGCTCGGAGTAGCTGGGAAACATTGTAGTCTTCCGTTATGCGGAGCTCTTTGGGACTGAGGATACCTGAACGGCGAGGAATGTCGAGGCTGAGCAGATCCGTCTTCGAGGTTTCCAGCGAGCGGGGAAGGCCGTTCGTCACTATCAACGGGAGTTTCCAGGCCTCAGGAATCAAGCTGGCGCCCTGTCTGCGTTTCTCATCGAGCTTGGCCTGCCAGGCCTGAGACATCTGGGTAGACATGGTGGGTCCAGACGCCGTGAGGTTTACTGAGCATATGGGTGGGAGTCGATACAATCATGTCCCGAGGTCAATCCTCCAACTTGAATATGCGTTGCAACTAGGCCGGCTTAGGTAAGCAGCTGAATAGACATCGTATGAATTACTTTCCAGCTTCGTGATGTTAACATGGATATGATACTCCTAGTGAATACCATTTTGTATCACCGTTCCACTTGCAGACGAAAGTTCCTACAAGACCACTCGGAGCGCCGGTTCTTATTCTACCATTCCTCTCAGCATTCGATTCGTCATCGCGCAGGCATTACTTGGTAGAGAGGTCCTTGGCAAAAAGGTCGACGGAAGAACACAGGGAATGCACCCTGAGGTGAATGTTCGCGAGGTGGTTTTCCAAGAGGTAGTCATCCTAAACGTATTTTGACTCGAAGATGATATCCTATGGGCGATGTTAGAAGCGGTACTACCCAGGTACTGTGTATGTGATCCTACTGGAGACTTTAGTGACGGGTTCGCACAAGAGCGGAGTCCGTGGTCAAGACTTTTGGCGGCGACGTCGGTAGGCTGTCCCATCAAACTGATTCCATCCATGGATTATTTACCACCAGCAGGAAGACTGCCAACCGTGCGAGTGGGATGGCTCCTCAAAGGTCCAATTCGAGTGACTCGTGACCATGATCGCAATCGGAGCCCTCTGGGCAAGGAATATTACACTCCTTGCATGATGGGAAGGTAGAACACCTCTTTTCCGTGGATGTACCCGTATCGCATTTGCAAAGATGGTCAAACCCCCATTTTGCGTAGCATGGCTTCATGGGAAGCTCATGGCGGTGATCGCAATCGAAACCCTCTGAGCAAGGAATTCCACATTGCTTGCATGTTGCCATGATGTCGCATACCAAGTCTTTCGATTCACCCGTGTCGCATTTGCAAAAAAAAAACAAAAAAAAAATGGTCGAAATAGTCCTTTATGTCGCAGTCTTCGGGTTTCTCGGTTGGCCGAGAAAGCGGAGCGGTGGTGTCCTCAGTGCTGGTAGTCAGATCGCTGGAAGATCGTGTAAGACCAAGGCTTGCGAAGGCCAGGACGACGATGCCCGATGACAGGATGGTCAGCTTCATGTTGATGGCTTGGCTGAGGAGTAGTGCGACTCGAGATGGCTGGGTTGCGTCGGCATCGGCAGTGATGGAAAACCTAAGTGAAGTCTTGCGTTCTGTGGTTCGAGTGGAAGGTTCGACGAGATAACGTGAGCACTTCTGGGCATTTTATAGCCATGCTGAGCTCATGGAGAGGTCATGAGGTCCGGGCATCAGCGCTGGTGAGCCTGTTAGCTTGACTACACTGAGTAGGCGAAATCGTCACCATGGGGTGGACTACAGAACCAGAAAGTATGCGGCAGGACCAAATATTGCCTGCACTTTGTTTCAACAGCGGTTTTCCTGAAGCTGGTCAATCAATAATAGTCGCACACTGAGATGGAACAGTAAGGCGAGGCTGTCAATAATTCACAACTTTGTGGCTTAGAGCTCGGGTTGCACGTCGAGGCCGCAGACCTCTCGATCGGAAATGCATACGACTTACGATTCTGCTAAGCTGCCTGCGCAGAGGCGCCAATTGTCGTCAATGCAGACTTGCTGTTAATGCGAACTGCCTCTTCATGCATGGTCTGGAATTTCGTGTCCACAGCGTTTCGCCCTCCACCCTCCACCATCCCCTGATGCCCAAAACTCGAGCAGCCCAAACCCCACAATCGACCTAGTTGCCCCAGTCGCCCGGTCTCTTTGTAAGTTGGCACGGGAGTCAAGTATTGCGTCTCCCCGCGATTCCTTTTATTAGCTCGGTCCGCAGCGAGTCCCCTTAGCCCACCGGTCGGCTTGTGTGGTTGCGACTCTGAGAGTCTCAACTGTGGCTCAACCCAGGTCATGGCTGCTGGACATCGCCATCTGAAGATGCGCATAGCGTGGACCAAGTCTTCTATCACAGCCATAGAAAACCTCCACGACTTCTCGGACTGAGACCGGTATCTGCGACTCAACTTGACCATACTCAAGTACGCTCCACGGTTGTCTCTGGCGATCTCGAAAGGTAGCGCCGCTAGATAGGCCTTCATCACTTGGCTCTGATCCGTCCAGTCAATATCATCGTCGCCAATACGCTCCCAACATTCACGCTCCTTGTCTCTCACACCGACGAACCCCAGGTCGAGTAGGTGGATAAAAGCTTGTCTGACGGAACGTCGGTCAAGTGGATGTCGATCTGGGGATCGTAGAGCGGGCAAGCATGCGACCACTTCACGGATAAGGTCTTAACCAGCGCCCTAAGGCTCTCTCAGAGCCGAAAGCATCGAACAGAGGGTTGTTTTCGAGCGGCGGAAAGATGGCTGATTCCAGCTGCGGAACAAGTGGTTGTACAACGGGAAAGTGGGAGTGGCACATAGAAATTGTTCTGGATGTAGAGTACTGGTAGATACTCTTTGTGAGTCTGACGGCATACCTGGAGGAATTGGGGCGGTCCTAGATTCGCATATTCGCGTGGGAGCAATACAACACCGTCGTGTCGAACATTTGTGTCGTGGCTAAGGGCCTTTGGTAATAAGGCCGGCTTATGGGTGAAGTCTCGAATCTCGCGAGGAAGCTTCAAAAACGAAAAGACTATCGTGTTTGGTTCGTACCCCTTCGCAGGCTCCTGGATGTTGGATGTTGTTAGCTCATGCGAGCCTTGTCCAACCTCCAGCTTCTTCCACACTCAGCTGCTGGATGGCTACCAGGATTGACGCCTCAGATCTATCACCATTCAAAAGCTGAACGAACCCCTAGAGTGCGGTATATGAACAAAGACAAAGCGGTCGGGCGCTGCTAGGACGATACGTGCGAGAGGGAGACGAGTCAAGTTGTTTGTTTGCAAACGACGCAGGATGCATAACATCCGTGGAACACCTTGCATTCGCAAAGTGGCACAAAGCTCGCAAATGACATTAGCAACCTGAACTTCATGGGATGTCGGGAGTCAGAGTGAAGCTCACAAGGTTGACACTGATAACCAGTGACCGGGCAACCTGCTTGATCAGCGAACTTGTGATAGAAAATCGTGATTCAGCCCTCGAACGAGGTCTCGCAAGCCGTGAAGTCCAATAAGGCTGGAGTGGGGCCCCTGGGCAATCCCTATCAGAATAGTGAAAGACCATTGGTCCAAAACCAGGGCAACTTGAACGTTTAACTCTAGCTGTGAACCTCTGACGGCGAAGGCGAAGAAAAGGCACGCAACGTGTGGAAAACCTTGAGGCTTTGGGCTTCTTTCCTCGACCTTGGCCACAATTTTCAAGATGATTTCTGTCGCGCGTGGCTAGCTAGAGCTCTGCGTCTGGTCCTCATCCAGTGACCTATCGATTTCCGCATCATGACCAGCTTCCAAGGCCCAAGATGTTCATGAACGGTCGACCAAGTGTTTGCTTCATCATCCTGTTCTGTCCAGATCTTGTGAGCCTAAATTTTAATCCGTACTTGAGTATAATGTCGTGACTCGAAAAGCGAGCTGTCCCAACCACTACCAGAGGCGACTTTGAGGACTTGAAAGATGCTCGGCCTAAGCGCCGATCCTGGGGAACTTAATTTTCACCTCAACCCAGTCCATGGCCTTCGGACACCGCTCCTTAGATATTCACATTGCGCGAACCATGTCCTCGATCGCAGCCGTGGGGAATGTCCACGTTGTATCTCTCGTCCACACCACCGGAGGCCGCCACTGCAAGGGTGCTCGAGCGAGTGAACGCAGTGGCAGAGGCGGTCGCACCACACACGCCCCGTGCTCGTTGTGAACAACGTAGGCAGGCAGCGCCGGCAAGTAAGCTTTTAACACCTCATCCCGATCGCTCCAGTCGAGCGTAGCATCCCAGTGCGCCGCTGCGGGTTTCGCTTCTTTGGGCTTTCACGTTGCTCGTTTCCCATACCAACGAAGCCCATATTGAGCAATCGCAAAGGAGGGCTGAGCAACGACCACGATGAGCGGATATCGTCCAGGGGGCAGTCATGTGACCATGTGACAGCCAAGTCCTCAATCAGCTGCATACCGCTTTGAGGGCCAAAGGTGATGTGAGCACCCGAAGTTGGCTTCTTCGCGAAACAGCGAAGTAACGCCTCCTTGACGGGGAATTCCCTTGCGACCAATGCAACGGCGGAGGTTAGTTCCAGAAGAGTCGGTCATGTAACTAAGCACCATCTTGTATATGAGGTCTCGGATCACATGAGGGATTTTGTAGTAAGGGGCAGCCTGTCTTGGTGGGCTCCTGCAATGGTCACAATTGGTTAGCATCCTGCGTGGCGCAACCTTCTCCTCTGTGTCTTTTTTCACTCCGTTCGCCATAAAGGGCCGAAGTGAATGCTGTGTGGCCTTATACCATTTCGCCATATGAGATATCTCACCAGACCAGGATGTAGAAGAGGCAGCAACAACTCACAGAGTTGATATCAACGACTAGACGAACAAAATGAGCAGGCTGCACACCGGCAGACATGGTGCCACGACGTACAACCAGAGCAGTGTACGCCTTTGCCATTTGAGTCTGCTTTTCAGAATCCATCTCTGTTTCGAGAAGGTGGTGAGTGCTTTGGATGGGTTATGTGGTTTCAGGATTGGAAATTGGCTTGTTAGGGGCGCAAGAACAAGTCGACCAGTCATCTATCCAGAAATAGAAGATGTTAATGAAGACAGCCAGAGGCAGAAGGAACAAGTTGAGTTGCGATTGAAGTGATGGGCAGGGGGCAAGCTCATACTATTTGATCTCTGTAAGAGCAAATTCAAATAATGCGGGCAATTCAGAAACGGCAGCCCTGCTGGCAAAAGAGCAGTAAAGCGATTTTCATGTGAAACCCGCCAACTGTGTTATGACCTGGTGTTGAAAATCTTTCTCTGTTGTCAACTGGTCATTGGTAAGAATGACCACTTGCTCCTTTCTGTCTACTTGTATTATGGAAGTCCCAATTCACCCATCTGGTCCCCGATCTTCATAAGCCATTTTTATCATAATGGTCCACGGATGTAGGACCGTTAGCTAGAACTTTTCTCGGCCTCATTCGCCTTGGACTATTACATTACGAATGCATTAAAAAAGCTCTAATTCCTTGACTATTAGCACAAGTGTGCTCTTATAAATATGTGGATCGTCAAAATTCAGGCAGGAAGCTGGAATACAGTATGGTGGGTAGCGTCTCAAAATTCATGTAAGGGTTGGGTTGTAAGCTAGTAATGCCTCAAATTACCTTCAGCGGCAGTGATCATTCAGACACAATATGCTGATATCATGTTCCCGCTTGTAGTAATCATCTGGGCTTGCACAAGAAGAAATAAAGAGAGATGGACATGACCATACAATAGTGGAAAAGGTTCTCGAGGTCTTCCACTCAGAACCTGCAATGCTCACTAACACCTGCTAAAAGAGTCGATTTCCTTTATGAGACCGCTCCAAATCATGTTCAAAATTCCGAATGAAAAAACGTCGCTTGATACCAATCAAATACACTTGCCTGATTTGTGACGGGCTCCAAAAACCATAGTAGTCCTCAAAGAATGGAAAAGAGAACTACCAAATCAAAGTAGAGCAACCGGCAATTTGCTTTCATTCAAGGATATCATCTCGTCCAATAAAGTATCGACCGCATCATACTTGAGCTTCAAGGCTGAATCTGCCTGAGTCTGAGAGATGTGACCGGTGTCAGGACTGAAGACCATGGCCTTTGGCGTCCTCGGTTCAAATCGCCGCGGTGGAGGCGTCACAGGTGACGGTTCATAAGAGCTCAGCGTGCGAAGTGACGTCCTCGACAAATTGGGCGCTCTCAGATCGTCCAGCTCTTCGGCCGAAGTTTGGAGAACAAGACGAGCCAGACCTGGAGTCGCGGCCTTGTGCTTGTTAAACGTCCGAGTCTTCTCATCTTCATCTGAGGATGGAATTGAAGACTCGGAAGATTGGCGCTGCTTCACAGCGAGCTCTGAAGGCTGGCTCTGGACAGTCTGTGGCCTTGGGCCAACACTAACACTGCGCTTCGAACCACAGTTTGGGTTCCCACAGTTTTGACACGGGCGACGAAAGGTGATCTCAGCGATGATCTCGTCATCCGGATCAGTAGGCGGTCCCAACGAAGGATCACGTATAGTACGAATGATATTTCCGTTCTTCGGGCCGAATTGCGATGTCGAGGTCCGTCTGCCGCGTTGATCCATCCCAGTCTGAGGTCGACTAGGACTGCTTGTCTGCGCTCTTCCACCTGGATGTTGACCATGAGACGGACCTGCGCTTTCTGCATGGGGACTCCTTATGCTGGATCGTCGCGTATTCGTGGAAGTTGCACTGCGACTGCGTCTTCGCCCTCGGTTCTCGTCACTGGAGTTGGAAAGTTTCGTCTGTTGATCTGGACCAGCGATTTGAGAATCCTCCTTCCACAGGACTGTCCGAGACTTCTCAGTCCCCTTGTCTGAGTTTGGTTTGCTGGTCTGGCTTCGCGCTGTGTCGGAAGTCGCGGACGTGCTTCTCGAATCCGACGAGGAAGCCAGTCCACTGAGGGAAGATAGCTCGGTTGAATTAGCACCAGCAGTATCCTCGCTAGTGTCATGACTCCTTGATCGGTCCGCATCATTTCCCGCGGCGAAAGCTCGGTCTCTAGCATCGATCGACATGGACCCAAGATAGAAGTCCAGGGCTCGCTCAATCAACCCTTGGTCGAGGCCGGCAACGCGACCTGGACGACTCATGCTTCGTGGGTTCGGAGACCTGTTGTCGTACTCACGGGCTTGAGCCGTCACAGACTGAGCTCTGCGATGAAGAACGCCCTGACCTGGGCTTCCTGTATCTGAGCCAAACACTTCGAAAGTGTCCTGTTGGAAACGTCCATTCCTGCTCAGGTTCCGTGACTTCGGAGATGATGGCCTCGATGGTCTGACTCCGGTCGCAGTGCTGGATCTTGTGGGTACTTTGCTCCTCAATTCGGGAAGAACTCGTGATTCGCATTCGCCCTCGGGCTTGACGGAGTGGTCAGAGAGAGATGGGCTATGCTCGGACTCGTCAGAACGCTCGTCGGAAGATGATGGCTCAGCACCGTTTGGATATTGCATGTAGATGGTGGGCTGCTGATGAAATCTTGCTGGGAACGATCCATGGGGTAGTGAGTGGTCAGGTGGCGGCGGAGGCGAAGCGAAAGCTCGTGCTGGTGGGTGATGAGGTGGTGGTGGAGGCGAAGCGAAGTTACGCGCCGGTCGTGCTGCTTCGGGCTCTGGCTCTGCTTCATCTTGGCTTTCAAGTCCCCCATGATCGTCCTCGAAGACTATTTCCACGCTACCGCCCCAGATTTGGCCCTCGTCTGGCACAAATTGCGCTGTCGAGTCGAAGCCGTCGTCCACTTCTGATTCCGTCTTGTCACAAACCTGAACCAGGCCAAGCTGTCTTGCTGTCTTAGACGTCGAGCTGGAAGCGGTAGAGCTTGAGCTATCTGGACTCCGAGCCACCACTGTTTCGGACGATGAAGAATCCAGGATCATCGTGAGAGATGCTTGCTTCTCATGTGAACTCAAGCCCGTCTTCGAATGCTCTCCGCTTGACCCGTTTCTGGTGGCAGTCCGCCAACCTGAATTTACCGGCGATGGCTTGAGCAGTAGACCGTCGCCACGGTGGGTATGACCACTCGTCTTCAACTCATACTCAAGGGGGCTGAGATGTACCTTCTGCTTGCGTACGGTCAAATTTGCGAAAGGCGGGTTGTCGGTGTCCACAACCAGAAGCTCTTTAACCCCACGCCCGAGGAGTCCGTAGACTCTGACTTCACCCTGGTATATGCCGATGACCGCACTGGTGCCTGCATAGACTGTTGTCGCGTCTTCGATCCCGCTGCGGTTACAGAAGACAATTATGAGTCTTTGACGAGGGTCAGCAAGAGTCGAGCGAAACAGGGATGCAACATAAGAGACAGTCTCCCTAGCAGGCCCTGTGCTGTGGGCACGATTTGTGATTTGGGTGACTTACTCGTCCCGACTCTCGTCTCTAATGACAGGCTCCAAGCGCTGTGCCCAATACGTCAAGGTTTCCATGTCCGGCTCGTTGGGAAACTGGGTAAAATGCTCGCAGTCCTCTTTGGTGGGCCATGCCATGGTCACAATCGCCAAATTAGCACGCACGTCCAGGATGTGAAATGCAAACTCGAATGCGTGCCATGGGGCTTCGGATTTGTAAGGATTTATATCGGCACCTGACATACGTCAAAACCCGGGATAACCCAACAAACAATTGCGGTGTGCACTCACCAATACCAATGGCAGCGTTGCCCAGTCCTGGCACACGATCTCCGAAGAAGTCCTTTCCTTTGCGTGCCCATGCTTCATCAAGAGGACCCAAAAAGGTCTTTCGGTAGTTGGCGACTGTTTCGCCATCCCCATTGACAAGTATGGCAGAGTTGAAGTGCTTTGGACCAGCTCGAGAATTACCGGATGCATCAAGCTTTTCAGGGTATCCGACCAGGACGTTGGTGTTATGCTTGAGGGCAATGGTTCGGGCCCAAAGTGAGCTTATGCCAGAGCCAGATGGTTCTAGATAGGGCGCAATATCGTCATAGGAGGGATGATTATATCCTAGCGAGATGTCAGACAGAAGTCGAGATGACTGCGTCCATGGCGCGCTCTGCATTCAATGTATGCGTTGTCTCACTGTCATGCTCGGGGCCGAAACAGCTGTGTAAGCATGCAGAGAATGGTAGAGACTATCGTACCTGAGAAGGCCATTTCAGGCAGCACGAGGAGATCTAAACTGTCAACATCATCCTGGTTGGCTTTCGCGAGAACGGCGTCGGCACGGTTCAGGTTGTTGTCTACGTCGCCGACCTGCGGCGCGAATTGAAGACAGGCGATACGCATATTGAGGCTCCTGAATGCAGCTGAGTGTGAAACAGTAAGGTTCCACGGCGGAGCGGGAGAATAACAAATTAGTTTGGATGGGCTTCCAGAGCCACGTGAAGAAAAGAGTCGCAAAGATACAGACTAGTATTTTACCAAGACAATGAAGAAACAATAAACACGCGGCTGGGAATCTTGAACATCATGCCAGAGAAGAAATGAAGAGGGTAAGTTGCTTCTGGGGAACACCTCGCAATCAAGCGCAATACGAGTTTGGCCCAGAATGGGAGCACGTGTATACCCTCGTAGTCGACAACTTCGGGGTGTGGCTCCGGTACCAAAAGCCAAGCAATCCAAAGCGCCCGCTTTGTATATTTCCGGTATATCTCCCCCTGTCAACCCGCAGCTAAAGCCCGGCGTGTGTGGTTGACAGCCAGTGGGCTGTCAATATTAAGCGCCCCGGGACAGCCAACTTCCCCCGTCGGGATTCCTGCGGTGTGCTCCTGCAAACACCTCTGTCCAATCCCGTTCTGTAGGTCTACAAAACTACCTGCGCCCTGGGAAACCGTCGATTTCCTGCAGGGAATGGGCACGTTATCACTGTATGCTGCAACTACCAGTGGACGAATGCGACGTGACGCAACATCCCATGCGCTGCCCATACGCTGGGTGGGGGGTGGTGAGTTGCGTGGCTCGTTCGATGGCACTGCGTTTACGAAACCAATCAAGTGTCTACGACTTCCCGGCCCGAGCATGTTGGACTTGAATGCCTACACGCGACACCAGATTCCTTCCGAATGTTCGGACCGCGACGCGAAGAACATTTCACTGGGCCGCCATTTTTGGTCAGTCAGTCACAGCGCTTTTGAAGATCCATGTCCAGGAGCATGCATCCCACACGACCATTCTCTTGCGACATGCACCCGCAACATCAGGGGCAAAGTCACTGATTAAAGCCCTCAAAGGTGTCAAGAACATAGTGCCTACTTTGTAAATCTGGGAACATGTTCGGGAGTTTTCGGCCCCCCACACCCGCGTCTCGGGGCTCGACAACCTGTGTAGCCTCTGGAGCCGGCGAGAACTTGCGCAGGAAGAAGTGAGTCTCTCGTGCACAGCAATAGAGGTCTAAGCATCAGCTGCCTCGCCCGTGGACGAATGATGGTCTCACAAAGTATATCCACAGTGGTGAGCCCACAGCACAGCTTCACAAAGCCTAGATATAATTAAGCCACTTGTGGATTGAAGCGGTTCTGGATTTCTGAACATAAGGAGCGGATGACATGCGTTCCACAGTTTCTCGCAATTTGGTGCCGGATCCCTTCAGACTACCGAGGTCGATCCGTACTCGCAACTGCGCGATATGCATTTATCGAGTGCACATAGGGGCCCGAAAAGAATTGTCATTGACTTGCAGCAAAGGTATCGAAATAGAATGCTAAGAAATAAGACAGCTCCAGCGCGCGTTGAAAAATTCCAAAACTCCTGACCTTTCGTAATTTACAATCCCCTCGACCTGTCGTTTTCCACAATCAGAGTAGCCAAACGCACATCGAGACAAATCGCCATGGCATTTTGGTGAATTCTTTGCAAACTCCTCGCTAGAACAAAACGCTATGCATGCTCATTAGGTATCATTTCGCATATTATCCTTCTCACCATCCAGCACTCTTAGCCTTGGTATAATGGCGGCTGTCTTTCGAGTCACTCTTGATGGATTGTAGCGGAGGAAACTCCTCGCTGGGCAAGACGTCAGACATTGACGTGTACTGCCCGAAATCAGAGTCGAGTCTCATCGCCTTGGGTGTTTTGGGTTCGAAATATCGAGGCGATGGAGTCACCGGTGAACGTACCGGGGACGTGATTGTGTGGATCGATGCGCCATCCATCGTTGGGCAGGAATCACCTGAGCCTGGTCGTCTGTTCAAAAGCGACGGCGTTGGCTCCTTGTATACTCGAATCTCGCCGAAGTGGTCCTGAGGGGCTGATTTGTTCCTCTGAAGGGACGTTGGCGGCATAGAATTCTTCCTTGCTGCCTGTGGCGCGTTGTTTTGCGACTTTTCGCGAGATGCAGTGCTCTTCTCAGGTTGGCGGGTGGTACCCTTCTGCACCATTTCTGGGCTTGCTGGGTTGCTAGCCGGTCCCTGGTTGCTTTTCTGTTTTTGAGCATGAGTGTGAAAGATGATTTCGGCCACGATCTCATCGTCCGGATCTAGAGATGCATTGGGACTGTCTCTTGCCATGATGGTTCTCATTGGTCTTGGATCTGTGGACCCTTGTCGATCTCGCGAGACCAAGCGTTGCCCATTCGGAGGGCCTACAGGTGGACCATCACTCATAGAACGAGGTGATCCTACGACCGCAGAAGCTGAAGACGGTACCGGGGGTATCGAGTCCTGACGCCTTCCACGGCTCGCATCACGTGGGCGGGTGAGGACTTCCCCGACCATTTTGGAGAGCTCACCCCACACAAGAGTCCTGGTCTCATCAGGCTCTATATGCGGCTGCCCATCGCGTTTTAGGAGAGCACTGGAGTTGCTCTCGGCCCTCGAGTGAGGCCGAGCACCAGCCCATACACTCGACTGGACCGAGCCAGCCCTTGCCGTATTGCGGCCGAGGTTCTGTTCACGATTCTTGAAGAGGTCAGACTGAGATCGCACGGTCGCCTCACCCAAAACACTCGGACTCGCTGTGAACGGGGTCTCCTTACTGGAGACATTGCCAACTTTCTCGTCGCTAGGCCGTGGCGACTCTACAGGCCCCGATATGCTCGCTTGACGTGCTCGTACTCGTCCATGACGAGACCCCTCCGAATCGTTGCCGCCAGAGTCCATCGCAGACCCAGGTCGCTGCGACATCGACTCCAATCGGTGGCCAACCTGGGAGAGGTTGGCTTGTTGCGATTCTGAAGGTCGATGTTCGTATGTGGGCCTTCCCGTTCTGCTGGCATTTCGGGACTTAGGAGACGAAGGACGAGTCGGATGGCTGGGTTGAGTCTCGTTGTCTTTGGAACTCGAGTCTGTCTTCTTATGCTGCTGAGTAGAGCTTTCAAGCTTCTTCCTTGGGTTCGAACTTGGCACTGGAGAGTGCGTCTTGGAGCCGCGGGCTGACCGCTTGCCACTACTACTAGCCTTGGAACGAACGCTGACGAGCGAGCCGGCCACAGGAGTCGATACTGCTGGCGAGGCCGGATAGACATGTGGGAATCGTGACTCCATGGGACTCCTCAGTGGACGCTGCGAGGTTAAGCGAAAGTATTTGTCGGGTACCAGTCCTGAGCTTGGGGACTCGGCGCGAGGAACAGGCGAGTCGACTGAGACATGACCTCCATAGACGTGTGGACGCTCCGTCTTTGGATCGTCATGCGGGTATGGTGTATCCACATGGTAGTACGGCAGTGCTGGAATCGGAGTGGTGAGTTTCGGTCTTTGATCCAAGGGTGTTGGACTAGGACAGGTTGGAGTAGCGACACCAGGGCTCTCGTCGGTAGAGAGGTTGTGGGATGCAAATTGAGGTTCCGGTATTGTTATCGTCGGTGACATAGGTTTCGGCCTTCGTGATCTGTCGGGGAGTGTTGGCTTGGGACTCGGTTTCCGTTGTCGACTTCCGGCGCGCGCACTGGCTGGCTGCTCTGGTGGCCTTGATGAAGCTGATGATTCCGCTCTGGAACTGTGGTGTGTCCTGCGTTCGTCATCCGACACCCGAGCTGACTTTCCGCTGTCGTCCTCGGGTCGCTGGATAAGCTTGGCAAAGGGGCCATTATCCGTATCGACGACGAGGACATCTTTGACGCTTCTTCCGAGTATGCCGTAAACGTTGACTTCACCGTCCTTGATACCAATGACGGCGCTTGTACCAGCATATACCAGATCGTCCTCCATGCCTGTCCGGTTGCAGAACACCACAATGACCTCTTCGTGTCCGTCGATTCGAATCAGTGGCTCGAGACGTTGCACCCTGTTCATCAACAGCATTAGTGGTCGCTCATTACCTGGCACCCGTCCTGTGAGATTCGAAGTTGACCCTGAGATCCTCGAGAAGCTCAATCGTGCAGCAAGAAAAAGTATTGTGTGAACCACATACCAGTAAGTAAGAGTCTCCATGTCCGGCTCCTCGGGCATCCGGCTGAAGTATCGTCCATCTTCACGCGTAACCCACGCCATGGTGACGATGACTAGATTGGCTTCCACGGACAAGATATGGAAAGCGAATTCGAAGGCGTGCCAGGGCGCCTCAAATCGGTACGGGCTGCAAATCATTGTCAGTATATCTGTGGCGAGGGATATTCAATCCGACCAACTCACTTCAGATCCATGCCTAAAAGAATATTTGATCAGCTACGCAGACGCACAACGGGATTTGGCGAGGAGCTTACAGATTCCCATAGCGATTGTTCCGAGCTCTGGTATCTCCTCGACGAAGAAGCCATCCTTGCCTTCCAGTGCCCAAGTCTCATCGATCACGTAAAGGAACGACTTTCGGTAGTTGGCAACGGTCTCGCCATCGCCGTTCACGACGATCGTCGAGTTGTAATATTCAGGACCTGTTGGCCACTTCGGCGAAACATCTACCCTCTCCGGATAGCCTACCACAACATTGGTATTGTACTTCAACGCGGTGGTTCGAGCCCATAGTGCACTGATCCCCGATCCTTGAGGCTCGAGGTATGGGGAGATCTGATTGAGTGACTTGAAGTTGTAGCCTAACAAGGCGTTAGTCCTTTCCCATGCAGTCGCGAACCTGCAGGTCAGTCCGCATGACAGGCAGCACAGCATAACACACCTGTGAAAGCGAGCTCGGGAAGCACGAGAAGATCTAAATCTTCCAGATCGTCTGGATTCGCCTTGGCCAACACCGAGTCGGCTCGGTTGAGGTTGTTGTCGATGTCCCCGACCTGCGGCGCGAACTGCACGCACGCGATCCTCATGGTGTCCTGGTAGCTTCAGCCCGGGGCAGCGTGAACTTTGGCGACTCCGTGTTCGTTCTGAGACAGCTCGGATGTAACCACAACTCGCCCAAGGGACCGACTCTATCCCCAGATATACTGGAAGATATGTCTTCGAGGTCGACGCCTCTGAGGCCTTAAAGCAGCTCACTGTAGCTGGTCAAGATAAAATTGAAATTGCAGACGGGAGCAGAGGGGTTCAAGACTTGGACGAAAAGGGCCGCTACAGCTTATTTAGGACGACAATGCGACAGAGGGAACATCAGATTTTGGTGAGCATAGGGTAGGATGGTGTGTGGGAGCTAAGGAGCGCCAGCGGCTAGAACCGCTGGGGTGCCTGAGTTTTACTGTAAAGCTTGGGGTTATCTCAAAGGCACCGTTGGGAACTCCATCCTCAGCTCAAGACTCCGCCGGAGGGGTGATAACGCAGCGGACCATCGTCCTCCACCGATTACCCTCACCGTTTCGTGTTGGCGAATAAGAAAGTCTTTGAGCAGCTAGGATCCACCGTAACCATTCTGTCGGGATCAAGCCGACCTCTCACAGACCATATCACGGGCCGGGACCAGGGAGGTTCACCATGGCCCTCGGGTAATAGTACTGATGCAAGTTGGCAGCCTGATCAGCGATGAGTGGATTGCAAAGTGGGCATGCTCAAATTATCAATTACTCGTGGCCAGCTCACGGCCTTGCCACGGACTCGAACGATCGAGGACTTTCGCATAGCCACTCGTTACGATGCCCGTTGGTTCTTGTGCTCGAGTCCAAGGTATCGCACGGGTAGCCCCCGAAGCGGAGCCAAAATGGTTGCGCGGGTTGCATGATCAGACAAAGAAGCTGCGCAAGGGCCCCCAGGAATTCTTCCTGTCAGACTCGGGGATGTGACCGTTATTTTCCATAGCGCTTGGTCCCCATTTGTTGCAGTGGGGTGTGCTAAGCGCCGCGGCTTGCATCCGTGAACAGGGGCGTGATTGGACTATGCGACCCACCACTTTCCTTCCTTCGACCACACCGAAAATGCTGATTTGTTGCCGGTTCGACGTGGAAAATGAGATCTGATTGCGGACTGCTGCGCCGCAGCACATTTCTGCCGGTGTCGACGACCTCGGATGACTGTTCACACCCGCCATCGCTAAGGACAGTGCCGCAATGTTGCTGCCCAAGCGCGCCATTTCCTCAGAAATATCAGACTCTTTGTGAGGGCAGCAAAGCTACAGGACGAATTCCCCACACGCGCCTGAATCTTGAAACACAGATAGTTCCCGTTGGACGTTGCGTGAACCTTAGGAGGCTGACGAGGTGGCCAACAACCCGGGGAATTTCATCCTACAGAAGTACCGCGCACCTCTTATAGCCTCGATTTGCTTGCTGGGCCGCCTGCACAAGGTGGACTTATCAGGCTTCCTGCAGCTCATGACTTCCTCGTGACCTGAAATTCCGGTCTGACGACCTCGGCAACAGCAGGGTATTCCTGACGCTCGCACCCAGCTCAATATGCGTGTGTAGGACAACATGTACAGATCAAAATTGATCACGCTCGCTGGCCAATGCTTTCTAGTTGTGACTACCAACGCCAGTCGTGTGCTCCTGGAACTATTGAATTGGTCCTCGTTGATGAGATGTCGTGAGCAAAACTTGGTGGCCGGAGGGTCTCGCTCTGCCGAGTGGTCCGCTTCGACAAGGCTTTGTCGGCATGAGGCTCTGTTGAAGCCGTGTCCATGATGCTCCTCGATGATGGCCGATCAAGGCATCCGGCCAATTCAGCCAAGGCCTTCTGTCTGAAGTAGACCTGCTTTGCAGATACTGGCTATCAGCTTCGACAATCTTTCAGCTAGGCAAACATCAGATTGCGGTGGACTTCGAAGCTTCCTTCACAGCGGGCCGATAATGTACGCGGAACTTTCGGGCAATATCACTACGTACCACCTTCTTGAGCTCTCGTTGCATAGGGATGAATGGGCAACTCGGCCCGCGCATATCGGCTTGACAGGCTCCCTCGGCATATGAGCGTCCCGTATTGCACGAGCCATACCCTCTCACCCCACGTTCAGACCGAAAGAGAGACTAGTGGAATCTGATGAATACAAGGACACGATCTGCATAATCAATTGGTTGACGCCGTTGCAAACGTCAACCTGTCAATACCAGCCTACTAGGGTCTGCGAGATTCACGAGAGGCTCCATACTGGAGTATGTGGTATTCCCATGGTACGAGATGGGCTACAGGCTTGACAAAATCGTGAGGGGAGATTCACGTGTTCGCACACCACCGCATAACTTCCATCTCGATGTTGCGCATTCTATCGTCATCATTATTAACAGTGCTGATCCTTGTTCATTTGTCACTTGTCATTTTGCTGCATCATAGAATTCTGGGCGGACGTATTTATCAGAAACCTGTGCCAGGTAAAGCGGCCCGACAGCTGCTGCGTCTACGATAGCCTGTAGGCCAGAGCAACGCAGCACCTCAAGTCCAATAGCCAGAGGCGTTTAATGACATCTAGCCTGCTAGAGTATCATGTACGAACCACACTTGATTGATTACGAAATAGGCTGTTGTGGAGTAGATGAAAGTGGAAAAATAGGTAGTAGGCTGGATGGCAGCCGGCTAGTCAGCCGTGAGACAATCTCTTGCGGGATACTTGTAGCAGCATGATGCTCGTAGGATGTCTCACAAACTTCTTTCCCTGAGTAGCAGTCCGAAGAATTGGAAACGATGTTCTTTGACCTACCTGAATGCGCAATGGCGACTTCGTGGTCATATGTGTACTGACTGGTAGACAACTGGCGGCATTAGGTTGTGGGAGCCAGTATGCAACCCTCTTCAATCAGACAGCTCGGTAGATTATTGCGGTAGTCACGCCATAATCAAAGCGAATATATGCACAGCACACAGTCCAACACTCGTCATGTTTCTCAAGGCCGAGTCACCTGCAAGGCTGCACAGGCTAAATTACTGCAACTGTAGGGCGATCAATTCCCAAATCGCTCGGCCATGTGGCTCCAGTAGGAAAGCTAGACGCAGCTCGCAAGTCAAGTTTCGTCGATCCACCTCGATAGCCGCCAGCCTTACGGCTGACTCCTACATGGTAAAAACCGGGATTCTGCCCAGAGCTGGAAATAAGGAATAGTGAACCTGACGAGGACAGTGCTATTCCTGGAGTAGATGAGGAATACTTCCCATTGTCGCATCGGTGTCATTGCGAATATTCATAATCTTAAATGATTTTGTGCAATGCGGAGTATGCATGGCCTCCAGCCCTCCTGCGGCGAGTATGCTCGGGGCCGCGCTCGGGTCCCAGCTGATCCTCTTCAACTTGAAAGACAAGCCGTTTGTTGTCACATGCACGTAATCAAAATACGCAGCCCTTATCACATGGAGCGGAAGAAAGACCAAAGGGATCAATTCCACTCAGACACCCGAACCGCCATAGCGGCAAAAGATCAGACCGTGACTGGGTGCTTAGACGCGAGTTTGAGGGATGGAGTGCAATGGACAGAAAGTTGATTGGAAAAGTGGGAAGCGCGCGTAAGAAGACGAAGAGATGCCTCTCGAAGCAAAGCACGCTCAAAGCGTGCTCGCGCCTTTCCTCCCGGAACATACGGCGTTAGTGTCGTAAAGAAGCATGTCGTCGATACCCCTGTCGTACGAGGAGCCAATAAGCACTCTGATCGACAAGATCCATACCTTCCCGCAGAGCACATCCCCGCCACCGGTCGGGATGAGGTCCCTCGCGATCTCAGTGCTTATTGGGCGAGCGGTGGAGCCCAAAAGGCCGCCTCCAAGGTCGGCGTCTAGATGGCCACTCAACACCTTCTTTTCGCCAAACGGGCATCCGCAAGGCCCAAGTCTTGGTGCACAGTAGCCATGGAGTCTGTTTCCCTGCCATCAGACGAACTATGACCTGCAGTGTTTCGTTGCCCCAATACCACCCTCTGCCATGCGCCTGTGGGGCGTTTCCATGCGGAACGCTCGCGATTGGCGGGATCCTCGAGCTTGTTAAACCTGTTGGTCGATAGTCGGGAGACATGGCGGCCTTTCATTGGGCTTGCACATCGATACTGCCTTCTTCTGGAGGAGAAAGGTTCGCTGCTGCAATTTACTACACGTTACACGGGCGCAAGCCTGCCTCGCCGTGACGACGCAGCACCAGCACCAGCACCAGCAGTATGCAACTCGGCCCTTCGCTTGATAATCATGGCTGTGAGGCCCGCCGTCATGCGTCTTCAAAGACGTCTAGAGCGTGGCGATGTGTCCAATATCCGCTATAACTGTCGTGTATGTCCCCAGGACTATTCATAGGTGATATAGCTTCTTGCTGCTTTTCCACCTAGCGCTTGTCTTCCCGTCTTCCAAGACCGCCACCACTCTCTCCCTAGCTTTCTGCAAGTGAGAACCTTGGAACCAAACTGTCAACTCTCACGTCGGCCGGCGATGAGATCCTGAGAGGGTGTGGTGTCATACATGGGGCGCCATAGGCACACATCAAACACCTCCTGCTCATCTTCTCCTCCTCCATGTTTCGAAACATCGTGAAGCTTATATGCTTCCATCTTATGCGCCCAAGATGGCTACGTCTTTAGTATTCCGCGGGCTGGTCCTCCTTCTCCTTGCTTCCGGCACACACGCTCTCCGGATCACACCAAATTCGTCCTGCTCCTCTGTCTGTGGGGATACAACGGCGACGAATGCCTCGGACATCGTTTGCAAAGACTACGACTACTATGGGGCTGAAGCTGGACTCACTTTCAAGAGCTGCGTAGAATGTCTACAGACAAGTAATGCCACCAGAGACTCGGACAACGATGTCTCATGGTATCTTTGTAAGTCAACGAAACCTCGTATGCATGACTATGTCCAAACTTCTAATACCCACTCCAAGACAACCTCCGCTATGCCGCAGCAGTCTGTCTTTTCGACTTCCCCACGCTCAATGCCAGCGCCAGCTCAATTTCAGTCTGCAACGTCGGCCACGCCTGCGCTCCTTTGCAAGGCGCCATCATCTCCGGCGACCTGACCCCAGGCAACGAGACGCAGTATGGCTATTGCCAAGCGGACGATGATGCCTTCTACGGCACGAGCATCAACGACTGCGTGAGCTGCCTGCAGTCGGATCCGTCAACGTACACTGCAAATTGTAAGCAAGCTCCTTCCCAAAAGACCATGTGCAAACAAATGTGAAAGGATCTAATGAGTTGCACCAGTCCTCCTTGCCCTCGAAGCAGGCTGCAAACAAGAACCCGCCCCCGGCGCCCTCCTCAGCATCACCGGCACCCTCTTCTCCACAATCGCCCTCAACATCACCACCCCCTCCAACACAACCACCACCTCATCCACCACTTCTTCCTCCCACCAACTACCAACCACAACAATAATTGCCATCGCCGTAACCCTCGGCACCCTATTTCTTGCCGCCACCGCCCTCTTTACCCTCTACTACCTCCGCCAGCGCCGCTACGCCCGCGAAGACGCCCACCTCACCGCCCTGCACCGCTACCACGACACCCACCACCCAGGCGAGGGCTACCTCTACTACGGCAAATCTCCCAGTGGCGGCGACAGCCACAGCCACACCTCCCCGAAATCCCACATAACGTCCGCATCATCGTACGCCCTCCAGCCCGCACCCCCGCACTACACCGTCGACTACAAATCCCCCTCGCCCGAGCCTTGCCCGCCACAGCAGCAGCAAGACTACGACAGCAACGCAGAGTACTACGACCGCCTCGAGGGCCGCTCGCGCGGTCGCCCCCTAGCCGCACACCCCGTGCGTCTCACCGCACCGCAGCCAGAATCCTCGACGCCCGCGCCTGCAGCACTCCCCACGCACCCAGCCTACATCCCGCGTACCATCACCCCTGGCGCGCTAGGCGGCCGCGCAAGCCGCAGCGCGAGCGTGAGCGGGTCGAATCGCAGCGGGCAGCAGCAGCCGCAGCGCAGCAGCGAGACTAATACTGCCAGCCAAGCTGTAAAGAAGCAGCCGTCGTCGTCATACGCAATGGAGATGTATCTCGACGGGCGCGGCGACGAGCCGGTGGCCTCGCGCGCGCCGAGTCAGAATCTAGAGCTAAAGCTTGGTGAGCGCGGCTCGTACGAGAGCCACAGCAAAAAGCAAGCCCGCATCTCGCCACCGCCACCGGTAGCGCTCCACACGCGGCGGCGCGTCTCGCTCTCCCCACCGCCTCCGCAAGCGCCAGACCGCGCGATGACGGGCACGCCGGCGATATCGGCGCTGTTGCTCCCGCCTGTGCCGCGGCTGCGCATGCCAGGACGGAGGGGAACGCCCGCGCCGGAGGATGCGGCTGCCACGCAGGTGCCGCTAGATAAGGACATGGGGATCTCGGGCCCGTTGGCGTTTCCGGATAGTCGGTTCACGGGGCGGCCGGGAACGGCGATGGGGATGCGGGATGGTGGTGTTAGTGGTGGTGGGGGCGAGAGGATTGTGGAGCAGACTGTTGAGCGGGTGAGGAGGGCGGGCGTCGAGGTGCCGATTGGGAGCGGGAAGAGTTATTTGTATGGTTGAGGAGTTGAGTGAAGTATTTTACTATACCCGTGCTTGGTGTAGGTGGAAATCTTTGCCGTTTTATTCAGGCGTAAGTACTTCGACGCAAGGCGTCTTCTTGATCTCCTAGGCTTGCGAATCTTTTGGGAGGTTGTACCTCATTTCACAAATATGTGGTGAGGAAGTCCACTCTAGGCTTGATGCCAGAACAATATCATTAATATCTATCAGAATCTCCATTCGTCTCTGATCATCCGAGACGATGTCCTGAGCCTCTCGTCCGCCATGAGTCGGGCAAAGGACCACTGTTGACTTGAGCGCCCGTACTGCTTCCTGCAGCCTGCGGCGCGCGAATCGCGGTGCCGTAGTTTCTCTGTAGTATCCTCGGCGTCTGGACCAGACGCGCAAAGAATGCTGGAGTGGGAGCCAAGTTGCGGCCACCGCCGATCTCGGGGTAGATGCGCGTTAGGAAGTCGTGCAGGTGTGCAGCGACTAGGCCGGTGAGCTGCAGGAGCGCCGCTTGAGGTCCACCCATCAGGAGCGTGGCAGCCATCATGCAAACCGGAATGAGCTGCGCTGGTACGGTGAAAAAGAAGAAGCCAGCCTTCTGACCCCTTGCGTCTTGTGTTGCGGTATAGGCCATGCACAAAATCAAGGCGGGAAGAAAGAAGACCTGGCCCAGGAAATATTGTGCCAGTACCTATCTTGCTGTTAGTCATGTGCTTCCATCACAGAGGGCGCGTCGGCCGGGAGACCAAGACAAGTGCAAGTGGTCAATAGATGTAGGGCGCTAATAAACCGCCTGGGAGACACAGAGTCTAACCCCAGGTCATCCGAGCAATCCCACCGTGCCTACACCGCGCTACCGGCCTAAAGCGAAATGGGCCGGACGAAGTGCAGGGGTAATCTTCCTCAAACTCAGGAACCGTAATAGCAGAAGTGTTGTGACACTATCCGGGCAGTATGATGAGGTGTAGGCGAGGCCTGCGAAGGCATCGACCGAAGTTTGGGGGAGGGGAGATATATGAAGAGAATGGGGAGTGGCTTGGTAGGCAGCACATACCACGATGACGGAGCCGCAGAAGACCAGGTACCACAGCAGGTCCTCCTTCCTGTTGAACTTGGGATGTGCGGTCTCGAGCTGGCTCAGGTATTGGAACACAAAGTATGTGTCCATGACAATGCCCAGCTGGGGCCCGGTCAAGAGGAAGCTCGTGACGAACCGCCAGATCTCGGGTGGCAGTTTGAAGATCTCGAGGTAGTGGAAGTAGAGCCAGGAGATGGGGAGAAGGCCGAAGTGGCCGCCAATCGAGGTAGCGAGGACAGCAGTGGTGACAGTCCTGTAGGCGCCAGTGTCAGAGGTCGTCGTCGCGGTAGGGAGCTGTGGGGATGGATGACTGCTTACCTTGCCATGGGCGGCGTGCGCCAGTATGCGTCCATGATCTCGGCCATTGTGGGGTTTGCAAGGAAGACGTGATGCTAGGGAAGGACAGAAAGAGAAGTTCGCGTCGCTTGATGCAAAGAAAAGTAGAAGAGACTGTGATGCGAAGGCGGCGTTGAGGCGGCGTTGAGGCGGCGTTGAGGTTGGGTGTAATGTGGCCTTTCGCGATGGAAGGTGAGAAAATGACAAAATGAGCCAACTGCTAAAAAGCTCGAGGCTGCAGCTCTAGGGACTGCACCTGCCGAAGGCGGGTCCAGTCGCTTATTAAGCAACCGCGTTGCTCAACTTTTCGAAGCTCGCGACCCAGCAATTCCAGGACGTGACGTTGGAGGAGTGAAGCTCACCGTATCTTACCTAGCGTGCTGGTAACGCGGAGCAGCTTTTGTGAGCTGACTTGATGAGGAAGTAGTTGTCCCTGCGACATGCGATCTTGCGATGCTCGTCTGAAGAACACCTGCACCCACCACTGGCGATCGGTGCGCAGTCCCTGTAGGCAGGTCTGTCAAAGCAGCACTTTGGACTGATGAAGACGCAGAGGCAGGAAGCACAGCACGAGAGACAGGAGGTTCAAGTGGACGACGCCGAAGCCAGCTTCGAGAAAAGGTGTTGATAGTTGAGCAAAATGGAGTGAGTCGAGTTGAAGAAGCAAGCTCTCAATGTGTGAAGAAATATAAAAATTCAGCGACTCCACCTTCAACATCGGACCGAGATCGGCAGCCAGGGATGCAGCAAGTTCAGACTCACAACAAGCTCCTGAAGTCGGCCTCGATGTGTGCGACGTCAGAAAAGGCCTCAGGTCGTTGGCTCAATCTGTTGGGAGGAACTGTTCTTTTTCGGCTCTTCGTCGGACACAGTGCCCAAGACAGAAGGCATCTGCGAAGTTGGCGTCTCTATACCAACAGTCCTCGCCTAGTTGCCTTAGTCGGCCATTGACTGGTTGACTTTGACAGCATCACTACACTTTCACGATGGAGCGCCCAGCGTGGGTGGTCAGGCAGCTTGCCTCCAAGCTCCAAACTCGCTCCTACGCCACCATCACACCCGGCATCGAAATCCCAGCCAAGAAGCAGAAGTATGTCTCCTCGTCAGGCACATACCCTCTCGGCTTCCAGGCCGCAGGAGTCATCGTCGGCGTCAAGCCCAACAACACCACCAAGCCGGACGTCGCCCTCCTCACTTCGGACCGGCCGTGCGCTGCTGCTGCTGTCTTCACCAAGAACAAGTTTCAAGCAGCACCTGTCACGTTCAGCAGGGATTTGCTTAAGAAAACTGGCGGCCGGATCCAGAGTGTTGTCATCAACTCGGGATGCGCCAACGCCGTGACGGGCAAGGGTGGCTTTGAGGATGCTGTTACGATGTCCCAGGAGACGGACAAAATCACTGGTGCTACGGACTCGACTATTGTTATGAGTACGGGTGTCATCGGTCAAAGGTGAGGGCTACTCTGCTATGCGATGGTCGACGAGCTATCAGTTGGTGTTCAAACATGAAGAAGGACCAAGTGGTGAGCCATGTTCACATGAGCAACATCACTAACACCACCACCAGACTTCCCCTCCAAAAGATAATCTCCGGTATTCCCCTCGCCCACCGCGCCCTCGGCTCCACACACGCCCACTGGATGTCCGCCGCAACCGCCATCTGCACCACCGACACCTTCCCCAAGCTCCTCTCGCGCTCCTTCACGCTCCCCTCCTCTCCAGGCACTACCTACCACCTCGCCGGCCTCACAAAGGGCGCGGGCATGATCCACCCCAACATGGCGACGCTCCTCGGCATCCTCGCCACCGACGCCCCCGTTTCCTCTGCTATCATCCCCGCTCTCCTCAAGAGTGCCGTCGACCGCTCGTTCAACTCCATCACCATCGACGGCGACACCTCCACCAACGACACCGTCGCCCTGCTCGCCAACGGCGCCGCCGGCGGAAAGGAAATCGCCGATGAAACTTCGCTGGACTACGCTGCGCTTAGCACCGTACTGTCTGATTTCGCTGTGGATCTCGCCCAGCTCATCGTTCGCGACGGCGAGGGCGCCACCAAGTTCGTGACGATCCGCGTGACCGAGGCAGCCTCCGAGGCCGGCGCGCGCAAGATCGCCAGCACCATTGCGCGCTCGCCGCTTGTGAAGACAGCTCTATATGGCAAAGATGCGAACTGGGGCCGGATTCTGTGCGCGACGGGCTACTCGCTGATTTCGGAGCCTGGCGAGCCGATCAACGCGGTCGACGACGTGACACCTGACAGGACAAATGTGTCGTTTGTGCCGACGGACGGGTCTGCAGAGCTAAAATTGCTGGTTGATGGCGAGCCTGAGGCAGTGGACGAGGTTCGCGCGTCGGAGATCTTGCAGGCTGAGGATTTGGAGATTTTGGTGAGGTTGGGGACTGGTAAGGCGGAGGCTACGTACTGGACGTGTGATTACAGTCATGAGTACATGTGAGTCTTTCTGGATTTTGTCCTCTCCTTTGGGTAATGGTGACTAACTTTGGTGTGCAGAACAATCAACGGTGACTATCGCACATAGAAGGCTTGAACCCCCTAATACTAAACCCAATCGAGAAGGAATTAAAGACGAATACAGTAAGGCCTGTCTTCCACTCAAGGTGCCAGCACCGTTTGTTCGTTAAGTCGTACATGTACTTGCTCAACCACAGACCCAACTTAGGCCAAGTAGGACACCACGACACCTTCTACAGTTCAACAACATAAACAGGCTTCCTTGCAAATGGCGTGATTTATGCTGTGGTGCCGCGCATATTCTCGGGTTATTCTACCTCATGGCGCGCTTCCACTTTCGTGGTGTAAACAAGTACCTGCCCAACGCGGAGGCCTGCAGCTGCAAGGTGGACATTTAGCAGTATTTCGGTAAGGAATTCGCCAGATTGAACCATTCCACCTGCTGACCGCAGACTAGTAGCCGTTTCCATGGGCGAACGACTTCAGTAGATCGAGAGATGCTCTGGTTTAGGCATCTGCTTGTTTTTAGGATACTACAAACCATTCTCATTAGCCAATTCCAGGCTGTACACCACGGCCAAACCCGCAGTGATGCATGGAGATTCTGTCTTCATACAGGGTTATCATTGGTGCCAAGTGCTCAAATCTCAGTTACGCAAGATGCACGATATATACGCGGTCGAATGGCCTCGAGTAAACAATGTCGACGAGCTAATATTGTTGATGATTACACGGACGTCCCCACGGCTGACGACTGAAGTTCAAATGGAGAGAAGTAGGTGTAAAAGATTTGGAGTTTCCTTCAAAGACGCAAGCTTGTCCTAATATTCAAGGCTATAACCGCATCATACATTGCCCATTACATATTTGCAACTTACTTCTACAATTCATCACAATGTTCACGAAAGAACCAACCGACGAGAACATGACGATGGTCACACGAGCCCGCGGCAGTCCTAACGAAGCAGACTGCATGGCGCTCTACGATGTCTGGGCTCCCAATTACAATCAAGACCTGAGCCCCACCCAGGGCAATTATGTGGCTCCATCTCTTATTGCTCAGGAAGTTCTAAAAGCTATTCCTACCCACAAGAAGAGCCTTATTTTGGACGCCGGCTGTGGCACAGGTCTCGTGGGCCAGGCACTAGCACAGGGCAGCAACAACAACAACACCATCGACGGCCTAGACTTGTCATCCGCCATGTTAAAGGTGGCAGAACAGACCGGCGTGTACCGCAGTCTCACCACTGGCGACTTGACCAAAAGACTTGAGAAGGCGGATGAGACCTATGACATCGTTACGTGCTGTGGCACATCCACACACGGTCATGTTGGCCCAGATCCTGCTCTAAGAGAGCTTGCGAGAATTACAAAGACCGACGGCCGCATATTTGCAAGCATACTTGAGGAGATCTGGCACTCGGGAGGTTTCGAAGCAGAGGTGGACAAGCTGGTGGCTGAAGGCCTGGTGGGAGTCGTCAGCACGGATCTTATTGACTATGTGATGGCTCGCGGCGATAAAGCAGTATTTCTCATTCTGGCTAAGTCAAGCTCTCTATGAATGAGGTAGATCTCCAGCGTTCATTATCGAGGTCCTCAGTTCCTGTTCAATATCGAGAAGCCCCTTCCAATAGACCGTAAGTAAGTCTATTGCACACGAGCACTCGTGAGGCTCGATCGTCACGGAAGGGTTCAGATATGGCAAATACCTATACTTACCTGGGAAAAATCGAGGTGTATAATTAGTGCGGGATAGTTCGACATCCTGGTGCAATACTAGTACTAATCGTGTAAGTGTCTCTTTAGGGTGATGAGCCAAACATGACATCACCGACTTGGGAAAAAGCAAACGCGCTGGAAACGCGTCTCACTTCTTTGATAGTGCAAGCGTCATACTTGAGCATCTCCCTCTGCTGCTTCATACGAGAAAAGTTCAATTGACCGGACACCCTCCACCGCGTTCAAGAGTTTCAAGACCACCCATCATGACGCAGACCCGAAGTGGAAAGGATGCCGTTGCTGGCGACAAGCACAAGCTCGACGACACCACGTCGCTGCCAGCAGCCAAGGCCCAAAAGAAGGAAACGCAGGATGGCAAGAAGCAGTTGACTCTGGACGAGTCTCTGAACGGGTATGCAATGCCAATGGTTCAATTCTGACACAGACCTGCTCCGCAGACTGAGTTATTGTGCGCGGCTAACCATAAGCTGCAGAAACACCAGAGACAAGGAGCCGAAAGAAGAGTTTGCAGACTCAAAGTCAGACGGCGGCGACGACGTTGAGGGCAAGAAAGAGAGTAACACCAATGACGACCAGTCCACAGATCAGCCCAAAAGCACCGGTGCCCAGGATGGTGCCGTCGAGCCCCACGGCCGCGATGGCTCCTCCCCTTCCACAATCCTGGAGAAAGGCGTTGTATATTTCTTCTTCCGCGGCCGCGTGGGCATCGACAAACCATCTCAAGTCGACGACATCGCCCGCAGCTACCTGATCCTCCGGCCCATACCCACCGACGCCAAGCTCGGCGACGGTCCCATCGGTGACGCCGGCAACTCGCGGCTGATCGCCATCCCGAAGAAGGTCCTGCCCCAGTCCGGACGCGACCGATGGATCGCTTTCGTCGAGAAGGACAACGCATCATTCGCCAAGCTCAAGGAGGATTTCCTGGCCTCCGACGACTACGAAACCAAGACTGCAGGAACGCGTCATAGTCCCGCTGCGACGCCTTTTGGAGAAGGCGTATATGCCATCACGAGCACGGGCCGGGAAAGTCACCTGGCGTATATGTTGACTCTACCGGAGAAGCTCGGCGAGGTTCAGAATGAGATTGGACTGAAGGAGAAGGGCAGTTGGATTCTAAGCACCAAGAATCCGCAGTATCCCTCGCCAGCGAACACCGCGTTGCCGCAGGATCCTGATTTTTCCAAGGAGGTAAGTAAACACTCAACATGATATGGCAAATAGCCGATACGAACCGTTTTCTGACTGCTTTTGTGCTTCAGATTCTGGACGAGTTTCGCTCTCTGCGCTGGATGGGCACTCTGCCCAAGCACCTCATCCCCAACGCTCAGTTCCTCCTGGTTGGCGAATCGTCCGGACTCGACAAGGCCATGGAAATGGATAAGAAGGATCAAAAGGCTGAGGAGCCGAAACCCATCGAGGAGATGGAGAAGCTAGAGGAGGAAGACGCGGAGCGTATGGAAAACCTTGGCAAGGATGCGTCCGAGGCAATATTCGCCGATCTCGAGGCGAGTGCGAAGGGCTACCCAAAGTTACAGACGACCTTCTAGGCTGGTAATAATGACCTACACACTTACGTAGAATCTTGGCATCACGGACAAGAGCTGCAATCTGCTATGGGTGTGGCATGATTTCTACTGACCACCGCTGTCTCAATAAAAAGCATCCAGCTCTTGCACTAATACAACAATTGATCACCGGACACAGAGTTTGTCTCTGTGCAGACTTTATCTCACGTTGGATCCTGCTCTAGGCATAAAAGACAATAGCCAAGCGAAGCTCAATGGACTGCCTGGGCAGGACACCGCGCTCGGTCGCCCTCTCATCGATGCGAGCCGAATGTACAGTGGCCGCGCCATCATCAGGCTTGATCTAGTATGTTCAGCACATCGACAGCGGGCATGGAAGATTCCGCATCATCTCAGACGCTTGCACCGAAGTACTCACACGACTATCAAAAGCGCGGAAGATGAGCACTCATGCGGCATCTGGTTCCTAGCGTGATACCTATCCTAGCTGGGGTCGTATTTCACGTAGTATCCGCCCCCGTATGTGTCCATCGACTCGAGCAAATCGTTGACCACTACAGTTCGTGCAATTCACATAGCTAAAGGTGCATCGATCACTGGACCTGTCCAAAAAGCGTCAACATCGCGCCGGCGTGTTCGAAGCTGATAGTCGAGACATTTTGCCTTTGAGCGGTCGCCAAATGTTGAAGATGGCACAATGGTCTATCCTAGTGCTCACGTTGATGAAAATCTGGCATCGTTTGACTCCCCTTGCATGATTGACATTGATTTGGGCTACACATACAGGCTGTAACGAGTTTGTGTCTCCCCTACTTCTGTTCATGGTGAATTTGTCGGCGTCTGCTCGTTGTAGATAAGACCTGCTCAGCGCGAAACACTTGGGCAATGAGATCTCTTCAAGCAAGCGGGCAAGACGATGCCTACCTGATCGTATAGCCCATTGACTTCATCTCACGAGCTCCTACGAGATCGCGAAGCCATCTGTTTTTACAACTATCAGTGGTCATTCTTCATGTCCTCATAAAAATTGATGGTGAGTGGAGTGGGTCGTTACATTGCTTACAACTTCATTTGCTCGACATAACAGTCTTCCCATCCGCTGGAAGTGGTGAAGTCGCCTACCGACTTACACGGAAGGTCGACAAGTTCGAAGCCCTCGTGGTTCAGAAACGATTTGCGGCCTCCGATGTACTGTCTGGGCCTTGAGGTGGAGAGTCTTGCCCGAACAACGCGCGTCACGCATGGAAAGGGATGTGAGCCATCGACGCCGGCTTCGACGGCGAAGTCGATCTGTTGCATGACGGTTTCCCCCCGAGCCTTGCTGCAGTAAAAGTCCTGTCTACCGAACGATGGATTTGAGACTCACAATGGAAATAGTGAGCCAGGGCACCCGAACCAACGAGCCTGGCTTCTTAACCCAGGTAGGCGCACGCACATTGCATGCTGATTGTATGTCCTGTACGCCAAGCGTTATTTAACATGGTTAGGTAGGCATATGCCAAAGCACGACACGTTTGGCAGACGATTTTGTGCCTGTCGCTAAATATTCCGGCTCGCCGTTCCACAGCCAGGCAGGTCAGGGGGCCAGTGCGCGAAATTCACGCTCACTAAGCGCACAGCCCCCTTTATCATTGAAAAAGAAAAAGGCCACTCGCTGTTGACCACGGAGTTTCCAACCCTGCACTTCGATGAGATGCGACGTTCTACAGCAAACCTAGTAATCATGATCTTTTTGGCTGCAAGACTTGAGCATGGAATGTCTATGACTTGACTAATATCAGCTCGTTATTTTTGTCCTGCTCTAGCGCGCTTTCGAAGTGACAGGTAGTTATGGATTCCAGGGAGCAAGCAGTGGCGGCCGTTCGCCCTGGTCTAGGGCACAGATAGATACACGGCATACGAGCATCAATCTACTCACGGACACATTTGTTTGCAAATAATTCTCAATGCCGCGATATAGACTCGTATGCCTCCATCTGATCAGTAAATATCCCGTGGAAATTCAGCAAGCTTCTGGAATGCTCGTAGGCATGCCCCGTTCTGTCTTCCCTTCATCACCGCAAATGGCGCAAGAAGAATAATAGAATAATGGTGAACAGAAAGGTTCTTCAATTAAAGCTCCAGCATGCCTGAATGGACGTGGTAGCGAGCCATCGAGCCCTCCTGCATAATCACTTGTGCCACAAGGAACGGGATGGCATCCACGAGACAATATACTCGAACATTGTATTGAGAACATACTCTGGCGGGCTCAAGCCTTCGCGAGAAATGTTTTTATGAACAGTATTGTATTACGACGTCCTAAAGTTATCAAACCGTTCACCTACAATGTGTACAAGTACATGTCACTGTGAGACCGTGAACTTGCCAAATACCAAACCAGCTCGCTCGTAATGCGCTTACTCATTATCCTTGACGTCGATGATAGTGCTCTTGAACTTCCTGGCGGGCACCTTGCGGTTGAACAGGATGTCGAGCTCACGGTACGAGCGGTGCTTCATCTCCGGCAGGAAGAAATAGGCCGAGATCCAGCAGACAATGGCGGTGCCGCCCCAGACGTAGCCACACTTGCCGGCCATATTCCAACCCGTGGTATTGAGCATCTGCGACGCGAGGTAGATCATGGGGATCTCGGCAACATAGTAAGCCGCGCGACCGACGCCAGTGCTGAGAGCACGGAGACGCACCGACGAGGACTCGGAGATGATGGCGTAGGTGATGGGACCAAGGGTACCGGCAAAGACGAACGAGATTATTATTCCAAGTATGGCTTGGGTGTAGTTGGTGGCGCTGTTCTGAGGGATCGAGGCGACGATGCCGAGGAGCATGAGGAAGAAAACGTTGGTGACCGTGCCCCAGAGGTAAATGGTGCGACGTCCAAACCAGCCGCAAATAAACCAAGAGCATGCGTTGGCGACGAATCCGAGGCAAGAGTTGATCAGGCCGAGTTGGAAGGAGAAGTTGGTAGACATGCCGGCCTCTGAAGTTTGTCGTCAGTTTCCACGCTTGCAGCAATGTGAGAAAGGGAGGGGAACTCACGCTCAAAGAAGTATGTGGCCTGGTTGGCAATCAAATTACCCGCGAAGTTCTGGGATGCATAAATCAAGCAGGTGATGATTGTGCGCCGGCGATCGGTACCCTTGAAGAGATCAAGCAGGCCCGGAGCGCCACCCAAGTGCTTCTCAATCTCGATAGTCCGCTCAATCATAGCAAGTTGCTCTTGGGAATTGTCTTGAGTTCTGTCACCGAGGCGCTTGATGGATTTCAGGGCTTCCTCTTTGCGGCCTTTGCGCACAAGCCACCAAGGAGACTCAGGAGCGAAGAAAACGAGAATCAGAAGCGGGGTCTAGTAAATTTGGTCAGCTCGTGCTTTGCGATATATGGCATGACCAAAAAGATACTCACAGGGAAGATCCACTGCAAAGCAAGAGGCGCTCGCCAGGCCCATTCATCATCGTGCTGGTTGTAGCCGTACGTGGCCGCAGCGACCAAAATGCCACCAATCGACCAGCTCATTTGTAGAGTTGCTGTACAGGCTCCTCGGAGGGCAAGAGGAACAATCTCACTGGCGTAGGCTGGTGAGTTGGCAATGAAGAAACCCCAAGGAAGACCCTCGAAAGCTTGTCCGATGACAAGGACCTCAAGTGAGTCCGCCTACGTGGAAGGTCTTTGGTCAGCTGAAGTCCTGGAGCGAGGACCTTGGGCTTACTCACAAAGAACGAGATGAAGATCGTGGCATTCATGAGGATGAGGGACAAGATAGTTGTCCAACGGTAGCCGATGCGGGTGGTGATTGGTCCAGCCAGGAAGACACCAACAAACGCACCGCACTGACCAGCTTGGAAGAGGGAACTTTGCCATTTGGTTTCGATAGCCTTGCTTCCGTCCGACTGAAGAACACCGTACCTTTCCTGGAAGGCGGGCAGGGCAACGAAGTTGCCGTTCAAGAACATGTCGAAGGACTCCATGACCTTTTCGAAATCAGCATATGTCTTTGTGGGAGTTTTAGTGCTGGTAAAGGGTAACTAACAATAGTGAAGCAGAAGATGAAAGCCCAGATGCAAGCCATGGGATGTTTCTTGGCCGCCTCCCAAGAGCCCATCTCATGCTCACGGTTCTCACCCAAGTAGGCATCGTTCAGGATGTTTGGATCGATGTAGTCAGGCCCGTGCTGAAGATCCTTCTCGTTGTGGAAGTCCTCGATCTCATGGCTGTGCAAGCCCTGCTTGGGCTCAGTTCCTGACGACATGGTGGTCGTGTTCCTTGCGTTGTGTCTGGATGACCAGAGGAAAGCACAGGAAGCAGCAGCAACATTGCCCAGAGCTGCGGGGAAGGAGGTGTCTTATATCGGATGGTCGCGTGCATGCCAGACATGCCATGTCGCTGGCTTGCAGCCGAAGGACCGCATACTGGTCGTTGCATTGGGCAGGGGCTCTTAGCGCTGACCACAAAGCGACAGAACAGCCAACGACTGTCACGAGGACGCCCACATTCGGCCCGGGCAGAGCAGGCAGAGACAGCCAGCATCCCGACAATTAGGGTCGAAACGGCCCATTCGCTGATGCGCACCAATGAACTCGAGATCTTCGGACACGATGGATGGGCATCCTACCAGCCGGCGAGTACGTACAACGTAAGTGGAGTCGGCGACCCGCCCCGTTCCCCTTCAGAAAGCTGGGGAAAACATGGGGAAAACATGGGGAAAACATGGGGGACCAAGGGGAGCAGACATGGGGCTTGCTGAATTTGCAGGACAATAGAGGTTTATCCGCATGCGGTATCCGTGCGGAATGTTGCAGATGCTCACTGCCACGGTTCCATCAATCAGAATCTCTGCTTTACTCCTGCAGACTGAATTTGGGTCATCCTCCGCGTTCCAGTGCATCCCTAAATTTTCACGCAGCACGCTTGTGCCAATCACCACGAACCCGATGCTCTGGAACTTTCACCGGTCTCCAACAGAATGAGCTCCGAATGATAACAAGCCTCATCTCATGGCACGACCTCGAGCTTCCGAGGGCGCTCTGAGGAAACAATGGCTGCTAGAAAGCTACCCGCAATGGTGTTGCCGGACGCTAACATATGAGACAGAGACCCCATTCGTCATACGCTGGCAGAAGGCTGCGAGTGGTCATGGGACTTCAGCTCATATGTCCGCATGAGATCCTTCCGTCGCTGAGATGTTGTAGAGATCCGCGCGCAGTATGGTTGTATAGCTTTTAAGTGGCATGGAGCTACGGCACGACACTATTCGTTCGCTTGTTCCTGAGGAAGCGGCAAGGTACACAAGGCCCAACGGTGGCACAAGACCATCCATCCTTATGCGCTGGATGCAGGATACCCCAGGTCGCTGGCCGCCTTCGCATTCTCAGCTGGGCTCGGAGGTGACCGACGATGCAGGCTTGGTGTAACGTTTACATCCTCTGTGTGTGACTGACGTTGGCCCTCACGGACTTGCAATTGTGTCGATCACGCTTTCTGGCCGAGCCCTCAGCTGTGTAACGACGCAGTTGAGACAAGCATTTGAAAGGTCTCCAGCGGTCTTGGTCCTGTCTTGGTGGTCTTGTGCGTGCACTGGGCAAGCCAAGATCATTATGAGCTCCTAGTGCACGCGGGTGCAGCTTAGGCTATGCCGTTTTGGAGTAGCACATTGTACTAAGCCTGTAGCATTTCCCTACTAAATCCCAGAGCGAAAAGCGACCCAGTGAGCGGGCCGGGCGGGGCATTTCTATTTTCTGAGCCATATTTAAGCAAGATGCTGCGTTGATGCTCCTTCGACTTCGCACATTAGAACTCTCGGGTCAAGAGATGTACTTGCTACTGTGTGGATACGGGCTAGTCTACTGCATAACTTAAGGATCATCCTAAATATTACCCAAGGCGAGAATCTATCATATTTCTGCGAAGTGTCCTGCTTTGAGTGAGAGTTTGATCAGGATTGACGAGGTCTCTGAGGTCAGCATTCGAGAGTTAGTCCCCAGCTCATAGTTGCTCACGTTCGCCCGCATCCTTCATTAGCAACGAGTTATTCGACCTCCAGCGAGCACGGATAGCGTGCATTATAACGAAGGTTGTACCCACTAGGTTGTGCAATATTGGCCTGGGAACATATCCGTTAACTGAATCCAAGCATTTCTATAGTTCGGACCGGTACGTAGGCATAGTCAAAATCAGGACGTCCATCTTTCTGCGCAGAGTGCGGCAGATGGGTAGTAGGGGGGGTCCCTTTCCGGGACATACTCGTTGCCATTCGTGGGTGACCTTTATTTTTTGGTTGTACTGCGTGTACGCGCGCACGAAAGTTCCACCAGAGCATACTGAAACTTCTCTGTTCCTTATAGGACTATACACACAGGCTAATCCTAAATAGAACCCGGACTAGACCAGACCAGATGAAGCTGTCCTTCTGGTTCAGTCGCTCATTGGAAACTGAGTCAATTTTCAAGATCAACCTCTCGTGTGATTTCCGGACGTTGCCCATGTGCCTAAGCAGAAGGTCATTTTGGCGGTGATTGCTCACTTCATTGATCGCAAGTTACGTCCCAAGTCAAAGTGCGATTTCTCAAAGGCCCTGACTGCTTGGTATTTTCAGTACATATTTTCTCGCTCAAAGTATCGTACAAAATACTGTATTATGCAGGACACAGTATTGTGTGCACTGTACAAACCGCAACACTTGAGTTGTACGGTATGGCCTGTTATGAAGAAATTTGATAAATCGCTCGGGAGTTGACGTGGTGCCGTACCAGCGGCTCCTCTGAGACTATCTACCTGTACTGGGAGTACATAGGTAGGATCGGTACGTCCGCAAAGAATCTCGGGACTGACTTTGGGACTTTCTGGATACACAGTTGTTCGCCATCGGGCTGTCAAAGGCCGTGAGTTAATTCTATAGACATAAGCAATATACTGAATGTGTTCTGACAGCTGCAGGTGCCACATATTTAGTAGATAGTAAGCACAGTAGTGCGTGCTGTAGCGGTGCCCGGGTGGATGTGCCACCCAAGTCCCCGGCTTAGACTTCCAGAAACCGACGACACATCTTCTATTTACGCACAGGCATATTCGTAAGACCTCAACTAACGGTAGGTCTTGACATACTCACGATGAAGTAATCGACGGGCTTACCCGTATTGCTCGTCCTAAGTGTGTCTTGTACTGTGTGTCTTCTGAAAAAGGTTATGTACCTAAGGTGGTAAGGTCTCATGTAGCCCCAAAACACAGTCTGATCAAGCTCCCGCGATACAAAGGGTACCAAAGTGCCCTTCTGATCTTGTCGCAACTTTTCAGAAATGTCCGATTGTTGATGAAGCGATACCACTTGCGCACGTGCCATGCAGCAAGTCAGTCTTCCAACTGGTTGGACAGTTTCTCCTCTTTCTACATCCAAACTCATGAAACCCCGTGTGCCTGCGCTTCGTGGCAGGCGGAGAAACCAGGCCTACCTACGGTGTATGACCTTCGTTTTTCCATTACCACCGGTCGAGCGCTGCCATCTGGGCAGCCTGATGGGACTCTTATTCCCATGGCAACACAACCAGGATCAAAATAGTAAGATGAAATCGACGATCACTCTATTCACATCTCTCCTCACTTCCTGGTACATTCGAGACCGTGATAATAGTTATATCCTGTCCTTATATTTGCGCAACCTCAATCTTGGTCACTCATTCGTTCTTTTCAATATGGCTGCCTATGTCTACACGCCTTTGGACTGATCAAAGACAGCTATGTCGGTGATGCGGCTACAGGGTCATAGTCGCTTCCGCCCTAATGAAATCCAGTGCGAACTCATCGAGACAGTTTTTGGAAATTTCCCTTACGAGGTAGTGTCTTATACTTGGGGCAGTACCAAAAAGCCGTGCGTGATCACTGTGAATGGCTTCGAAATGGCTGTTACGAAGAGTCTTTCCACAGCCCTGCGACATCTTCGTCATGAAGCCCAAGACAGATTCCTTTGGATAGATGCCGTTTGTATCGATCAGAGCAACATGAAAGAGCAAGGACATCAGGTCGCACAGATGAAAGATATATACGAGATGTCGGAAAGGGTACTCTTCTGGCTGGGTGATAGCAGTGATCGCATTGATGATTTCTTCCAGACGATGAAGGATCGCCGACTCGATGCGTTGAGGGATTTTGGAAGCAGAGGAGTAACATCCATCCCGGATGAGGAAGTGCGCGCGAAGCTTCATCTCGGCTTCATGGAGCTGGCGAGCAGACCCCGGTTTCGACGAATTTGGATTGTCCAGGAGGTTGTCAGCGCGCGTGCCGCCGTGGTCCATTGTGGCCAGTGGAGCATGTCGTCTGGAATTTTCGCCCTTACACCCATTATTTTTGGGTTTGTTGTCTCGATACGTTGCCAGACCATATTGGATATCATGGCCGGGCACTCTAGGAAGGAGTCATGGTGGATGAAGGAACAGGACCTACATACCCTACTGTCAAAGTTCGTCGATAGCGAGGCAAGAGATGAATGGGACCGAGTATTTGCATTGCTTGGCATCGCATTAGGCGGAAACATGGTCGAAAGTCTACTGCCCGACTATGAAGAGAGCCCTGCCCTTATTGCTCAGGAAATCATGTCGTTCATACTATTCCATCTCGCACGAGGCGCTGACCTAGAGATTAAGGACACAAAGTGGGGCATGTCTCCTCTAGCAATGGCATGCATGGACGGGCAATGGATGATGGCTAAGTTGCTGTTAGAGTATGGTGCAAGTTTGTTTTCAAGAGATCGGGCGAATTCCGAGGTCATGGATTGGGCAACCATTTCAGGGAGGGTGAGTCTCATCAAACTTGTTCTGGGGTTCAGCCAGGACCGTGGCGAAAGTCTAGATCTGGGCGGAGCATTAGTAAAGGCTGTTGGATTAAGACTATTCGAAATGGTCCATCTGTTGTTGGACAGTGGCGCACATATTGAGCATAGTAAGCTCGGGAAGACACCACCGGTAAGGGCTGCGATGATAGTGGATATAGAGATGGTAGATCTTCTGCTGAGCCGGGGCGCTGACATTGATCATATTCCTAAACGGACCATTATCTCGTCTGGACTCTCCGCCTCCTGGTGGATAGCGCATCATCGTATGTGCGGAAGAAACAGCAGGAATGGCTCGAAGCTGTCGTATTGGTGGAGTCTTCTAAGACGCCGTAATAGGGCACCAGGTAGCTAGGTAGTAAGATAACACAGTCCAACGTTGTCGTTGACGAGGCACCGATCTGTATTGAGTTGTATGGGGACCAATCAATACAATTCGACAGAAAGAGACGTACATTGAGCATAGAAAAGGTGAGATTCTAGATTTGTAACTTCCCAACCCAGGCAGCTTTCTCCGAAGTGGTCTGATCTTGCAATCATACCGAAAGAGAGCAATGACAAGGAACGGAGAAGTTTCTGTTGCATGATTATTCCTGAAGCGGCGCGAATCAAATTGCCAATGGCAGGCTCAGGTTGCTCAACATTCCACGTGGAAACGGAACTTGGCGACCCTGTTATAAAAAAACCCTACTTCTTCAGGACAGGCTCCGTTGCACCTGCGGGGATTTCGTGATCGCTTGGAGTGTTGTTAATACAGGCAGGGCTGTATGACCAAGTGGTCCACTTGCACTCGAACTCCACCTGCTGATCAAGCTGCTGAATTCGCAAGCCGGCTTTGAGCTTTAGAAGGAACCACGATTTTGATATCAACGAGCACGGGTTGAAAAGGCATGTCGAGATCAAATTTCATAGGATCCCTCTGAGTTCTATCGTTCCATTGGAGGCCAGAGGCAAGAGCTGTAGGATCGAGGTTGCTCTTTGAAATTGATCATAGGGTCACTTCTCCCGCGTTAATATTGTCCTTGCGGATCCACAAAAACAAAAAAAAACAAAAAAAATCTGGTACTGGCCAGTTGTTTTCAGTTCCTCCCTCGTGTCTGACCCAGACGACATGAAACTTGGAATCCACAAGTAGACAGTCCACTCGCGTCGCCTCCGCCAGACGCGTTGTAGTTCGCAGCTCAATCGACGTCCAAAACCTCCATTCACTCGAGCCCGAGCATGGATTACACTTTGCACATGCCATCTAGATATGGCTACACAGCTGACAAACCCGGCGCATGCTGAGGCTTCTATCTGTACAAGAACGATCTCAACAAGGAGCCAGAGGTTGAGCACAGCCCAAGATGGCAAACTCGGGGCGCTTTGCCAAATGTCTGCTGAAAGAGAAGTTGCTGGGTATCTCCACGAAGTATCAAACGCATGACGCCGACTCTTATCAGGAAAATGTGTCATGATCGTCCTAGCGTCCGAGGACAAGATCTACGTCTTCCATCTGGCGCGCTACAGCGGTCAAAAGCTGGAAGACATCATCGCACCGTCCCTCGCAAAATTCTGGAGAGCCCCACGATCTTCAAAGTCGTCATTGCTGTCTTGAGCATCTATTTTGCACGCTCGAAGGACCATCTGGAAATGTCTCCTCGATCTGCGTTGGAGCTCAGTCACCTGCACAACCTGCTCGATGAGCGTGGCGATACAAAGACACAGATCAGCTTCATGATACCACTGTGCTCATCTAATTTGCTTCTATTCACTTCGTGGTCTGTTGTTGCAACTGTGGGTGACAGCTGGTCCTCCTCAGACCAGGTATGACTAGGAAGGATCCGTTTGTTGCATGCATTCGCTTTGCTACACGTGTCTTCAATTCGGACTTTTGAGAGCTGACGTTGGTCGTCGAACAGATCGTACCGCTCAAGACTCAGATCAAGTTGCATACGAATCTGCGGCTGTGGGTAGAGGCAAGTGACTGGTGCAGTGCTTGCGGACCAGGAAAATACGGCCAATGCAGCATGCCTACTTTGTAGGTGTGCAGCCATCCTTGTGTTTCGCGACATGAACTCAAAACGTCTGAAGGTGACGAACCCTGAACCACCATTACCATCATTGGCAGACGAATATCTGCCCTTCGGAATGAGTACGGTGGTCGGTCTCTGAGTTGGGTTCATAGACGAGCAGAAGCCTGGCCACACGGCCGAAGTGTACTTCCGCGCGTATTCACATACAGCGCAAGCCAAGACCGCCGAGGTACGGCTCCGACGCCCTCTACGCAGAAAATGCACTGGAAACGAGGCCGCCGCCGCGAACAGTGGCGCCAGGGGTCTCTTCGTCTCAGCTAGTGGCGTCTCTTGCCAACATCTTCCATGCTGCTGCTTCGCCTGACATTGAAAGCGAAGAAGAGTTGTTCCAGCGACTGCGAAATGTTCGTACGTTACAATCCACCGCATACAGCATTCCTCCGTACATGGTGGCAAAAGACGTAGGCTTGAAGGCCATGGCTCGAGCTCGGCCACTGTCAGTAGCTGCGCTACATGCCATCCGTGGTATCGGACCGGACAAAGTGGAGAAGTATGGAGGTGAGTGGTTGCAGGCAATCCGCCAAGTTTGCGACGAGGAGGGAATGGCGAGGCTCAGGGCATCACACCCAGCATCATCGACCACGCCATCGAGCTCCCAGCCGCCGTTCTCGTCCACGGTTCTCATGTCAGTGCCAGACCCATCGCCGTCAGGCCTCGCTGCCATCTCCTTACCAGGTCAGTTCGCTGGCTTGAAACGAGCCAGAGACGACTCCCAGAAGGCCTCTTCCCACAAAGAGCCCTTAGCGGTTCGTCAGCCCCTTCGCTCAGTCTCAGCTTCCCAAGTCAACCGGGCCAAAAGCTCGCAGTCTCTGGCTTCGTCTTTCAATAGCATGGCAGCTCTGCCCGCGTCCTCCCAGCCGATGCTATCGCCGATGACACCAACGCCTATTACACATGGCCGCTCATTGAACTTCGTGTCATCGCAGCCGCAGCCACAGACTCCGCTCAGATTAGCGACTGGATCTGCTTCCTATCAGCCCAGTGCATCCCAGGACCCAAGCTTGTCGCCCGGAACGCGTGTCTTTCGGAGCAAGCTTATGGCGCTTGCCAGAAGAGTTGGGGCAATCACCGCTCGCCAGATTTCGCTGGGCCTTGTGGAGGCGATTGTGGCGAGACGACCGCGGAGCACCCTAGAGCTGCTCCAGGTCCCTGGAGCGCTGACGCTCGTCAATGCGTGTAGAGATGCGCAGGTCCACATTCGTATCTTGTTTTCGCAGTGGAAGAACTATACCGCGAGAACGGCGTCGTGAATTCTGGAACAGATGGCAGCAATTGCTTAGAGAGTGGACAGCGTGCTAATGAGCATATATCTTACTAAAAGCGGTCGTCCACAACGAGCACAACAACGATTCTGTATTGCTAGATAGCTCTTGCGTTAGTCAATGATGCAAGTTGCGTGGTGCGATCTTTGATAGAGCGCGTTAGTGTCATGTCTTCCAGCCTCTTGACTAGGCACGATACTTTTCAATCACATCGTGCAGAGACAGTGCTGGCTACCGTACTCTAGCAGGACGGATCATGGTTGCTGTAGGTAGCAAGCAGGCCATGCCATGTCCAGGTGGGTTGCGGGCTAACAACGTCTAGAGAAATGGTCGGGATTGACTGCCCGCTTGTCTTCCAAGCTATGACTAGGTAGGTGCATTTTGATTGGGACAGTGTTTCGAGAATTCATCAAAGTCAATGGGAACAACTCTAGGTCCAACACTTGTGAACCTTGGCATGAGACATGTGGAAGGAGGCCTGCTATCCTGGGATCCTGCTGCCTCCAATGACTGGTTGACGAATCACTGCGGCGATGTTGCTTGCCACTGCCTTGCCTCCCGGTTATCAACGACGCTTGAACCTCTTTCAGGATTCTGCGAACTCAGGTCAGACACGAAACCGGGGACTGTAAATCAGGATTTGGTGTTGTCTCCCAGGGTCAAGGCAGAGATCTTCTCGTTGGTCCAAGGCGCGCCGCAAAGTAGAGTGCGGGGTTCGTCCTGGTCTCCAACCGCGATCTTTGGGTTCCCTCTTTCGCTTACACAGCACAAGGGTACATCTCCCGCGGCGATTTGTTGGATCTTTTTCTGGTTGAACTTCATTGTCATGTTCTAATAGAGGGCTGCTCACAGAATGGTAAGGCAGTCGTGTTCTTGACGTTGAGGGTAGATCATCTTCGGCCAGTGCTCCTCGTGGGAAGAGTACAGAAGGGAAAAAGCGGTAGCACAAGAAGTGCGTTGTTGGACAATCAGGGCCTGCACCGACCCCCTGCTCGGGACGCTGCTCAACCATGATGCGAAGCGAAGGATGCGAGCTGCACGCGGCAAAATGGTCTGGTATCGTGATGGTGTTGAGCCGGTCGTCGAGTGCTGGTAGCCTGGCAAGCGGTGGAAGGAATGAGAGTGCACCCCCCTACATCAGCACTAATACTCTCCAGAAAAGGGTAGGTGGCAGCAAGATAGTGCAAAAGTAGATAATCCCTGCAGGTGCGCTCTCAATCCTTCCACCGCTTGCCTGGTAGCTTGTTTCCAATCTTGGTGTGACAGCAGTAGCCTTGCTGCCTCGACATGGGTCAAGAGATCAGGGAACGCCACGCCGCCGCCCCTGACGATTCCAGTCTCGGGCATTTTGCGGTGAAACAACGAGGTGATTGGTGCGTGCATCTGAAATTTCGAGCCCACTTGCAGAGATGTTCTCGATCCATTGCTCCATTGGTATCTGCTGTCTTCGATAGGGGAGCCCGGAAGAAGACCACAGGGGGAAAGCTCTGGTTGGAGGGGTAATTAGGGGCATCTAAAGGGGAGGGGACAAGTGGGCGGCAGGTGTTCACATTGAAGAGAGTGATGGGCGATGAGTGACGGTGGATGGTGATGAGGTTCTCACGAGCCACCAAAACGGCCGAGTGCAGTGCATTGGATCAGCAATGAAGCGCGTATCAGAGTCCCAAAGCATTTTGTTTTTGGTGGTTCGTGTTGGAATGGTGTGCGACCCAAAGCATGGGAACGCAGCTCTTATCTGCAAGGCTGTCCAGCATATTCCTGGTAGGAGTATCATTTAGATTCATGAACCGTTCTTCCACGATCTGGACCCAGCCGTCCATAGGTAGGTATTCTGCTGCCACCTGTGGCAAGCTGAGATATCAAGGCTGAAGCAGAAGACGCCAACTTGATCGAACATTTGAAGGTCAAGACGACGGGTGTAGGAAGGAGGAAGGCTGATGCCAAGCTTGATTCCACTTTGGCATAGCCGTTGCGCGAGATCAGCGTAGCGGCCCCTGTTCAACAGGTCAACCTAGCATTGCTAGTCGATATTCGCCCCTTCTTAGTTCCATTCAAAGCATGCTTACCTCGACTGTTGAAATGGTAGTCGGGAACTCACCGAATGTTGGCTGTAACTTGCAAAATAGATCCAAAATTACTCGCGGATATACACAGTAGATTTCAAAAGACAATGGATGGTCCCATGCAAAGATAGGGGGTCCCTTCCCAACTGCCAGGAGTGCCAGGCAGTCAGACAGCCGAAAGCCCGCCAGGCCCGCAGACCACTTCAGCGCTAACGCCCGCATCTGCCGGGATGTAGCGACTTCCCTTGAAATTGACTCCCGCCCTGCACAGGTCCGTGGTGCCTTGGTGCCCACTGGTCTTTTTTCGGTTCCCCCTTCTTCAGGGCACACGTCAACTAGGAACCAACCAGATATACACAGCATACACCACCAACCTCTGCGTCTGTGTCTATCTTTGCCAGCCTCTTTCTTGTTATCGTCGTCGCGCTTTCTGTTCTATTCTGCATCGATCGCCATTGTTTGTCTCGGAGCTGGATGGCTGGCTGACTCAACACTCGTTTTTGTCTGTCCTTCCTCACCCACGCTTTCAACATCACTCAACTACTTCTTGTCCAACGCGCCAATCCGACATGCTCGTTCTGACTCGTTCAAAGACTGCTTGAACACTCCGACTCTCGTCACGGCACGACAATCGAGCCCGCGGTTACCTTCAGAAAACGATTGCAACAAGACTGTTGCCATTGTCAGTCCACCGCCGACAGAACCAACGTCGACAGCCGGTCGCGTTTACATTCCCTCTACCCGTTGGTGTTCATGCAAGTCGACCTTTTGACACTTGCAACGGGTTCCCACTAAAAAGTGACGCCTGGACCCTCGACTAAGCACTCAACCCAATTGAATTCGAACTTCGACGACGATCCGGGACTAGCAGTGCTGAACGACCTCGATCTCAGTACCTGACGCCATCTGTAGCCGCCACGCGCGTGTTACTTTTCTAGCTCTGTTACCGCCAACGCAGACACGCTTCATCTGGTGCTTGTATCCAGTTGCGGGCAAACTTGACTGGGGGCTATCAACGGTGACGAACCGAGACCCACGTTCCCAGGCCCTTTCTCCTTTTCCCGTCCTTCGGCCTCGACCGACCGACAGACTCCCCTTTTCAATACCGTCTATTCGACCAAGAGCTTGCGACTTTTCTGTCTGCAGTCTAGCTTGACGCGCCAGGAATCTCACAACAGCTTCTCAAGATGGCAAACCCGTACGTGCAGCCGCTCGTCACAACCTACAGCACAGCACCCAATGCTTCTGGCTAGATGCTGACAAGCTTATTTCAGCGATAACGTGTTTAGCTCGACTTTCAAGTCCATCTGGCATACCATGACCAGCTATGACCGCCGTAAGTGACTGCGGCGATTTTCTGATGGGCTGCTCCGACTCAAAACTGACTGAACACTTTGCAGACTCCTCTTACGATTCGCCTTACCGATCTGGCCGCCACGTACCTCTTGGCCAGGACGGCCTGACCTCCGTCGCAACAGCCTCCGAATCTCGGGCAGACATAACATCTCCGTACCCTGACTACAACGGCTCAAACTCCTTCACCCATCTCAACACTGGCACTTCCTACAACGGGGTTCCGATCTCACCCGCTTTCCCACCACAGAGCCCCGGCGGCGGCAATCGAGCATATTCTCCAGGCCTACGAGGCCAGCTTGCGCGATCTGGCACCAACGATGGCTTTGAGATGCAAAGCCCTGTAGGCGAGATTCCCATGCAGAACTTCCAGGATGGCATGCCACCTGCACCACCCGTCACCCACTCCTGGAAACGAATCGATGCATGGGCCGAAGAGAATTACCCCGAGCTGTGGGACCAGCTTTGCGAGGGCTGCACCACCAACGATCTCAACGAATTGGAGCACCAGCTAGATTGCACTTTGCCCGCGGATGTCCGTGACTCCCTGGCAGTGCACGATGGCCAAGAGCGAGGTGGAACACCCACTGGTATTATTTTCGGATCCATGCTGCTCGACTGCGAGGAGATGGTGCAGGAATGGGACCAGTGGCGCAAGGTCAACAACAACTTTCTCCTGGAAACATCCATTGTCAACCCTGCCGCGCCCTCCAAGGCCTTCGGTGGAAGCAGTGAGGCATCGTCCTCCAAAGCAGCAGCCGGCCCGAACCCGAATGCGCCGAACACCCCGAACGATGCAGCCTGGAGAGAGAAGCTCATCGCCCGTCAGGAGTCGCTGCCTGCTAACTCCATCCGCAAGGCATACGCCCACACCGGTTGGATCCCTCTCGTGCGTGATTGGGGTGGCAACAATTTGGCTGTCGATCTTGCGCCGGGACCCAAGGGACATTGGGGCCAAATCATCCTGTTCGGCCGTGATTATGACACCAAGTATGTAGTGGCTCGCTCCTGGGCTCACTTCATGGGCATTGTCGCGGACGATCTGAACAGTGGCAAGTGGTTCATTGACGAGGAGACTTCGGAGTTGAAGTTGCGCGAGTTCAAAGCGACGCGAGTGGAGCCTGGATACTTCGACATCTTGCGATGGAGGATGGACCAGAAGTACGGCCGCCGAGCAGCTAACAGGAAATCCGCTCCACCTTCCGGCGCCACTTCCCCACCGGTGCCTGGCTCGCCTTACAGCAGCGCCTCGGAGCCTGGTGGCGAGTCTCGGGGACGATCACTCCAGCGTTTGAGTAGTGGCTCTCCTTTGGCGAGTCCGATGCGTCCTGGCAATGCGCCCCAGAAGAGCCCCTTGGCCCGCGTTACCGAAGAGACCTCGCTGCAGGAGCTCACAACCCCCAACGGTCTGGCGAAGCCAGACAAGTTGGTCGAGGTCGACACTCCTCGGCCTAGTGGCGAGGAGAATACCGCCCCGAGGCTAGCGGCTCTGACCAAGGGCGAGTCTTCTGATGAGGAAGCTCCCTCAGCCAAGACAAATGGAAAGCAGCCGATCACCACCGAGGACGCGATGAAGGAAATCGAAATCTGATGGGTTGCTCGGATGAAGAAATGATACCTCGACGAACGGAAAGAGCATACATGTCCTAGAAAGGAAGGGCGCACGGCGTTTTCATCAAGCCTTGAGCTTAGACGAGTCAATTTCTTTGGCCTTTTCGACCTATACCGGCACGAACACTATTCGCGAGTCCTTCGAACTTTAGTCATTGGTCCTCGCTTTCGATTCCACGGACCATCATTCGGACCACAGCAAGCACGTTTTCTGCGTTCCTCTGTACCAACGCCATGTTGGACTCCACCTCTTCCTTCTCAGCCGCTCCTCAGGCTGGCGAAGTGAAGAGATACATTTAATGCCTTACTGCATTTGACTTTGGCCGGATGGAGCTCTTGTGTATATACATGTTTGGCATGATGGAGTCTTCAAGGCTGCCTGGGTGCCAAACCCGGATCATTCTACTAATTGCATTTATGACCATGGCCAAAACAAGCCTGGTCCTTCATTTTACCCTCCCCAGCGGAGTAGGAGGCGGTGCGGTCTGCTTGCGGCGTTGGATGCTTGAAACCAAAACACACAAATATGCAGCCGAATACTTGGGGTCTGGAGGGGTGGAGTTAGAAGAGCATACGAACACGCACACGGTGGTCTAGGGAATAGTTCTTGATCTAGCACTATACCTGCGAGTAATGAGGGTGAAAGCCTTTCTCTCGATGCTGCGACTTTCAATAAATGGCCTCCTGAGGAGTCATTCATCATACAGCTTGTGCCTCAGGCGGTTTTGTCTTCTCTGTGCAACAATGTCTTGGTGCTGAAGCAAGCGAGCGTACACTGGCAGCGGCAGGTTATATAAGGTTGCGTGCAATTGATAGACAGTGCTGTAGGAAACTCGCGAGCTGAAATATGTCGAGCACATATACATAGGACAGAGCAGCAGCAGGCGTGGCGCTACAGGTACGGCGCGATGCTACAAGACGGGCACTGAGGGACAGAAGCGCCACTTTAGTAACTCATTCTGCTAAATCCTAGCCATATACAGTACGAGGAGCAGTTTACTAATGACTTTCTGGTATAGCAAATCCAGACAAGCCTCTCTCTCTCTCTCTCTTTGAAGATGCGTTTTACTAACAATGACATGACCTGCTACAGCAAATCCAGACCTCACATACCCGTCTCGTCATCTAGCGTACTTGGCGCCGTCTTTCCCTTCTTGTTGGCCTTCATCCCGCCCTTGTGGTGCTTCTTCCCCGACATGTTCATCCGTACCTCCTTCGGATCCAGCCCCTGCTCCAGCGCAATCAGCGCACGCGCCTTGCGCCCGCTCAAGTGCTTGCTGCCCGATGCGCCCGACGCCACGCCCTGCTCCGTGTACTTGTAGTTAAACGGTCTGCTGACGTGCCCCGCCCTGCCACTTCCCGGCCCAAAGAAGTTCTTGTCCAGCTTCTGCGACTTTTTGCCCGGAACAATGTCGAGGTCGGCGAACTCGCTCTCGTCGTCTCCTCCAGCGGCGACAGACATCTCGTCCAAGGCGGCAGCGAGCGCCTGACGCGCCTTGCCGTCCAGGTGCGACGGGTCGTAGAGTTCGCTGTTGAACTGCTTCGCGTCGATGTCGGTCGGCGGCGGCTCGACCCACAGCAGCTTGCCATTGACGTAGTCCTTGAGCACGTGGCGCGCGGCGCGCGACTCGTCGGGGTTTCCCTGGCCAGTAGTCGCGAAGCCGCGAGCGCGCGCGTATGCCCGCAGCAACTCCGAGGCGGTGGGCACGCCGGTGCCACCTTCTTCGAGGGGCCGCATGGCGATCTTGATGCCGTAGAGAGCCTCGAGGAAGGATTTCGGGATGCGTCGCGCGACGGTCGTTGCGGGGCCAGTGTACTCGCGCAGTTGATCGATGGGGAGCACGCCGTTGCAGACGAGCTCAGCTTTGGTGGTTGCAAAGTTGGCGAAGACGAGACCGGGGCAATCGCAGAGAACGACTTGCGGCGAGAGGTGAATGGTTTGGAAGTGCTTGGTCTTTCCGGGCGTGGAGGACACAGACACTTTCTTGGCGCCGACCAGGGCGTTGATGGTGGAGGATTTGCCGACGTTGGGGTAGCCGACGAGGCCGATGGTGATTTTCTGGCCGTCGTTTGCGTCTGTTGATGTATTAGGGGCGTGGCGGAGGAATATATCCTCGAGCTCTTCCACCGTCAGAATTCTTGTATCCTCATCGTCCTCTTCAACTGCACCGGCATTGATATCTTGGGGATGGTACGAAGGCTTCTCTGCTGCCTTCTCTTCGTCGTCGGTCTCATCCTCAGATTCATCGTCGTCGGCTACAAGCTTTGATGCCTTGGAGCTGCTGGGCTGCTCGTCCTCTGACTCCGCGTTTGAGTCCTCCGAGTCCTCCTGAGCCTCATTTTGCTCCTTGGCCAATTGCGCTGAGAAGAATCGAAATGCGACCTTGGCACCTTTCAAGTAGTTCGCCCAGGCCTTCCGTTGACTGAAAGTCATCATATCCGCCTTATTGATGAGCAGCAAATTCTCTTTCCTCGGGTCCACGTCCTTCACATACTGCTCCAGGTCCTCAGATCGGAACATCAAGGGATTTCGCGCATCAACGATTTGTACAATCAGGTCCGACCTCTCAATGACACGCCAGAGCTGTCTCCACACCTCCAAGTTGCGCTCGAAAGGTGTAAGAAGCAGATCGTTGTTTTCTTGCAACTCAGCGAGTCCTCGCCTCCAATTCAGGAATGCCTCCCTCTCCAGCACATCCAGCTCCTCGCGCGTGGTACTCTCATCCCACTTTGGCCTCCTCGGCACCGTCAACCTGCCCCTGTTCTCCCTGTGTTTCTTCAGCGCGTTACGCTCCTCTGTTGCGGACAGCAGGTAGGGGTTCTTCTGGTCGGTGTGAATGATCTTGACGCTGTTCATCTTCTCGGCCGTGAAGTCGGTGCCAGCCAACTCTGCGGTCGAAAGGAACTCGTCGAGTGCGCCTTGCTCTGTGATGGAGCGCATCTTGACCCAGCTGGCCTCCTCGCGCTCGTTGGTGATGTACTCTTCGCCGGTCGCATTGTTGATTCGTGTGATGCCGTTGCCCTTGCGGCGGTCCTTGCCTTTGCCCTTGCCGAAGCGATCGTGCATGAGCGCATTGCCCAGGCCGACATTCTTGGTCGACTTTGGGGCAGGCATGATGGGTTGAGAGTCGTTTGTTGCGATGGTAGGTTAATAAAAGAAGCGCACAGATCCTGTGCAATTCCAATGTGATGCGCAGGGGAATTGAATGCGTAATGTAAATACTCTGGCAAAAAAGTGAATCAGGATGGCTCATCCAGGTTGCAGAGAAAGTCTGGCTTAGAAATTACGTCTGCGGGGCGACTTTCCTTCGATAAGGCAGTTGAGTTGAGCGATAGAGCTTACAGGGGGCAGGCACTGACTGTAGCGCCTACCCCTCCACTGTCAAAAATCTTTAGATCCCTCTCCAAAATCGGCCCAGAACTTCAGCGTCGCATTTCAACCCCACTAACTTTTTCACTCCATCGTCCATCGACGTATTCACGAGCCACGTCGATACAGCCACACACAAACTCAAGATGCCTCCCAAATCCAACTGGCAAAAGGCTAAACAGGCCGGTACTGCCCAGCATTTCACGCTGGTGCACCGGCCCCAGACCGACCCTCTCATCAACGATGATTCCGCCCCATCCATGGTCCTGAACCCGACACAAGCACCCAACGCCAAAGTCAAAAAGCTAGGCGACCTCGCATCAGAGCTTGGTTCCGACACACAGAGCATACGCGATAACGAAGGCGAAGCGGCCAACTACGGTATCTACTTTGACGACACCGAATATGACTACATGCAGCACGTGCGCGAGATCGGCCAAGGCGCGGGAGATGCTGTCTTCGTGGAGGCCAAGGGCCCAGAAAACAAGGGCAAAGGCAAGGGCAAGCAATCACTGGAGGAAGCGCTGAAGCAGATGGATCTGGAGCAAAAGTCAAGCGATCTATTCGACAAAGACATGCTACCAAACAAGGAGCTGCAGAGGGCAAACTACAACTACCAGGCGCAACAAGATATTCCTGATGCGCTAGCCGGGTTCCAACCAGACATGGATCCTCGGCTGCGTGAGGTCCTCGAGGCGCTCGAGGATGACGCATTTGTCGACGACGACGAAGACATATTCCAGGCGCTGTCAAAGGACGCGAAGGAGCTGAACGCCTACGAGTTCGAAGAAACTTACGACGAGTACGAGGACGACGGATGGGAGTCGGATGGCACTGCGAAGCCCACAAAGGAGTACAATGATGATGATGACGAGGCACCAGAGCTTGTGGACACAGCAGGCGCTCCAGAAGAGGGGCCGTCTCAGGATTGGCTGGAGAACTTCAAGCAATTCAAGAAGGATCAGAAGACAGGGCCGAAGAAGCCAGTAGCACCATCAGCATTGGATGTACAGTCCTCAATATGGACGACCACAACGACAGGCGGGCGCAAGAAGAAGAGGAAGGGCGCGCTCACCAACCCCTCTGCCTACTCAATGTCCTCTTCTGCCCTCGTTCGCAACGAGCAGCTGACCATACTCGATGCAAGATTCGAAAACCTGGAGGGGCGCGTTTACCTGGCTGACGGCGACGACGAGGAAGAGGGTTCCATGGTATCTGGCATGACTTCTGCGTCGAGCGTTCAGGGAGCCATGAGAGAAGACTTCAACAGTGTCATGGATGAGTTCCTGGGAGAGCACTCGATGCAAGGAAAGAGGCGAGTGAAGAGGGGCAAAGGATTGAGCGGAGTCCAAGAGTTGGACGAGTTGAGGAGAGACTTGGGACCGGCGCGCATTCCGGCGCATATCAGAGATCGATACCGCTAGACACGTACGACATCTGAGAATTATTCTTGCTCTCTTACTCAACTACTCATCATTCTTCAAACTCAATATCAAAGATACCCAATTTTATCATCTTCATGTTTTGTTCTCTTGAATTGTTCGAGTGTGGCTGCCATGTGCGCTGGTCCGTACTCGACACTCACCTTGCCCTAACTCAAAGGGACTGCGCTGCGGTCTTACCTGCCATGACGCTGAAGAAATGTTCGCAAATCATCGGAGCTAGAGAGCGCATGCCAAGAAACACTGTGATTGTCTATGCTTCACGAAAGACATTTACACTCGACTCACACAGACGCCTTTCAACCCACTGTGACATGCTTTTTCGCATCTGACCCGCGGATCGGGGGGTGGGCTCCCTTGTCCACCCCGAAAGCTTGCTGCGCCCACCCCTGTACTTCGCCAAGCTTTCAATGTTAGCTTGACAACACTGGAACCGCATCTCACAACCTTGTCTCGTCAACGGTCAACCTCACTTGCACCACCACAACCACACTTCGTCGTCTACCTCGCGATGAGGGACTCGCCTACAGCCTCAATTGAACAGAAAGTGCTTAGGAACGACAGAGCAACGACGACAGCCACGCACTGAGTCCGGGACATGTCCGGCTTTGGTGGAGCGCCTGTATTTGGAGCGCAGGCGCTTTCCCACGCGACCGGGCAAGCACGAACATCTTCGCCCTTCCAAGCTCCAACAACCTCAGCCTTCCCTCACCAAGCATTTACAAGCTCCGGCGCCTTCTCCCAGCAGTCTCAATTACAGTCTTCTCCAAGCTTCGGGCTTCTAGGCAGTAATACCACCAATGCCCTCGGCTCGACGCCGCCCAACAGTGGAGGGTCCCTCGCAGGATTCAACACGACGAACAAAGACGCAGCCATGAACAACCCCTTTGCGGCCGCTGCCTCAGCTGGCACGCCCGCCCCGAACCCCTTCGGTACGTAGTCTCAGACTCCCGCCGGCAGATCTGCGTTGTCCAGTGTCCTGACACCCTGCTGAACAGCCCGCTCGAATCCTTTCACCTCCACTGCTTCGAATAGCCCATTCGCATCTCTCTCGAACAACTCGAACGGCGCATCCGCTCCATTCTTTGGCCAGTCAACTCAAAAGTTGAGTAGCGCATCCTCACCTTTCGGCCAACCGACCCAGCAATCGAATAGCGCAGCGTCTCCTTTTGCCCAACCGGCGCAACAGTCGAGCAATGCACCCTCGCCGTTCGGACAGACCTTCCCGTCGTCAAATAGCGCCGCTTCGCCTTTTGCAGTACCCGCGAACGGTGTGCAGAAGCGGAAGAATGCATTCGAGGACAAGACCGACTCAAAGCGACCAGGTACAGCTTTCGCGACAAGCGCATTTTCGAAGCCGCAAACGAACTTTGCGGCCCCTGCGCTCGGTAACAAATCGAGTACCTTTGGAGCCAATGGGATTTCCAAGGATACCCCAAATGGATCCGACCGCCAACATCAAACATCGCAAGCCGTCGCCGCGCTTGGCCGAAAGAAGTCGCCGTCTGTCTACGCTCAGGAGATACATGACCAGTTGCGCAAAGATAATCTCAGACCACCAGCATGGCCGAGGGATCCTGGCGACCCGGACAACCTCAAGGCAGTGGACGACCATAGAGTCAAGTACAGGGCATACGAAGGAAAGGTTCGGGCTTCTCTGATCAAGGCAGGTCTTATTGATGACCCAGAAGTTCGAAAGAAGCTTAGCGACGCGATCGACTTCAGAGGTATTTGCGAAGACATGTGTCCTGAGGGCGAGAAGGTTTCCAGGATAGTCGAGCATGATGTGAAGCAGCCTGAGCGCTTTCGCAACACGAATAGCGCTAATGAAGGTTGGGCGAATCCTGACCTGATGATCAAGTCTTTCAAGCGATCAGCCGCTGGCGTCGATTCTCCCCTACCCACTGAAGTGCGGTCTCCAGCAGCATTGAGACGCACGGTCGACTATCTCATAGATGACTTGCTGCAGGGTGACGAGAACCTCCCTTTCATGCATGGCTTCCTCTGGGATCGAACGAGAGCAATTCGAAAGGACTTTATCTTCCAGAACGCCATGACACCCGAGGAACGTATCGACCAGATATACTGCTTGGAAAATATCACTAGATTCCATGCGGCCTCACTCCATCTTCTCTCCAAGGACGGAAAGGCGGATTTTTCTGAGCAGCAAGAGCGTGAGCAGCTTGGCAAGACCTTGCTTTCGCTGATTCAGGTCTACGACGAGTGCAAGGACATGGACATCACGATCGAGAATGAGGCCGAATTCCGAGCTTACTTCCTGCTGTTCAACGCGCATGATCCCTTTGTCATCCAGCAAATGCAGGACTGGAATGACAGATTCTGGTTCGAATCGCCGGAGATTCAGACAGCCGTCAGCTTGATACATGTTATGCAGAACATCTGGAACTATCGTGGTCCAATGCGACCGTTGGCGCCGCTGACAATCGGCTCTCAGTCTTTTAGCAACTACTTTGCGATCGTCGCACACCCTGAGGTGTCCTACACGATGGCATGTGTCGCCGAGATTCACTTTACGGAAATTCGAAGGCTCATGCTGAAAGCCCTTCATAAGTCTTACGCAAGAGTCAGGGATGGGCCCAAGGATCTCACGGCTAGGGTTCTCAATGAGATGTTTTGCTTCGATACGGAAGAACAATGCCTCGAATACCTCAAGGACTACGACATGGAGTTCTCGACAGAAGGGGCAACCGAGCCCTACATGGTAGTATTGCGAAGAAGAGGCATTCCACATAAGACCGTCAAGCAATCAAGTTCACAAAAGATGGTTGAGCGAAAGCGTGGCAGGCATACGCTTCCGGACGTCGTGCACAATACAGTCTTCGAGGAGGCTTCATCTGCTGCTGATACACCCGAAAGTCCTAGCGGTCTTTTCGTCACTCAACCGGACACATCTATGATTGTCGAGAAAAAAAATGGTGCGATGGACGTTGGATTCTTAGACGAGTCGCACTCAACAACTCCTGCACCTACAAACCAGAGTATCGATCCTCCACCTCCGGCATTCTCAAGTGGCTTCTCGTTCTCACAGGACAAAACTACGACTGCAGTCAACGCGCCAGCTCGGAATCCCTTCCTTACTCAAACACCTAATGGTCCCACGTCCGCTCCTTTATCCACCGACAAGCCTGCAAACGCCACGCAGCCCGCAACGTTTCCATGGACATCCACTTCCTCGAGCAGTGCGTTTCAATCTACTACAACGCCAGAGCAGCCAAAACCAGCCGCACCCACGTTTTCTTGGTCATCTACTCCGGTCACGGCGCCTTCTGCTGCGGGCCAAGGCTCGGGCGGTATCTTCGATCTTCTGACCAAGCCCGCGGAGCAAACACAAGCGCCCTTGTCCTCAACAGCTGTGCCTGGGCTACCCACAGCCACCAGCCTCTTCTCACATACGCCTGCAGACGGACAGGACAAGAGCCACGAGGCGAGATCTGATGTGTCTGCAACAAGTTTCCCGAAAGAATCCAGTACACCTAAAGAGAGTCCGAGAGCTCGGCTTCCACTGTTCGATGCTCCTGCGCCATCAACTTCGACTAGTACGCCTGTGTCATTCGGTCCGACCCTATCTGCGCCAACGCCGTCTGCGAATCCATTCGGCGTCAACAATATGTTCAAGTCTACGAGCACGCCGAATCTCTCGTCGGAGTCAGCCGTGGATTTGAAGACTTCAGTAGCAACAGCAGCTAAGTCTCCAGCACCCGCCAAGGATATGATGGGCGATTTCGCCAAGTGGGTTCTACTTGGTGACTATGGCATGATGGGGCAGTTGGAAGAGAAGTTACTGGAGGGCTTGCTACGTGGAACATATGACAAGTATAGGGAAGAGGAACGCGAGCGCAAGCAACGCCAGGAAGACGAGCATGCCTTGGCAGAAGCACTGGCATACAGGACATATAGCCTACAAGTCAAGTTTCTGCATCTGTGGAGACACAATGCCAGACGGAAGTTTGCGAGGAATGCGGCAAAGAAGAACAAAATGAAGATGAGGGAGTGGCGTGAAGAGCAAATTGCCAAAGCCAACGCCGAGAAGAGAAGGAGAGAAAAGGAAGAGAGGGCTCGACAGAAGCAAATGACCGGCCCGAAATCATGGCTTGAGGAACTTGACAAGGATCGATCTGCCAAGAGACTCAGGCGTGAGAGCATGTCGCTCGACACGTCTAGAAGGACTAGTCCGGCATCTGATGCGGATGCTCTCCTTGCCACCGGAATTTTCGATGGCATACCCAACAAGCAGGAGTTCGCTGCCAACACAATTCGGGATGACGATTCACTATACGACGCACTGGTGGGAGTTAATATTGGTGCGAACTCAACGCGCCAAGTCATGGGGCCTCCAGCGAAGCCTACCAAGGATCCTCTCAGGTCGGCCCGCGATGCCGGTATTTCCAAACCACAACCAAAGCAGAAGTACAGCAAGAAAGCTCAAGCATTGAGGGATCTCATGAGCGGTCGGAAGAAAGACGACGATCTTTTGAGCTTCAGAAGCAGCACATCTTCTCGACTTGGCCAATCAGTCTCATCACTACCGGGCGGCAAGGTCACCAATTTTTCGAAATACCAGTCATCTTCTCCCCGGTCATCCACCGACCCCGATCGAACTAAAAAGGGTTCAAGCAGCGGGATCAAGTCATCATACTGGCTGCTCAGAAGCCGCGGACTATACGCTACATCTGCGGGCCATGTGCTTTCCGAACGAGCGCCTCCCCCGCGATCTGGCTCCAATTACGACAGCGCATCGCAATACTCTGGTGACTCGGACAACGGCGACTACGACGACCGTGTTCTGGAGCAGGATGGGGCCTACCGTGCGAGTCTCGGCCTCACTGGAGGTCAGAGCATGCCTACATCTCGCCGTAGCACTTTCAGCCTCGGCGCAGGGGGCTCGCCTGCGCGATTGGGTTTGCTTAAGCCCAAGCCATCTTCGCTTCGACAGTCTCTCCCAACGGGTGGCATGGCTGCATCAATACTCGAGTCTCGTAGTCAGCGAGGCGGGGCCGATGCTGAGTCTCAGGCGGGTAGCAACGTCAGCACAATGCAGCAGGACGTGGAGGAGACTCTTCGTGAACTTAGGAAGGTTGCTGCCGAAATGGACCAAGACACCGAGTGGTATCGGGAGCAAAATGGCCGAATGTCACAGGGCCACGGTGGTGGGTAGTACCCGACTAGGGATGGCGACAGACAGGCTACTTTCAGCAGCGGTACGACGGCTGAGTGATTGTGCTGGGGCCAGAACGGCTGGCATGACCAACAGTGGTATCAGGAGAGAGAGAAATGAGGCTTAGGCCAAGAAGCAACTCGGAGGTGGGTTAGACGAGTGTGAGCAACCGCATGGCTTAGGGGCTCAGGAGGAACAAATTCAAAAGGCAAATTATGGACTTGCTCTTTACCAAAACAAGTTCCACTCAAAAAACATGGAATTTGAGCATCATTGCATTGCATCAAGCACGGCGTTTTCTGCGGCACGGGATCTACTATGTGGAAGGGGAACGGCAACGGACAGAGCTACCTTAGGGATTTGGAGGCTGGTCACCGGCGTAACAATGGAATTTGAAAGGAGCCCACAGGCATTTGGCAGGCTTTTCTGCTGCTACTTCTCTTTTCCCACCCTGCCCATGTGCGTTCTCTTACGAAAAATGATACCCAAGCGAATCGGAAGCAAGCAGGAAAGATATACGCCAGTAGGTTTTGGGTCGGATTAAAAAGGAAGAGGCCTGGTTGCAGGCTCCTGGGCTGCTGCTGAGGTGAAGAAGGATAAAGAGAGGAAGACAAGGCTCCGGTCCTGCTTTCACAGGTCGACAGACTACTTCAAACGTCGATCTTGACACAGGATGGGCCGAGGGCAGGATCCAATTGTAGCGTAGATTTGAGAAGACGCCCTTCCTCATCCCTACCACTTTATCAAGGCTTAACCACTGTTGGTAGAGCATATTTGCAATATCGGTTTTCTAGCTGGAAATGAATCGCTTGTAATATGTACACATTTGGACCTACGAAGTTGAGGACTCATGCTCGTGCCGAACCGTAACCTCGAATCAGGCGGGCGTTGGTATAGCTAGTAGTTGGTGTACAGACGCCCCTGCCAAAAGTCTTGACGGAGTAATACAGGGGTCCGCAGCTGAATATCCCAAAGGTAATTATCCCAAGATGAGGATCCTATAGGCGATACTATTTTCAAAAGTAAGCAGTACTAGGTAACGCAGCACTGAATACTCTAGCGGAGGGTTTGCAGAAGAGTGGAGCAGATGGACAAGACTTTTGGCGGCGACGTCCGTACTCTAGCTGTGGGAATGATGATCGAAGTGGTGGGAGGATACATGTTCCTGTCAACGCACAAGAGCGCCAGGCATGGGGTGCAAGTCCAGCTCGAAAGTATCCGCCACTCTCACGCCTGTCCTCCTCCGAATGGTCCTCATAATGCGAGCTTCCAGTATGCGGGTCTCCTTCTCCTCTTCGATTTCTATTCGGTGTTCGTTATCCCTCTCACTGTCATCCGTGGCAGGCCTTTTCTCCAGCCGCTGCTCGACAAAGTGCCAGAAGGCAAAGACTGCTGCTGTGAGTGGTATTGTGACGATGAAGTAGATCCAAAAACGCTTTGAAACGGCTCCGTCCATGTCTGCGATCTCGAAGAATAAGAATCAGTGACTCCATATGCTGTCAGAGACGGGCAAGGGCTGCCGGCACCTACCGCTGTTGAAATTGAAGAACGGCATTCCAAATAATAATAACGAAAACGTGCCCGGAAGGAAGAACAATCCCATGATGGTCAATGTCTTCATACTGGTGCTCTCTCGACCACTCGCGATCGCTAGTTTGCGCTGTTGGATTGCAATCTCGAAGTTGAGTCTCGACTCCCGCTGATTGATGATGTTGTGGAACTGAAGAGTGCTCCAAATTAGCGCATGTTCACTTTCAAGCTTGCGGTCTGCAAGGCAGCACTCACTACCTCTCGGTGAATGTTCAGTCTCTCAAGGCTGACATAGGCATAGTTCTCAATACCTTCCAACTTGACCATCAGGAAGACAAGGCGTGAAACTAGGGTATCATGGAGCTCTGTCAAAGCGGCGCTTTTCTTCTCTTTCTCCAGTCGCAGCCAAAATGCATCAAGCGCACGGTGAGTTGTCTTGATAATATTTTGCCACGCTTGAGGTCGCTTCTGCAATAAATCGCACTGGCATTTAGCAAGCTGTCTGCTGACGCTGTCTAACTCTGGGTCTGTCTTTGGGCCGTAGTGAGCAGCTGGAGCCATCTCGTAGCGCTGGCTCAGCGCACACTCGAGGTCACGAAGCTTTCTCCGTTGTATTCGCTGCTTCTCATCGTTCTCAGACGAGAGTTCGTGACACAGCACCAGCACAGGGAGTAGCAAAGGGTGGGACACCGGCTTTCCACATGCTTGGAGGTCGGAGAGGATTGTGTGCCAACCAAAACTCTCCATAGCTCTAACATAGCCAGACGTGATGTTATTTTCGAATGAATACGATAGCATCAGCTCTCACCCACTTGACATGCCTCTCCATTCAGCGTCTGATTTTCGGAAGACGAGTTCTGTATTTTCAATGCTGGTATGAATATGGGCAGCCCTCTTCGAGAACCACATCTTCTGAAGACTTGAGAGTTTGAGTTGGCGAGAAGAAGTTTTGTGTTCTTACGAAGATGGTCGCGATCATCTATCCAACAAGCAAACGGACCTACGGCACTACTACTTTCTAGAGAGCGCAGAGGCAGCTTAAATTCCGTCACGAGAGATCGAAAGGTCGCTGGCTCCAGGGACAAGGAATTGGGCACGAATGCTTCCGGATTTTTCGCCCTCGTCTGAAGCCTGTTTAGGATCTCGCATCAGTCTGTGTGATCTGATGGCAATATTCCTCACGGGTGCCGTGTTGTTGACGTACAGAAGCCTGATGCCATTGGTAAAATCCAGCCCGTCATTCGACGTCCGAGGCACAAATTGTCCCTGTGATTTGATTAATTTGCGACCTCCGATGTCACAAGAACTACTAAGTACTCGCAGTTTGTTTGAGGAAGCTGGTGATTGTCTCATGTGCCGGCAAGATAAAATTAGACTCTTCCGCCGTGCACTTATCCGAGTTCTAGGCGCTCAGTATTCAGCATTGCCCAAATTCGTTCAGCACAAGCAGCCGTCGCCTTGAACGGCAGGGAACGTGCTTGGAGGCCAAAGATAGGAACTTGTACACCGGGGCACGCACGTAGTAGTTCAGAATTTCCAGCCAACCCACAGTTTCGGGCTTATGGTCCCGCTTCTCAAGCAGCTTGGAGAAGAAGAATGCGTCCATGCTCAAGAGCCTTGGACATGAGAGGCTTCAATTATCAAGTGCAGATTCAATGCCACGACCAAGTTTCTTGTGCTCTTGTCACGGAACATTTGCAGATCTTTGAGTAGATATGTCAGCCAGCCGAACCCCTCTCCTTCCATGGACGTGTCACTGGCTGCCTCGTTGTGCAGCATATGCACGTGCTCGCGCCAAAGATGCGGGAGGATAACGGATCTGACAAGACATTTTACTCCGGCCCGCTGTCAGTATTCATTGCAGTCCCAAATGATATGGCCAAGATCACGAAAGTTGGTCGTACGTGCACACGTGATGAACATGGTGTCAGGTCTCTGACGTTCAGAAACAGGGGCATGGACTGCGACGATATGATTTCCAGATCTAAGGCGCTCGTGATAGATATCAGCATCAACTGAGTGGCAGAACACAAGGTTATCCACAGATTGAAGTCAAAAGAAGATAATATACGTGCACAGAAGTGTACCTGGTAGAGGGCAATTTAGGTACTAGATCCAAGTGCTTTGACCTGACGTCTCTAGGGTTAGGGCCTGGTTACTCGTGGCAGGGATCACCCTAGAGCCTGCCGCAGCTACGGAGCATCCTCTAACCCGGCACGCTTCGTCGTCATCCTAACGTCCAAAGACGCCGAAGTGACAGCTTCTGTTGACGAAAGCCATACCAAGCAAAGCATACGCCTTGCATCCATTTCTCCTTTCTCAGAGCTCTGCAAATCAATTTTCCTATCATCCCGATCCCAGGCCGGTCGACGACGAAGCCCCACAAGCCATTCGCGGATCACGAACAGTTGCAACACAGCCGATACGATGTCTGAGGAGCGTCTCTTCAAGTTCCGCAGGCCGGAGTGGCTCAACAGCGTCTACGCCCGTAATGCAGGAGTCTACAGCTCTGGCGCCTTGGTGAGCAACCCTCGATCCCGGGCTCGTCCATCCTCCATCCTCCAGGGCGGGCGCCGCAGCACCCCCCCCCCCCAAACTATTCAGCTATACAGAATCTAACCACGAGCTGCCGCTTCCCATCCACAGTTCTCCCTCGCCTTCTACATCCTCCTCGACGCAGCCGTCTGGTCCGGCTCAACGCTCAACGCCTCCAACGTGCACGTGACGTTTGTCGACTGGCTGCCGCTAATCTTCTCGTCCCTCGGCATGCTGATTATCAACTCGGTCGAGAAGCAGCGGCTGTCAGCCGACTCGTTCTCATACAGCGGCTCCGGTGTCGCGTGGAAGGCGCGCGTCGTGCTTTTCTTGGGCTTCGCGGCGCTCGCGGGCGGCATGGCCGGCGGCGTGACGGTGTTCGTGCTCAAGTTCGTCGTCGCGGATGTCCCGTGGCCCACGCTCGGTATGGGTGTCGAGAACGTCGTCGCCAACGCGCTGGTCGGCCTGAGCAGCGTGGTGTTGTGGGTTAGCCAGAACATGGAGGATGAGTATAGTTACAACCTGGCATTGTGAGGCGGGTGTGCAGGATGTCCGTGTCTGACTGTGACACAGGGAATAGACACTCGATCTGTGCCAGGAGGCGACAGTTGGCGAGCAAGGAGATCAGGAACGACAGCGGAGGCAAGGGTTCGATGAAGGACGGTGATAGCTGGGCTCTCTGCTGCTTTACGGAGTGGAACTATTGATGACTCCGACACGGGACATGGCGCTTCGGGGATATGGCCTGGAACTTGAATTACGCTCAACAGAGCCCTGTTATGATTTGCCATGTATTTAGCTCGCGGAGCTACGTATGTGCTTGCTGTGTTGGCAGCACAGACCGAGAGCTCTAAGAACTTGAACTGTACCAACTTTCATGCGTCAATGGTATCGTCTGATCAAGTGCGGAATAAACCATGGCTGTGTCGCGAAAGCCCATTACTTGCTACGCTTGTAGATCTTGGCCAGGAAGGCTTCGAATACACTCTTCTTGAGGCCCGTGCTCTCGTCGATCTTGGCGATGTTCGCCTTGATCTCGCCAACGACCTTCTCCTCGTACTCCAAGTACAGCTTCTCAAGCTCCATGTCATTGTACAGCTTCTTGATGACAGCCTCCTTGTCCTTGTCCTTCTGGCCGTAGTTCTCCTCGAGAATCTGCCTCTGCTCGGGCGTGGCGATCTTCAGCGCCTGGTTGACGAGCCACGAGCACTTGTTGTCCATGATATCCGTGCCGATCTTGCCAATGTGCTCCGGAAGGCCGAAGTTGTCCAGGTAGTCGTCCTGCACCTGAAAGTACTCGCCCATGGGGATCAGAATGTCCTGGGCCTGCTTCAGATTCTCAGGGGTGCCAATGTTGAGCTGGTACAGTGCGCAGGCGACGGGCAGGTAGAATGAGTACCAAGCGGTCTTGTAGACCACGATGAAGCGATACTTCTCCATCGAGAAGCTGTCCAGATTGACCTTGCCCTCCGGTGCGGTAAGCAGGTCGGCCAACTGGCCAATCTCCGTCTGGAACGTAGTCTCGTGGAACAGCTCGATTAAGTCGACGTAGGCTGGGTGCGAGCGGAAGTGCTTCTTCAGAAGAATGAATATGGCAGCCTCCAACATGAAGGCGTCGTTGATGGCGATCATGCCCACGCCGTCAGCAAGGTACCAACACGGCGCACCTCGTCGTGTGATGCTGCCGTCCATGATGTCGTCAGACACCAGGAAGAAGGCCTGCAGCAGCTCCGTAAACCAGCCCAGGGTCGCGGCCTTGAAGTATTGATCCTCAGACAACTGCGTACCGAGCAACAAAGATACCGAGTCAGGCACGGACATGCCACGGTTACACTTTCCACCTATGGCGTTTGCCCGCAAGCTCTGTGCACACCGAAGACAATTGTATTAGACATGTGCTTCCCCGACGAAAGATACTGGTGTCTGAGTTGGCCCGGGCACGATGGAGAAACTCACAGCCTTGAACCAGTCCATCTCCTTGTTGGGCAAGTTATACGTTGCCGCATGCTCAACCAGGTCGGCCTCGAGCTTGGGGAAGACAGCCTCGAACTCTTTGAGAGTGGTCTTCTGCGGCTTGGAGTCGAGCTTCTGCCTCTTAGAGCTACTCTCAACCGGAGAGGTGGCGCTGTTGTTGTCTGCCATTTGAGCTTGGAGGTGTGGGAACTGATATGTCAACTCGAAAGGTTGGTCGGAGATGAAGCTGACGTCGAGTGCGCAGTCAAGAGAGGCTGTCGCGAAAGCTGGGTGTGGGATATCGATGGAAAGGCACAAGGGCGAGTAATGCGAGACGAGCCACGCTCTTGTACAACGACAATTTAAATTGCCTTGAGTCCTTACAATACTGAATATTTCGGCATTATCCCCATTCGGCAGTCCTATGGAATCGGGAATCCCCTGGGAATGCACACAAGTCCCTGACTCGGCGCTGCTGATAGTCACTGTGGCTGCCGAGTCGGTACCGCCGCTGCCAACATGCACAGCCGACGTTACTTTTGCGGTCGGGGGTTCACACCCGGTAGCTCCTTCCGTAGCACGCGTCGACGCGATTCCTCATCAAGGTTCCACATCGCCGGAGCCGTCCTCGGCCATTGAGCTTGGCTTCGATGTTGACTTCACGCAAGCACTCGCGGAGTTCTCTGCCCGACAACTACACACCTGCCAAACGACCCGCGCGATCAAAGGAATACTCTTTGTCTCTCAGGACTGCTTACACGCCCTCTCACTGTCCGCCAAAGAGAAACGCGCATTTGTGGATCCTGGGGCTAGAAAGCATGGTGTTTACGCAGCAGGACATCCTGAACCTACGCGCTTCGCTTCAAGATGCTGTCGTCAAGTGCTCGGAGCGATGCCTGTACCAAGCTGCAAAATGGCAAGCCTTCATTATCATTGTAATCATCATGCCATATGAAGCACACAATTGCTGACTGAAACATATAGGGCTGCCGAATTACTCGATTCCCTCCCAGAGACCGCCCCTGATGATACGGTCGACATGGTCAACACTTCCCGGGGCTACATGCCAGCGATCTTGACAGCCAACCCTGACGAATCCGAAGCAGAGCTCGAAGCGCTGGAATTCAACAGATATCTACTAGCAAAGTCTTTCTTTGACTGCAGAGAATTCGATCGATGCACAGCAGTGTTCCTTCCGGACTCCCTGCTTTCCAGCATCTTGGCCCCAAGTGACGAAGACTCGCTTCACAACTCTCAGGCCAAAGGCAAAGAGCCCATCAAACCGAGCCCCTATGCCTCGGACTATAAGCCCAGTGCAGGTGTGCTCCCAGAGCTCAGTCAGAAGAGTTTGTTCTTGGCCTTGTATGCCAAGATGCTGTCCGGAGAAAAGAGAAAGGATGAAGACTCTGAGATGGTTATGGGCCCTCAGGATCTAGGCTCTGTATCCAACAAACAGCTTCCCATTGTGAGCAGATATCTCAAGACCTGGTTTACGCAACGACAAAATTCGCCTGAGGACATAACATACGAAGGTAGTCAGGGCTGGCTTGAGTATCTATATGGCATGGTCTTGGCCAAGGAGAAGAACACCGACGAGGCAATATCCTGGTTCTTGCGCAGTGTGCACCTTTTCCCCATGAACTGGGGTTGTTGGCTTGAACTGACGTGCGCTACCACCAAAGTTGAAATGGCAAGTCTCGGTCGATGCGTTGGATGTCCTTGCTTTCTGTACTAACCTACACAACAGCTCAACAGGATTGTGCCTCGCCTACCACAGCACATTCTCTCATACATGTACCACATACACACCTCACTGGAACTCTTTCAGCCCACTGATGAGCTGCAGAGGGTTCTTGGTCAAATGCAGGAGATCTTCCCGACGTCTCCGTTCCTCCTTACTTGCTCCGCGCTTTATCTTTATCATACGAAGGCTCTCAAGGAAGCAGCAACAGATTTCAGTCGCATATTGTCTCTCCACCCCCACCGACTAGACAACCTCGACATCTATTCCAATATTCTCTATGTGCTCAACGAAAGACCGAAGCTGGCTTTTCTGGCACACCTATGCTCCAGCGTCGACAAGTTTCGGCCCGAGACATGTGTTGTGGTTGGCAACTACTATTCACTGCTTTCGCAACACGAGAAAGCGGTCCAATACTTTCGTCGAGCCCTCGCACTGGATCGATCATGCCTCGCAGCCTGGACTTTGATGGGGCACGAATATGTGGAGCTGAAAAACACGCATGCCGCCATCGAATCATACCGTCGGGCTGTGGATATCAATCGCAGAGACTACCGTGCCTGGTACGGCCTGGGTCAGACATACGAGATGCTGGAAATGTACCAATACGCACTATGGTACTACAAGAAAGCAGCGGGCTTGCGGCCCTGGGATGGCAAGATGTGGATGGCTGTCGGCACGTGTCTTCAAAAGCTTGGTCGGGCAGAAGATGGCATCAAGGCATTGAAGCGAGCGCTCCTCGCCGACACCTATTACGAATCGTCAAACAGCAGCTTTGGCAGTGCTAGTGGCTTCGACCGTGCTGCTTTGGGTCGTCTGGATACGGACGTTCTGGTACAAATTGCCACGATGCATGACAGCCTTGACGAAGAGGAGGATGCACGCGCTTACATGGAGCTATGCATTGCACAAGAGGATGGTAATGTGGAGAGCTTCGACAGCGGCGGCATTCGCAATGAAGTCGGCGGTGTGTTCTCCGACGAAGAAACTGAGCTTGGCGACGACGGCGAGAAGAATCCAGGCACAGGCGTCACGACTGTCACCAGCAAGGCCCGCATGTGGCTTGCCAGATATGCCATGCGACATGAAGACCATGCTATGGCGAATCGACTTGCTAACGAGCTTTGTCAGGACGGCCAGGAGGTCGAAGAGGCGAAGGCCATCATGCGTGAAGCTCGCTCTCGCATGAGCGTGGGTCCAGGTTCAGGTGATGGTGATGCTGACGGCTAGTTACGAGCACTGTCCACACCTGGCAAACCCTTGAGGAGACTTCCTTGAACTTCAGCACATTCTATAGCCTCGCTATTGGCGCGTATTGTACAAGACCTGCAGGGACTTTTGACACTTGACTGTGCGACAGTTCCCTGCTGATATCGACGCGGCTCTAGATGGACATGCCCTGGGAACAGCACTACGCTATCCAGCGCCGCGAACCACGGGGTAGACGTCCGTGTTGGGGTGTACGATGCTTGGCGCAAAGGTTTAATCGCATCAGCAGGAATTACGAAGTGACGGATTATGATACCCGGTCAGGTTTCTCACGCCTGCACCATAAGTCGAAGGGGCTGTGCAAAATATGGAGTTCTACGTTGTGCGCAGACCAGAAGGAACACATGGCGCATTGATGAGTAGTAGTACTCCTAGATGGACAGGGACTTTGTGTCAACAGAGCATCAACACGATTCTTACACGTCCCATTTAGTCGAGCCCTTCATCTCGGCACATCGCGGATGAGATTGCTGTGACGTCGAGCCTGTCGAAGGCATTGGGCTGTCAGCACTGACGTGGTTCTCTGCATGTACATGTGGCTGACATGCCTGCAATGTTCTCCGGGCCCAAGTAGTCTGCCTGGTGAACACCACCTCGAAGGTCGCTCGGGCCACAATACGGATGCAGGCACTTTCTTGTACACACAACCACGACAAGGCAACATAACCCCGGGGCTCGCGGTGTGCCTGTCATCGTTCAAGAGAAGTCAACCCTCCCCGCCCACAATATACTGTCCTGTAAGCCGTGACCGAGCAAGTGAGCAAGCAGCTTCAGCACAGCCGTCCTGTCCCACTCATCAGGTTCTGACTACGCGCATGCTCTGCCAGCCCGACCGGCTCCCGATATGCCCAACCCACAAGCAAAGACCTGCTCAGTGTCTCAAAAGAGCGATATTTCACGCACGATGCCACTCGGTACGTATGTATTAATCCCAATCCAGGGCCCTGTGGTGCTATGTGTCAGCACCCCATCCGTTCATCCCCATTCCCGAGCAAATGGCAGACACACGAGCCGCACATATGCAGCAGACTGGAATATGAGCTTCTTTCTTGGATCTACGCAGCGATTTCTGGATTGACCATTCTTCTACTGTTCGGAACTTGACAAGCAGCTTCAGGTCTCGGGTACTTCTGTTGCAGGACTCAGATGTATCCGCATCCGCTTCTGACAGAACTATTTGATCACTGCCTGAAGCCTTGAGTATGGTGGGGTTTGGCCACCAATCCTGATGTACAGTGGTAGCTTCAGCTGGTTCTGGCTTCCAAGAACGCTGCAGGCGAGATGCATGTCACAAGAGCGAAAGTAGAAAGGTCGAAGTCTGATGACACATTATGGTCTATCTCCCTTGAGGATGGCTACATGACTCCTCCTCCAATGTGCTGCAAAGCAAGTCCGTGATGTCCACCATTTTCGCCCTTCCATTATGCGCAACATTGCGTTCGTGAAAAATATGACAGCCATTTCGCCATGGGGTCCAGTGAAGGAAAGTCTAGAAGGGTATATCAGTTCATGAGCATGATCCTCCGTCAAAATCACCATTTCCACGCCGATTTTCGGCCATGACTTCCAAAATTGACCAGATTGTTCCACAAAAGATGTTGGAACGTGTTGGCCCGTGTGCTGAGAAGATTTAGAGAATGAGGGCCGCGACACCTGCGACGAAACCAAAGGCTCCGGCACCGGAGCCAACCTTGTAGGCACCGTTGATAGTGACGAGGCCAGGAGTGGTGGTAGGAGACACTGGGGTGTTAGTAGGAGTGGGTGTAGTTTTTACTGCCGGGGGTGTGGCTGAAGCTCCAAGACCTGTGGTTATACCAGACACAATGGTGGACGCCGGAGGAGTACTAGTGACCGTCGTCACAACAACGCTGCCGGAAAAGGAGACGGTAATAACACTGCTACTGAAGGTAGGTACCACAACAGGTGACTCAGTTGTGGTAGAGGTAGGGACCGCAATACTCGAGTCGCTGAGAATCGACGTGGGAACCGTGACGGTAGAGGTGGGAACGGAAATTGTCGACTCGAACATAGTGGACGTAGGAGCTGTAACAGCCGTATCGCTGACTGAGAAAGGCACGGTGACGGTGCTGGTGGAAACAGAAGCTGTCGTCTCAGTGCAGGGCACTTCAGTCGTGTACGAGCTAGTCACAATGACTGGAGGCGACGAGGACACGCTGATGGTGCAGGGACAGGCTGGGGAATAATCAGCCTGGGACTAAGCTTGCTGTGGAGAGAGCACAGAAGGGCAACTTACGCAAGGTGATAGTGGTCGCCGAGCTGACGGTGTAGGTGGTGTTTAGGTAGGCCCAAGTGGTGGGGCTCGGACAGTAGGTGGTGTAGGTGGCTAGGTTTCGTGAGCAAGAGAATGACCATCAAGATAACTGTGGTTAATAGATGAAGAAGCCTACTCACGAACGACTGTGGTGATCCACTCGGTGCTGACAGGACCGCCGGCGCCAGTACCAGTAGGACCGACGCGGCCAACGCCTGTACCTGTGCCCCACTTGGCGTAGCCAGCCTGAGCAGAGGCGACGAAGCCAGCCAGAGGAGCGAGCTGCTGAGTTCTCATCTTGGTGGTTGAAACTGTGACTCGTGGATTCTTCTCTGAAGCAGCAGTACGTGATCGAGTTGGGGAGGCGTAACGTGATCTGAACACAATCAAACGAAGGTGGTAGTCGATGCGGACGACGATGTGCTTGAATGAGGGTGGGTGTAGCTGCTCGAAGGCTGAGAGACGAAGTCAAAGAAGTGGGAGAATGCGGAACTTTTATCAACGATCAAAAGTCAAGGCCAGTTGGGTTGTAGGGTGGGGGCGAGTGAAGAGGGCAGGCACGGCTGAGGTGGAAGAAGGCAGGTACGTATGTAACGTGGGAAGGAAGCAACTCAACTCGCCTTCACCTTAACCTACGCGACATACACCCGCGTTGCGACTGCTTACCTTTCGCCCATCGTCCAGCATCGGAAACCACGGTCCAACTTTCCATGTCAGTCTAGTCCAAGCCTTGTCCGCCTCACCCACTTGAGAAGAGGCTTATGGCCATCGAGTCTCTCCGTATCCCTCACATCGTGCTCGTCCTTTCTGATCGTTGGCTTATCACGGTTTCGTACTCTGTGTCACCTACTCATCAGTGCAGTTGGCTTTTCTGGACGAAAGACCATTAAGCTTACCCACCTGTCTGCCAGACTCACCCGCTCCAGCTCACGAAAACCTGTCACTCGAACAGACCAGGTGAGCTCGTGTGCGCCTTCTCATTTCCACTGGAGCCATGTTCTCTCTTATCTTGGACAACGAGCACCTCTCTCGTTCATTGGGTACCTGTAATGCGGAAATGCCTCTTTGTAGAAGTTCTGGCCTGTCAAGGCCCGAAGGGTGCCCAAAAGAAAGAGTGATGTTGACGCACTTCGAGGTGCCAACGTTACCCTAGGTACAGCACGCATACTATCTCATTCCGGCGAGATTTGTATGGAGTTCTTGATTTATCGTGTTCCTGGAAGGCCCTGACAGCCGTTGGTGACTTTTGCTCGTCACCCGGTCTCGGACACTTCCATAAAGCCATGTCCTTCTGGCACACAATGAACCGAACATAAACAGAGGACAAGGGAACGAGACGGCACATTCGTATCAATGACATCCGTCCATACCGGCCACTCGGCGGAATAACAGAGCTGAGGGTGTCGAGGCGACATGTTCATATCATATACGAGGTGTGCACTGGACGTGGTAGCCATTTTGTCAGCCACGATTACCATCATTGGCTAGGCTTGCTTCTCAGCACCGCTTCTGAACAGCAACTCTCTGCAATCGGGCAACAGTTACAGAAAGCAGAGCTACCTCATTATCTCGGGTCTGAAGACGTCTTTCTTTTGAAACTCAGAGAAGCGAGTTTCTGAAGCACGCTGAGCGTTGTGAGCGTTGTGGTGATGAGCTGAAAAAGCTTGCTCGCGGCGTTCAAGCCGAGCACGGCCAATAGTACGGAGTAAAGACGTTACTTTCACCACGTGGCCGGTTCCCTGGTGTAGTGTAGGATGGCCAGAGAAGGGACACAGAGAAACGTCTTGACTCCAATCGTAGTCCATCCCGCTGACCCGGTCTCTTATGACCGCGGTATCGAGGGGCCTCAGAGAAGCAACAGCCTCGGCGGGAGTCCGCTTTGTACACTCTCAACAGGGACAGGCAACATAGTGAAAGTCATACTTTTGCGTCGCGGCGCATTGATTGTAGGTAGTGTGTATGGCGTTGTTCCAAGGGCAAACGCATCTTTACCCACATAAGTCCGAGACTCAGGACGTCCAGTGCCTGCCAAGCCTGCACATGCTGGCCGAATGTGCCGTGTCCCCCTCCCCTTCCCGGGCCGCGGCAGCAACCCCATTAAAGCTCCCCTAGAGACACAGCTATTTGGAACTTGGATCAGTGTCACCAACCATAGTGGTCAAAATATGATGAGTATATCAGAACAAGTCTTTAGAAACTAAGTACTTCTGTAGCAGGGTAGCTGTGATTTGACTCGAGATTTGGAAGATATCAAGCCAGGATCCTGACAAAGTCACAAGTTACCGATTTAGCCTGCATCTACTTGTACGATTTTACACACATAATAGAAACTGGTCAGCAGAGGAATGCGACTTCAGAGAATTGCTTCCTGAGAATGGCAAAAACGTTTGCTTTCGCTAAACACCCTCACCATTCTCTTTCCTGCTTAAATGGGACAATCATCAACACCACTTGCACTTTAGCCCGACGATAGTTTTTAACAGGCCGTAGTATCTGATAGTTTTTGTTTGATTTTCTCCGCCGTCCGTGCCTCCTTGATCGGAATCCGGAATCAACGCCGGTCCAGCAACAGTATTTGGCGCAATTAGTTCAAGCGAAGTCTTCTCTATTCACTTGGATGTGCAGGTTCCATTCTAGCTTCGAGGCTACTGGCAACGTGCGGGGCTGGCGCTGAGTTTTCTACCCCTTGAAGATCCAGCCAGAAGTTTCCATCTCTGCACATCGTACACGGTTTTGTGAGCCGAGGGGTGATTGCTTCATCTGGAATTCCTTCTGTGAAACTGCGAAGAAGTTTCTTTCCGCTAGGCATTGTAGAGAAGTCACTTTCTATAAGAACTCTGGATGGGCAGCATTCAAACTGAAGAGGACGGTCCCTCCGCTCTGGATAACCACACGACTGCCGTTATTTCTTGAGGGGGACACCTTAGAGGCCGAGCCGAAACGTGACGAATGGCCTGACGAATCTTCAACATCACCGGGCGACTCTGAGGAAGACGCAGACCCTGATGATCTAGACAACGAAGGCAAGGAAGGTTTGTATTGGATACCTCTGATGAGGTACGAACAAACACAGCTCCGCAAGATGTACCATGACAAGATGAGGAGTCTGTGGCCAGACTGGATGCACATGCCGAAGGGGCCAAACTAAAGTTCAGCTTTCAAAAGGCCGTGGCCCTTCGTGCCAGCGGATGGGGTCTCAGAAGAGTTATGAGTTGGGTAAACCAAGTTGAGACCGGAGAACTCGCAGACTTCAACATCGTGTTGTAAAGAATCTAGCCTGCATTGGGCCGGACTCGACATGTAGTGCTAGACGATCAAACACACTGCGGTCCTAGCAATGCAGGCCAATCATCATACCCTGATGCAGTGAACTGGTTGGGCTTGCGACCGATGTTCCAGAGATGCTTTCATCGTATTTCCATCTCGGTATAGGCGAGTACGGCGACAAACGGCCTCAAGAAAAGGCTCGCAGGCATCTGCCGTTTCAGACTGCCGCTCTGCTCAAAACGTCCCTGCCATTGCACCGTCGATCTCAAGTCACTACTCGGCCAGCCAGACGGACTAGGTCGGCGATTGCTCGGGCCACACCCTCATACACCACAGCACGCCGGCGGCAGATGTCGGTCTCATGCAGCCCTGCTCGTCTACCTGCTTTTGATGCAAGATGTGCAAATGTTCGACCGGTCTAGACCACCTTCACAGCCTTGCGAGGCTGGCCGTGCACCTCGGTCCCACCCCTTAGGGCAGTGACAGATGCCACAAGGACTGAGCTGTCGCCACGCAATATGTGTGGTTGAGACTAGGCAGATGGTCTGTAAAGTACATACAACCTAATAAATTTATGTGTAAGCTCACCGGCTGAGAGATTTTTCAGTGTTGTACTGCCAGAAGCACATCATCTCCATGGGGGAGTACTGGTGGTGCCAGACCTGCCTTCGGTGCCCGAAGCCTAGCGAAGGCGTTGAGTCGTCCAGACTGCACTCCATCGCCGACCCAGATCCAGCGAGTTCACTTTTCCAGCACTACTTTGTAGTTTGGTACGATCATCCCATCTAGATCTTGGTCTGAGATCAGTCGCCGAGTATTTTGCCGAGTCGATAGTCCCTAGCTTGCTAGCCTTCTCGCCATACAAGTGCATAGTAGCGCAACAAAATTTCGAAAGAAAATTCTGGAATTCCACAGAAAAATCTGCTCGGTCTATACTCCGAACGATGGCTGTAGTTCGAAGGCAACATTCACCACAACGTACTGCGGCGTTGCTTGCTAGCAGGAGAAGGCGCTGCGGCTCCTGAACGGGCCGATGCCATGCGAACGACATGTCGGCGGGCGCTAGACCAAAGGAACTAGCTGCCTCACGGCTTACAATACTGGCATTGCTTCATGGCCGTGCACCATTTTGCAAAAGGTGATATCTGGGTTGGCAATTCTGAAAGGGTCAAGGGCCGTACAAAGCTCTCGGCGTCGTGTCAGTCAGCAAAGTTTGCACACTAATTGACCACTGAGCCTGGAACCGGTACTATGCAGCTGCCTAGGCGCCTGTTCATACAACCGCTGGTGTAGGACGAGTTATCTGCGGATGAACTTTGGGGTTTCTTCCAAAGCCTAGATTTCGGACCTTGAAAATGGGCCCCGCCGGCCTAGCTCTGTCACACTCTCTAGCTGGGCTGCTGGCTTCCAGCAATGGCCGAGAGAACCAGGACGCCACAGCAGCATAGCCGGCTTCATCATACTTGCGGTAGTGGTCTTCGCAGATGCTTACTACGTTCGTCAAGCTCTTCACGAACAAGCTCTTCATCCGTCATCGGAAAGTACTGGTAAGTATTTTGTATTCACCAAGATCGACGAAGTACCTAGACGTATGTAGTAGTCGGGAATGTCTAAGCCGACGCTGAACACTTTTCGTACTCTCGGCTTCTAATCCACAAACGTCAACATTTTCGATCAGATATATCTCAACATCAATCAAGCGTTTGGTGTTCGTTCTTGTGACTCCGGCCATCATCAGGAAGAAAGAGATATGGGAGTATGTTAGGCCCTCCAAGCTACAGAGTATTGTCCGCGGTACAACTCTGTTCAACCGACTATGCTGTCGACAAAGTGTCCGGCTTCGGTATCAAATATCTAGGTATCTACGCAGCGTCGATCAAAAGATCCTTGCGCCGGGACAGGACGACCGGGAAAACTCAGCTGTGCTTTATCGATAAGACGCAGCTTCCTTCCATCGGATCTCGACTTCCTTGCAAAGCCTCGTCCGACTTTTCCGCACTTTGCTGGCAACCACCCTGCCAGCCTGCCCGCCTGCCACCCAAAGCTTGACAATTCCCGCTGACTGTGCCGACTCTGACTGCGCCGATGACGACCGGGCAGTCTTACTATCTGATACTATTGTATGCGGCATTTCTTTGTTGGCTATTCGGCCTTGGTACCCGCATTGCGCCATCGCCGATTGAGGACCACCGCGACCAAGAGGACAGCATCATCATGTTGTCAGCAAGGCTGCCACGCCGCCTGGGTAAGCTGCAGGCTCTTTCTGCATGTCGCAAACTTCGACCCAGGAAAACAACCGGCCTGCCGGCTTTGCGAAGTATCGCCGCTCAGAGTCACAACAGTCATCGACTCGGAAGGCTCAGACCTTGTGGGGCACGCCCATATCGATGTACGCAGTCATGCTCAGTGCACGTAGTGTTCCGTTCTTCGAGCGTGCCTTGTCGACGACCCCTCTCGCCTGTATCGCACAATCATATGCACTTGTCTTTCGGTGCGACCATCCTTTTGCAAGCTCGCTTCCTTGGCCATAGTAACTCGGGCACGTCGAAATCCTCGGACTTTCGACTAGGGCATAGCTTCTTCTTCGCCGCCATCTCAATCCGCTGGCCGTCGTCCCAATTCGATCCGATTCATCTCGGCGGGACTCGTGTGGGACAAGCCAAGAGCGGCGAGTTGTTCCAAAGAACATCACAGAACACCGTCCGCTTGTTAGGTAATAGTGCCTCAGAGGCGCCTCCACTTGACCAAGCCTAACACAGTATGCAGTACCAAGTCAGACAGTCCGACACCACGCTGGTCTTGGTGGTTTTGGGGCCTCCGCCTTACCGTTCCAACGACGGTGAGGGTTCTGTGTCTGTTAATCGCTTAGTAGACTGTCGGTTCAAGATGGCTGTACTGCGCGACCAGGACACAGGGGTACAAGCGCAAAACTACACAGTCGCTACCGAGGTATGCCTCTGTGGGCTACCGGCAAGTTACAGGACGTTTGCCCAGCAACGACCCTGCAGGGCTGAGATAGCCGCACGAATTGCGGCAATTTCGAGTCCCGCTTCCACATGCTCGAGTGACATGCCGCCGCCCCGGTTGTCTGGCTGTCTCTCGCTTCCAAGTTCCAGGCGTGTCGCGCCGGCACGGTCCACTCGGCAAGTGGACATCGTTCACAGATTTCTCGGGGCCTTGACCTTTGCCTTGGCAAAGAAAAGTTGGCAAAGTGCGCTGGCTAGCTGGCAGGGGTCGGGAACTAGAAACGTCTTCTCAACATGGTGTGTGGGCCCTTTTTACTTCTGCTTTTTACCGGTCGGCGCCAACTCAACACACAACCTCGAATCACGGCGAAAAGCACATGCAAAAATGGCACCTGTGCAAAAAGGCTCCGTGCCCCTGAGCCGATCACACCTCACGTTCCCAGCGGGCACGACCTGTCAGGGCTGTCCACATGGGTGGCCCCGGCCCGTGGTCTCGTCAGGTACCCGTGGCCCCGGAACAAATACCCGCCCAATCATTGCACAGAAGACGCAAATGTTCCTGAATCCGCTTGCTGCAAGGCACTCGAGCAACGTCCGAGCCCCACCACTCCTGGACCTGGCCTGATTTGGTCTGGCCTTTTGCTTTTTCTAGTCACAATCTTCAGCGCTCTCCCAACCGTTGGAGCATGACACGTTATGTGATGAGTCTCACTGTTAACCAGATGTACTCGTTGCTGTTGGTGCGACAGCGTCCCATTCTTGTTGGGCCTTCTATCTTCGGCCTTTGACATGTGTCAATGACCTTGAAGCGCCCTTCACCGGGGGCAAAGGTACTCGACAATGCTATTTGCGCCGTCCACCGCCTTTCTTGATTCTTTCTTTCCTTTGTGTCTAAGCGGAAAAACAATCTCGAAATATCCACAGCTCAACTACTGTGGTAAACAGCCCGAATGATTCAAGGAGTCTCGGTGGTCCAAGCGGGCTTTCATTATTTGATTTCAAGGGGCACCGCTAGGACACCACTACCGAATAGGGACGTCTAGTAAAGTTCGGGCGGACTGCTCGGCGAAAGGGCGGCACAGACCGTTGGCGTCCAAGCCATGGGCTTCTGCCATCAACATGAGGGACTCTACGTGGCAGGTTGGGGAGCGGAAACAATCTGAGTTTTCCGGGCGAAGACCAGATTTCCTGCTTTTGCACACAGTCAAGCGGGCAGGCTGCTGAGAGGCGCAAAGCCGAAGCTTGCGGCCCTGCGGGTCCTGTTGGTCAACTTTGTCAACATGGCCGAGCATGGATGACGAATTATGGTGGATCCCAGCCAAGTGGTCGAAGTATCAAAGTATCCAAGTATCTAGCGCACCCGATGTTGGCCTGTCGGGAAAAGGACCGGACGTCTTGACTCGAATTGTTTGGTGAGACGAGAAACGAACAACGGCCGCCAACTGGTACATGCAGTACGAAGGTACTTACTGTCAAGTGAGCCAGGGTTTCCTTGAGTTCTTCACACACAAAGAATCCCCATCCCTCCCCCATCCCTCCATACTGTTTTAATATCACTGCCACGGACAGTATGCAGTGTCTAAAGAAGTATAAAGGCCTGGTGCCCACAAGTTACCCTCTTCCCCTCAGTCTCTGATTTCTCCCACATCAATCCGGCAAGCCGTTGACACGATTCACTACTCCTCTACGGACTATTCACTCATTCTAGCCTCGTGCTACCCGTTCTTTGCAACCAAGCAACAAACGCCCATCACCTCTGAGAGGTAATACCACTTCACCGACACAGTTATTCATAAATTCAAATATATCCAATACAACATTCTGAACTACTACCTCGTCGATCTGCCGATCCGTCGATCCTTCAGTCAATTATACACATATCTCAAGATCCCTTTACCACAGCAAAAATGCAGTTCACCAACCTTGCCATTGCCGCTCTGGCCTCTGCGGTCGCCGCCACCAACACGGTCACCTTCGCGTCCATGGACGACACCGACCGCACCGTCGTGTGGACCGGCAGCAGCGCCATTGCCGATGTGATTGTCCCGGCCCGCCAGAACGTCTCCGTCACTGTTCCTCAAGGCTACACTGGCAATGCCTACTCTTACAACACCGAGACCGGTAACAACGTGCCCGGCATGCTCGCCGAGTTCGCCTTCAACAGCTGGGCCAGCTCGACCTACTTCGACGTCTCTGCCATCGTTGACCCTAACGACCACTCTGGTGTCTACCAGATGTACCCCGCCGACACCCAGGACCCTGTGTCAGGCTGCACATCTTTCGCCTGCGGCAACGCTTACTACCTGCCTGACGATGTCCAGACCAAGTCCACGACCAGCGACCACATCATCGTCACCCTCGGCGCCGGCCCCATGGCTGTCTCTACCAAGCGTGATGTTAGCGAGAACCACCCGCGTGCTGCTCTCACCGACCCCAACTACAGGCCTACGCTCAAGGCACGCTTCAAGTCGTCGGCGCTCCGCTGGGCTCGCAGGAACTAAGAGTTCCTTCTCATTGGATGTCACCGCATCCCATCAATCATGAGGAACTAGCGCACACTGGAGCTGCAGCTTCTTCTCTCAACGAAGACCACGAATTTTTGTTCATTTCTACATCCTCAAAAAGTTTTGATACCCCCGATTCCCTATGCGCTTGGCATGACCAAGCAGCAACTCACGGGAGAGAGGAGTTTACAATGTGTATGCAAGGAAACAGGAGAGTCAGGATCAGGATCACGATTCACGAGTGATATTATTAAAATAGACAAGAGCCCTGGCCTACTGGTTCTCAGGCTAGCATCAACTGGACGCGCTGCCAATCTACACCTTCTCACACTCATTCTTGACCATTTCAAATCTCCAATACTTGTATATAGTCTTAACTAGGCTTGCATATGCTTGGTAAATGAATTCTTTCTTACATCCAAATATACTGGCGCACTGATTGTTGTGAAATGAGAATCCAAGGCGCATGTGCGCACAAATTCATTTTGATATTTCGTTTCCGTCTTACAACGAGCGACGTTGTGGAAAGGGAGGTGGGGCCCGGACTCCACCATGATCGCTCTCGCTTGGCCAATTCCAGCATCCAGCCGCATCGCCCCCGTTCTGCGACCGCAGCCCCGGGCCCTCGCTTCTCCACCGCCGACGACGACGACACGACGGCGGCGATCCCGCACCAACCAAGCTGGCGTCATTTCCCGCTCGCGTGTGTGCGTGGCTGGGCAATACAACGTGGCCGTTTGCTCGGTTCATTCTGAGGGCCGCCAGGTGGGCACCGAAATTAGGGAATGAATCGTGGCAGCGGCAGCGGCTTGCGCAGAACATCGAAAATAGAAACGCTGCTTTGTGACTTGTGCAGAGAGCTATTGAGTCTACCATCACAGCCACAAGTCGGATCTTCAATGGTGGCAGAGCATCGAGCGAGCGGGTGCATCCCGAGCGATTTTCAGCTTCCCCAAGTCTTTGGAGTGACCAGACGATCTAGCGCGGAAGTCCGAGAATAGTACCTACCAGGGGCACACAAAGAATCTCCAACTGCCTAACACACAACTACAGTATACTGCCATGGTCCCTTCATCAACGCGCAGAGCTTTTGCGCAGAGCTCTTGGCATTGTTTCCCAAGTGTGAATGCCTACAACATCTCACTCGGCAGCACACCGGACATTTGTAGCCTTGGGTTCCAAAACCTTGTTTTGCATTCTCTTTCCCGTCTCACGCTTGCATGGCCAAAATTTTCCGAGGTAGGGCCCGCGTGGCAGTTGGTAAGGCCTCGTGGCAGTGATTGCACTAAATTTCCGAACGGTGGCCTGGGCGGTGTGCCTAGACCTCGGTGAAGGAAAAAGGGGGCTTTGGAAGAAACAGACGTGGAAATAAGGTTGTGGAGGGTGCAAATTCACCGCTTGCGGCAGCTGAAAGCGAGCACCAACCAACTACTGTAAAGCTACTGCGGCTTGTCTTCTCGTTTTGTGAGTGTGCACTACTGTGTTATTTGAGAAACAAAAGTATCACCGTAGCTAGTGGATTTCGTCCCATGTGGGGGTCGCACCGGACGCTTGTGAAGATGGCTGTTTCGGATGCCAGAGTTTGAAGATCGGATGAACGCCTGAGAGCACCAAGCTTCCGGGTCGAACCATGAAACGAGATGGGAAATGCATTCACTCTCTATGGATAGTCCTCAGCGCTCGCTGATGAAGATGTGGTTGAACAGCATGCATGCTACCTTTTCTGCGTAACACGAGAGCTCAACGCCATGCCAACTCACCCTACCCAGAGTGATACAGGATCCAGGGCCGTGGAACAGATCATTACTGTCGCTGTCCGGTGGATGTTAGCTGTGGCCGGTTGCACAGACTTGCATGGCGCTGACAGGTGGGGTTATACGAGCGCAAGCCTCTTGTTTCTGTGTGCAGCGCGAAAACAAAGATCAAGGCCTACATCGGAGGCGGTGCTTATTGGTGAAAGTGGTTGTCGTGGATTGCTGGCATGTGCCAAAGGGCTCGCACGCATGCACTTCGCATTCCGTCCTTCGTAGAGCAGCGTATCACGGTCTGCTGAACGTCCAATGTCTCAACCCGTCGTCTGCCACGGCAGACAGCGACATAAGGCTGAAACCATGCACGCACACCCCCAACCGCCGGCTGTCCGCATGACAACAGCGCAACAACCACACGGTTCGTCCCACTCCGATCGGGACGGCCAGCCAGGCCGCATGTGCGGCGGCTGTCCGTACACCAGTGTACCGTGCTGGGTAACCCGGTGGCTTTGAGTCTATATGCCGGTGGCCGTGGTGGCCCCGCTGCCAGTCACGGATGGTGACCTTCGTAATGCTGCGACACGCTGTATGGCAGGCCGTGGACCTTGGTCTGGCCCTTGAAGATGATTCTGCAAGGGTGGCAGAATCACGGGTCTAGAAATCGGAAGCCAGTGCGTTGAGGTGATTGGGTAGAGAAGAATCGAGTCAGCCGACAAGGAACATGTCTGTGTGAGCCAGACGATGAACGCCTCTGAGACCATCGCCAGCATGAAGATCGCCACTGTAGGCTTGGGGCTGAAGAAAAGCCCCAGATGAATCTATTGGAGTCAGAAGTAACACGCCACGCTATATGTCAAGATGCATGCTTTTCCCTCAAGTCAGACCTCCGACGCCGGCTGCTGCACCCTATGTGCACACCAATGTTAGTCGCCGTTCTTGACCTCTGCCTCCGGAGAGATCTTCTTCTCCAGCGAGACTCTCTTCTCCCCCGCGACGTCAAAACCTGAATCTTGTTTGACCGCCTCCACTGGCTTTTCCTCGCTACTTCTCTTCTTCTCGCTCGGCGGCGGTGAAGGGCTCGTGACCTTTTTTGACTTGACTATCTCGACTAGTTTGTCCGCGGTATCGCCGAAACCACCAATGTGCTGTAGCTTCGTTTTGAAGAACTTCAAATCACGCAGCATGCTTTATGTAATGGTCAGCCTCAAGTGTCGTTTACGTACGGGCAACATTGGGGGGTACAAACCTATCCCGGCCAGTCTCCGTCTTCGGGTCAGCCTCCTTGAACTCTGCCCCGAACTGCTCCCTAATACTGGCAAAGACGGGAATCATGATCATGCGCACGGTGTCTTCAGAAAGGTGTTTGGTGAGATTCTTGAACAACAAAGACGTCTCCTTGACAAGGGTCTCAATGTAAGCATGCGGACCCTTGGTCTCCTGCTCCCAGTCGATGGTCTTGGTGGACTTTGCATGGGCGCCTGCGCGCCCAGTCATGATTTCAACGAGTTTGTCGTAGATAGTCTGCATGTGCTCCTGGTAGTCTCGCTTGACTTTGTCGAACTCGCCCATCAAGACAGACACGGCTCCGCCCGAGCCAGCGTGTCGTCGCACGAACTCGCGGACGTAGGGTATCAGAGCGGCGATGAAAGCAAGTGCTTGTGATGACGAAGCTAGATGACGGGTAGTGATGTTTCTGAGGCCGGCGGATCTTGTGGCGCCGGCTCCGAGGATAAGTTGCTTGCAGCGGGAATTGAAGAAATGAAGATAGTTCATGAGTGATTTGGCGACATCTGATGTGATGGACGGGATGCCGACGATTAAATGGAGATAGGTCGACATGCCGTCCATGCAGAACACGGCGGAGTTTGGCAAGACAAAGGTCTCGGAGTCGATGATAGCCTTGCCCTTTCCAGAGCCGTTACTTTGTGCCGGCTTGTCGATACCATTAACCTCGGGGTCGTCTTCCTCTGGATATGGGATCCATATTTGTGTTCCTAACATCCACTCTGGGGGATCATTCGTGCTGCTGTCGAGAATGCGTTTGAGCTGACCGGTGTGCTCATCTGAGAAGTCGGCCGCACCCCACTGATCTGACTCCATGCCCTTGGCCAGTTTCTGTGTTTCTGCATCCCCGTTTGTTCTGACAAAGTCTTTGATCTGGGTGTTGACTTCGTCCTTCAGCGGCGTTCCGCTCCGCCCTGATATCGACTCGCATTCGTTGGCGAAATGCAAATTTAGTGTGAAGTAGCGGAGGAACATGATCAGGTCCAAATGTGTGCTCTGCTCAGCCCTCACTCGAAGTATCCTCACGATCTTGTCCTGCGCAAGATCCACACAATTCCCGAGAACCGCTGACAAGTCCAGAACTTTATGAATTTCTTCCTGAGCCTCAACACCAGCAATCGATGACTTTCTTGCCGTCGGACTCAAGGGTGGAGATTTGAGAGGCGGCGATTTCATTCCCGACGGTATGGACCCATCCTGGATGGACGCAGCAACGTCCAGCATTAATTTGACCTGCGTTGAAGTTCTCCTTAAAGTTTCTGTCACGCTGACATATATTTTAACCAGAAGCTCCTCTGCATCGGCAGGTTCCAACGCCCGTAAATTGCGCGCAAGAATGGACGACTTCTCCCTTTGGGACATTTTCCGCCCACCACCGGTAGCAGTGGATGCTGACATGACCGACATGTTGTCGTCATCGTTCGAACTGGGTAGGCCTTGCTTCACGAGATTCCTAATCTCTTTGATTACTGAGTCGCGATATGCCGTGACAGCGACGGTAATCTGTTTCGCTCTGTAGAGACCGCCCAAGCTCTCGATGAGTGTTCTCCGTAGATCGTCCGTGTACTCCAGATACGATGGGAAAGCTGTGGCTTCTCGTGCGCGACCGCCTCTCGCTCGTATCCCCGCACTGTGCCATCGCATCAAGACTTCCCGGGTTGATACCATGTCGACGTGTCGGCGGAGATCTGTTATGAGGCTTGCGACAAACTTCGTCTCGTAGGCTTTGCCGATACGGGACCGCAAGATGTTCATGTCTTCGTTCACGCCCTGCAAAGCTGTGGCACCTCTTAGGTCTCTCAACTGGACATTCCGCAGAGTAACCGGTGGTGGGGTGTACTCGTCTTCCTCTCCAGCTATAAGAATCTCCAGAGAGTCGATACCGTCGAGCGCTGCGTCTACATCGCCCGATTCCACCAAAGACTCGCAATTTGCCAATTGGTCGACGACCTCCCTCAGCTGCAGAACAGCATCATGAAGCTGCTGAACGTTTTCGCGCCGCCGCCGTTGCTGGACAGCATTGATACCACTAATAACAATTTCCTGATCCAGAGCCTCAAGTTCTAGTCTGAGCGTCTTGATCTTATCCACAGACTCCGCGGCTTCGGTGTGCAGCTCTTTCAAGGATCCTAAGGCGCTGAAGAAGGTTGTCGATGCTGTCGAGATGGACGCAATAAGATGCATCTCGACCGTGTCCATGTACCACGACAGCTTCTCCTGCAGGATCGCATTCGTTGCCAAGGCCTTGCGTGGCGCCTTCGCACCACCATTTGTCGTCTTGTCTTCCTGTCGTACAACTTCGGCCCTTTCGCTCACGACGTCGAACGTCCTGGGGTTCTCCAAATGGAATTCGTCGTCGAAGTAGACAGTTGGTATCGTCGACAAAGGCGGTGGTCCTTGCGCGGCACGCCTTGCATAGCTCGAGCTTGCTCTTCGTAACGGTGGAGGGGCATCGATATTCGTGAAGGAGGAGATAGAGGAGACTGATGCTTTTCTAGAGTTTGCTGGCTTTCTGCCTGGTCTCAAACGATTATGGCTGTCTTCGCCAGACGCATCTCCGGGCTCTTCTACCCTAGCTCGGCCACGGTTCAGGATGTCCTCCTCCTCGCTCTCCTTGGCTTGCTGCAGTTGCTTGTACAATGCGCCGACCTGCTTCAGGTATGGATCGAATTCGGAAGCATTTATGCGCTGGATGTTCGTCAAGGTAACGGGAGGAATGTCTCTGGCCGTGGGTGCTTTGTAGGCGCCCGAGGCCGTTGCGGAGGTATGAGGAAGGAGGCCGGTTCGAACGATCGGAGGTTGGAGTAGTGTGGATATAGCTGCCATAATGTGAGCTCTATATCCAGTCGATGACAGTCTTTTCCCATACCATTTTGGCCAGACTCAAGCAGAGTATTGCTAAAGCCCCCCTGATCTAATGCGCCGCCGATACTGTGAAGTGAGCCGGCCGTTGAAGGCCGTCTAGAGCTAATAGAACCTTGTCTGATAGTATTGTAAGTCTTCCGGATATCGGCTTGTAGCTCTGTTGGTGACCCAGTGTCATACCGATTATAAGGATTGTCCTGCCGATAGGACTGTGGTGATGTGGGAGAGGCCAAGCTGTCGACGGACTTGCGGGCCCCAGGATTCGGATACATCGTGACCGTGGTCGCAAAGGGTCACGGGTGGCAGTGGAGCACACCCAGACGATGCGATCGTAGGAAAAGCAACAAGCGATGAGTGAACAAATGCTACCGGGGAATCATTGCTGGTGTTGCTTCGATGCGCTGGGGCAGATGGACACTAAGAGCTGGAAGTCGGCAAGTTCGAGGGTGGTGGATGGAAGGGTGTATTCGAACACCAGTCACAAAGGAAAAGGCGCACTTAGAGTTGTTGTCCTGATCAATAGCTCCAGATTTCCCCAAGGTGAGACCAGTCCCGAGGTCGTGTATTGCGTACGCATACGGATACGTTGCGGCCATCGGCCAAGGAAGGAGAGACGCTGCTTAGTCAAGACACGTTCGGCTACCAGATCCCGGCCCTTGCTACGCTCAGGGGTCCAGGCTCTAAGGCACCGTTGCAGGGTCTACGAAATCACGCTAAAAACCACTTAACGCGACTGCGCGTGCTCGACGCGTTGCACGAAGTTCAATGCAAAGAAATTGTCTTGCCCTGCTTCACTCCTCCAACCCTTTTCTGTACAACTTCTACTGTCGCTTCCTCGCGTCTCAGAAATTGATACCTGCTGTCTCATCTCCCATTCTCCAGATTCTCCAGATTCATCATGGATCGCGGCACTGTATCATCACTTCACGTCTATCCTCGGGAAGAAGCCGATCAGACAAATCTTCAGGTGCAGAAGGTGCTCGAGGCCTTCATACTCGAGTTCAGACTCGACAATGTCTTCGTCTACAGGTATAGCACGCTCCTCTATCTAGACGCGAACCAGAGTACTAATATCCGCAAAGAGATCAATTAAGAGAGAACGCTCTACTCCAGAAGTTCTACTGCGACGTCAACATCGGTGACCTGATCAAGTACAACGAGGAGTTGGCACATCGTTTGGTCACAGACCCTGCGGAGGTGATACCGTTGGTAAGTGACATTCCCACAATTCTCAAAAAAGAAAAGCTTTTGACTGACAAATGCTCCCGTTCAGTTCGAGAATGCGTTGCGGAAAGTTACTCAGCGCATAGTGTTTCCCCACGATGTCAAGGTCGACCTCCCCCCTCACCAACTGCTCCTGCACTCGGATGCTGAGGATGTCTCTATTCGAAATCTCGACTCTCTCACAATCTCTCGCCTTGTCAGAGTGCCGGGTATTGTCATTGGCGCCTCCGTCATGTCCTCGAAAGCAACCGAGCTACGACTTCAGTGCCGGAATTGCAGTCACATAAAGAACGTGGGCATCGATGGTGGCTTCTCGGGCGTCACTTTGCCGAGGCGATGCGAGAGGGAGAAGCAAAAAAATGACCCAACCGAAACATGCCCACTGGATCCCTACTATGTCGTTCACGAAACCTCGAAGTTTGTCGACCAGCAGGTCATCAAGCTACAGGAGGCACCGGATCAAGTCCCGGTGGGAGAGTTGCCTCGACATGTCCTTATCTCGGCTGACAGGTACTTGACCAACCGCGTTGTTCCGGGCTCGAGGTGTACTGTTATGGGTATATTCTCGATTTACCAGAACAAGGGGAGCAAAAATTCGTCAACAGGTGGCGCTGTTGCTATCAGGACACCATATCTACGGGCCTGCGGTATTCAGACGGATATCGACTCCACGGCCAAAGGCCACTCTACATTTTCAGAAGAGGAGGAGCAGCAGTTCCTTGATCTCAGCCGTCGCCCAGATCTGTACCAAGTGATGGCTAGGTGCATCGCTCCATCAATCTACGGAAACGAAGACATCAAGAAGGCCATCTTGTGTCTGCTACTCGGTGGATCGAAAAAGATCCTGCCGGATGGCATGAAACTCAGAGGTGACATCAATGTTCTGCTCTTGGGTGACCCCGGTACAGCCAAGTCTCAACTTCTGAAGTTCGTGGAGAAGGCAGCACCAATCTCGATCTACACATCCGGCAAGGGCTCTTCAGCAGCTGGTCTCACAGCGTCTGTGCAGCGTGACCAGTCTACCCGGGAGTTCTACCTCGAAGGCGGTGCCATGGTGCTGGCTGACGGTGGGGTGGTGTGCATCGACGAGTTTGACAAGATGAGAGACGAGGACCGTGTAGCTATTCACGAGGCCATGGAGCAGCAGACAATCTCGATCGCCAAGGCCGGTATCACCACAATCCTCAACGCCAGGACATCCGTTCTGGCAGCTGCCAATCCTATCTTTGGCCGCTACGATGACATGAAGACACCGGGCGAGAACATCGACTTCCAAACGACCATTCTGTCCCGTTTCGACATGATCTTCATCGTCAAAGATGCACATGAGCGTGGTCGTGATGAGCGTATCGCCAAGCACGTCATGGCCATTCACAAGGGTGGCATAGTGACAGAGGAGCAGACTGAGTCTGAGATTCCAGTGGACACCATGAAGCGATACTTGGCATACTGCAAGTCGTAAGTAAAGTAGTTACTCGTTACCTTGTACCTGACCATGGAGACTGACATCTCACAGCCGCTGTGCACCACGCTTGAGCGACGCAGCAGCCGAGAAGCTTTCCTCGCACTTCGTCTCGATCCGGAAACAAGTACACGCCACCGAGCTCGAAGCCAACGCGCGATCCTCCATTCCCATTACAGTCCGACAGCTCGAAGCCATCGTGCGTATTACCGAGTCTCTCGCCAAGCTCACCCTTTCACCCGTTGCCACGGAAGCTCATGTCGACGAGGCCATCCGTCTCTTTTTGTGCTCGACCATGGACGCCGTCAACCAGGGCAGCAACCAGGGCAGCCGTGAGCTCAACGACGAGGTCAATCGCATTGAGACAGAGCTGAAGCGAAGGTTGCCAATTGGCTGGAGCACGAGCTTGGCGACGTTACGACGCGAGATGGTCGAGGGCAAGGGATTCAGCGAGCAGGCGTTGAACCGGGCGTTGATGATCATGCAGAGGCGGGATACGATCATGTTCAGGAACCAAGGTGCACAGGTCTATAGGAATGGCGCGTGATGTGCGTGTACAGCGTTCGATGTACCAACGGTGAACAGAAGGCGTACTGGCGTTTTGGCTCCACGGAAATATGATAACAACCACTTTGTGCTTTGATGATTTGTTGGGCCTGGAGGTAGTCTGAGTCGGATAGGACAGTAATACCATTGCAAGAGTCACGGTATACTGTCCAAATGCTTGAGTTTGGTGGGAAAGTCTGTTGATTCACAAAGTCTATGACAGTGCCCTAACATGCTCAAATACCGGAATCCATCGCAATGCGTGCTAAACCATAGCATGGATCTCATACATATGCAATAGTGTTGTCTATGCGAATCTGGGCATTGACGCCCAGCGCTGCCTCTCCATCAACAACAGCAGGGCCGCGAACCACGATCTGTGAAAACAAATTAGTACCAAAGAATTCCGACGTGTTAAAGTAGCACAGTCAAGATTGAGTAGACTTACCTCTCCCTCAGCCTGCTCATCCGTCGTCTTGAAAGCCCCACTATCCCGCAGCAACACCTCACAACTCGTTACGGGCGGCCCGAAGTGCGAACACGGGCCTTCATGCACGCGGTAATCATAAAACTGCGTTTGCGAAATTGCGCCCGCCACCTTGGCCGCTGTCAGTGCGTAGATAATCCTCGCGCCCAAAAACACCCGCAGATCCGACAGCACGACGCTCGGCAGCCTACTGCTAGCGTCGCTGCCAGCGCCGGCGCGCTCAGCCGTGTACACAAGGCGGAGCTTGCCCGGCGTGCTGCCAATCGTCGGCCGTAGGCTGTCGTTGTACGATGTCAGCAGCGAAGCGGTGGGCATGAGGCCGGACTGGGTGAGGGTGCGGGTCTGCATGGCGTGGACCTTGGCGGCGAGGAAGGAGGAGGTTTGGGATTTGGTTTGTGCGTGGGTATTGAGGAGTGTTTGCGGGCTGGCAACGATCACGGTGGGCGCAATGCCACGCGTCGCGAGAGTGAGATTTGCAGAGCCCGGAGCGGAGGAGTTGAAGGCAACCGAGGCGTTGGAGTAGAGCGCTACGAGGGTGAGGGCGAGCGTGTAGGTGTTGGTGAGGGCGTCGGCGGCGAGGAAAAGGTCGGCGGGGCTCAGACGCTGATTCTGTGGGATGGCGTAAAGCTGCGCCGCGATGGCAGCGGTGAGGTTCGCCGCTTTGAAGTCGACCATCTCCTCCGCCTCGCCGGGCTTGTTGTGCCAAAAGATGGTAATATCCGGCGCGGCGTGCTGCTCCGCGAGTGGCGGGAGCTCCTTCCCGGCGTCAGGCGGGCTGTCCTGGACAATGTCCTGCCACGTTGCGACGTTGAGCTTGCCGCCCATGCCCTTGGGCACCTCGTTCCAGTCCATGTGGCGGTTGCCCTCGTCGACGACCCAGACGACATTCTTGAGCGAGGGGTAGTTCTTGACGACGGTGTCGAAGGGGAAGGAGCCAGGAAGCGCAATGACGGTGTCGGCGGAGGCTTGGCGTAGCATCGAGATGACGGCGTCGTCGGGCTGGTCAAAGGGAACGAGTATGGCGGTTAGATTGTAGAAGGCGCTGGCGAAGAGGGCTGACATGAACTCGATGGAGTTGGGCAGATAGATTGCTACGCGCGCGCCGCCTTGCTCGAGGATGTGCTGGCCGATGAGGTTGATTTGGCGGGTTATGTCGTCGAGGCTGTGCTCGACAACCTTGTCTCCTCCAAGCACCGTCAAGATCTTGCCATGTCCGACCGGCTTGCCCGTTGCTTCCGAGGTCCCATTCACAGCCTGCCTCCAAATATCACGGATATCTCCATCACGACCTCTGGACCACTTCGACGCACCCGGATCCTTCACGTTCAAGCCGGAGTTGAGCGGCATGCCATGGGGCGCTGAGTGGGAGCGGTAGACGGAGGACTCGCCCGGCTGGCGCACGGGGGATGCTTGAGCCTGGCGAGCGAGGAGGAGTGGGTGGGTATCAGGGCCGGTGCGCGAGTACATGGCATAGGTAAGGACCATGACGAGGGTCGTCGCGATGGCGGTCGACCAGCCGTTCCATTGGTAGACTAGGCCCGTGACGCCCTGGTCGAGCTGCCACATGGCGTTCTCGAAGAAGCCGTTGAACATGGTGGGCGGATGATGTGGCCAGAGCTAGAAGCAGCTTGTGCTAACGAACTTGTGGTGTGAGGACTGCGAGGATGTTGCAATGATGTGTGCGGAACTGTATTGCTCGTCGGTTGGGACTCAACACGGAAATGAATATGAAGTATGTAAATAGAAGCAAGTCCCGCTCGATGTCAGCCAGGTGAGGCGCAAGCTGTGATGTTGGGAACGGCCACTCTGGTACCCCGGCGCTCCGAATCCCCAGGAACCCATGTCGAGAACCACGTGTCGAGGCATCCACGCTTGATTCCAGGTGGCCTTTTACCTCTGGGATCATTGTCAATGAGCTGTTCAATACCCATTCGTATATAGCATGTGGTAGAGCGACGGTTGAAAAGGAAAAAGACATTGTACAATATTTACTTAGTAGGCAGCATGCTTCTTCGATTCCAGGGGCCTGCGACCGGGGCAGAAGAGCACCGTCGGGAATGCCACACGGGCCGCGCGCGCTAGGTGGATTAGTGGGTCACTCCGGCGCCGAATGCCTGTCGATTTGGTTGCTCGGCGCCCGCAGCGCAGGGATGTGCAGCGGCGCGTCTCTTGATCATTTCTCAAGCTCAACCATCCGACAAAGATCACGACAAACTTTAGAAGCCAATCCAAACACTCACGGGCAGGCTCGCCTCGCCAGCCTCTTCTCTTACTAACCCAAAAGCCTAGGTCGACTACCGAAAGTTCAAACGTACTCGACACTCCCACCAAAGCCCTTGCGACAGCGGCGACAGCGAGTCTAAACCGCCATCATGTCGACAGCCCTCGCGCTCAGCAACCAGCGCACACCCATCAGGTCGACGCCCGGCAGCGGCGCGCCAGTGACTGAGAGCCCAGGCACCTGGCAGCATCCTCGAATCGACGAGATCACCCGCCGCCAGAACGCGACCGTCTTCACTAGCGACAATGTCAAGACCATCATCTACAACTTTGCCGCGCTTCTCATTCTAGCCTTCATCCAGAGGATCAACGCAGACTTTGGCCCCAAGCTGCTGTATGTGCCTGAAAATACGGTCTAGGATGAAGACTGCGCGCTGACATACTCCTCTCCATAGGCATGGCGCCGACGCAAAATTCTACACGTCGTGGGTATTCTATGCCTGCTACTCACTACCCCTCTGGAACATTGGCATCGCTAGTCTGCCTCTCGTCCGGCAACAAGATGACATGTGCGATATCGCCTTGACGCCCGCCCAGCGTCAGCTGCTCGGCCTCCCACCGAGCTCAAAGCCAGAGCCGCCAAACACCGTCTACAGCACACCTCCTCGATACGCGCGAACGCCATCCATCGCCGGCTCGACCGGCAAGGCCAGCCCCTCAGGCTCACCTCTATCCGCCAATAGAAGTCCATCAACATCAAGAATGAACGGATCACCATACTCTCCCGTCGCGAGCCCCCTTCTGCAGAAGTCGGCCAAGAGCTCCAGTGGCCGGCGGTCGTTCTCGCGGGGATCAGAAAGTCCCTTCAACGCGAGCACAGCGAGCATTCTCGGGGCCAGCTTCAACTCGAGCGTCTTCTCAGAGCCACCTCCCACACCTAGCCCACCTGGTGGTAAGAGAATGAGCGTGGGTTTGAACAACAAGTGGTTGTACGAGAGGAGTCGGCGGAGTTCTGGCAACGTGTGGGCGTGAATGGACTTGGCGCAAGGAGGATTTCAAAGACAGTTGTATGCAGCGCTCTGAGTCCCGCGATCATGAGGCCATTCAGGTTCGGCCTCACACGCTCTCAGTCAACCGGATCTTCTACGGGTCGATCTGTCTAGATGTCTCAGATGCGAGCAATTGTTGTGCTTCGACCAGATCGAAGCTCATGGCCCAACCAGATGTCGGAACCGGAGGCCCCACTCGGATGAAGCCTTTACATGTGGCTTCGAGACACTTTACTGTTTGTCCGCGATCACGATCTTGTCCATGCTGGAAGCAACCAGCGGCAGAGGAACATGTGCAGATTCAGAGGGCGCCTGATGGTTACCTTTAGTAGGTGGGAATTACAGTGCCGTGCAGCGAGGTACGAGAGCTACGTGGCCTGGCGATTGAAGTGTCAGACACCATTACTTAGCGCAGTCAGGCCGAAAGAGTGGAACGACAATGGAAACTTTATGATCAATTACTGCAATCTGTCATAGTATCTATCGTATTTCGAAATTGTAGATCTGAATCACAAGCTTGTTCACATTTTCGACGTAATGTGGCCCGAGCGCTGATCCCTCCCTCCCAAGCACTCTGGCACTTCACTGGCGCAACTCTCCTCGACCTCTGAACCTGGAAAGCGCCCATCACCACCAAACCTGGCCATATCAACTGCCACCAAGCCTCTTCTTCTTCGACTAGTCTCAGCGGCCCACGACATGCAAGCGAGTCGCAGCCATCATGGGTGCAAGCGACTCGAAGCTGGTCTTCAAAAAGGGCATCTTCCGGCTCTGTGGTGAGCGCAACATTCCTGCCGACGACCCATACTGGACCTCCGTACGTATCGCCTCCTTCCCCTCCTTTTCGGTCAACCGCCGCGATTTTCCGCTGACGATCGCCCCTTCGGATCCAGTTCTGGGAATTGCCCGAGTCTCCTGAAGATGTCTTCAGCCTATTCGCCCCTGCAGATATCCGCAGGACACGCGACAATGCGCTCGAGAACCTGGAAACCCTCCTCCTAGCCGTCACCTCCCGCCTCTTCGTCCTAAGAAATCACCCTTCCTTCCCCGATCCCGAGATCGCCCCCGAGGCCGATGCGCTGAATTGCATACGGATTCTGACCCGTGTCATCCCTTATCTCTACGAGGCCGACCATCTGCAGGAGTGGGAACAGCGCTTCTTCTGGGGCAAGCGGAGGAAGAGGACGAGGCAAGCCGCCATCGCCAACGAAGTGCTCTTCGAAGAGGGTCTGGAGGAGGATGAGCAGCAGCCCAAGAGAAGGCAGTCGGACGAGTGGGAGGAGACCAGGCCGCTGGCTGAGGAGCTTCTCGACACGCTGATCGACTTGCTGTTCTTCTCCGACTTTACGAGCACCAAACAGCCGCACGGCAAGCCAAAGGTCACCTATGCGATATGGCAGAGCGGAGTGGGCTGCAATCAGACGGCCACAACGACGAAGGAGTTTGAGAGCAACCGTATCGAGGTGCTCCGGCTGTTGCTCGCTGTTACTGGCCAGAGCATGTACATGTCTGCCGCGATGCTGCCCAAACATGGCACGAGGGCCTTGACGCATATCTGCACTATCTCGGACAAGCAGGTCGTCCTGTCTGTGCTGTGCTCTCTTCTGAATACAGTACGTTATCCTGGACCTAATCGAAGCAGCAAAGTACTAAAAGTTGGCAGACGATGAAATACAACCCTGCGAGCTGGCGAGTTCCATATAACACACTCGTCTTCAAGGATCCCAAGCAGATCCTCGTCACATATTCCCTACAATTACTCCTCGTCGCAATCCTCTATCCCATACCAGAAACCACTACTGGCGAGCAGCAAAAGAACTGGTTCCGCCACTTCCTCGGACGAATACATCGACCGCAGGACTTCCAGTTCATTGTAGACGGCATGACGCGGATCCTGAATCAACCACTACAAGCTAACGCCTCGTACATTCCCGGCACACAGTCCTCAATACGGTTTGCGCCTGAGATGATTATGTTATTCTGGGAGATTACGCAGTGCAACAAGCGGTTCCGGTCGTTCATTGTCGATACAGAGAGGGCACACGACTTCGTCATCCTGATCTTGTTCTATGCGCTCGAATACAAGAACGACGCCTCCAAGCAGGGTGTTGTGAGGATGTGCGCGTTCCTGCTCCAGACGTTGAGTGTGGAGAAGAACTTCGGAGTCAATCTCAACAAGCACTTTGAGGCTCAAGAGACACTACCTCCGGTGATTCGCATACAAGGATTCCGTGGCACATACGCCGACTTCCTTATTCAGGTAAGCAGACTTATCTGGTTCAATGTGAGAACGAAAATCTAACCATAATAGTCTATCTATAATCTCATCACCACCAGCAATGGCAAGCTTACCGCCATCTACCCGGCCCTACTGGCTGTCATCAACAATGTTGCCTACTACCTCGAAGGGCTCAGTTCCGCAACTAGCACAAAGTTGATGCAGCTATTCAACTCTATGTCTTCGCCATCGTTTCTACTGGCGAACGACACCAATCACAGTCTTCTGCGATCGTTGCTGGAGTCCATGAACTCCATTCTGGAACACCAGTACAACAGTGAGTGATGCTGAAGTTGGCAACAGACTTACATTTGACTAGTCGCTAATGTAATACAGAAAATCCTGAGTTTGTTGCTGCCATATTACGCAATAGAAAGCGCTTCGAAGCTCTACGAAACTTCACTCTAGAAAGTGGCCAAGAAGAAATCGAGCGCAGGAATCGACGCAAGAAGGACGCTCGAGCTTCCTCGGATATTGATTCTACGAGGAGCTCGTATGAAAGCTTGAGGAGTTCCACTACAGGACACTCCCGGGCGCCGGCATTAAGCAATGTTCCTGAGGAGGACGGAACATTTACAATTGGAGACGAGGACGAAGACAGCGATGACGAGCAGCGGCCTACGCCGACACACTCTAACCCGAGCGAAACTCCTTCTCGCGCATCGTCGACTTCAAATGTTGAAGACGCGGTACCTACTCAGCTGCGTGGTATGTCAGAGAAGGCCCGCGGTAAGATGCCAGCCGGGACTCAGAACTTCTCGAGACAGAACAGCGTAACCAGCCTCAGCGGGTACTCGATGTCCGGTCAGTCTGCAAGCGGCCAGTTTGGCCAATTTGAGCCCACGGCACACTGGATCGACAGCTGGCTCCCAGAGCTCCCACTGCACACCATCTTGACGACAATCCAGCAAGTCTCGACTGTCGTGCCGCGACAGGCCTTGATCGCCGACCTCGCCTCGCCCGAGACGCTACGCAGTATCAGCTCAGCAAAACTCGTCGGCGTCGACGTGTCGCCCGTGCGAGTGCACTCCTTTGAGTGGTCGCCTCTAGCCCTGGGCTGGTACGAGTCGCTGATCTGGGGCTTTATCTTTAGCAGCGAGATGCAGGTTGCGCGAGGCACTGTTGGGATATGGAACGCGACGCTGATCAAGCTCTTCCGGGTGCAGGAGACAGCCGCGGAAGGGCCGACGCTCACATCACCGAGGGGCGCGGTCGACGCAGTGGGGAGTAACATTGTGTCGAGGATTGGGGCGATGAACTTGAGAGGGCAGCAGCAGGGGCCACAATCGCCGACGGGAGGGTCGAATCCTGCCGCACCATTGATGGGTACGAGGCCTTGACGTGAGATACATTCGCAGCATTTCGGGTCCTTGAACTCTACTTCTTTGGCATCGCTCGTTTTGGTGTGAAAGCTCCGGGGAAACTTCCATTGGGTTGGAACCGCGGTTTTGCTCTCAGGATGCATACAGGCAAAGGCTGGCACGGCGTCAATGGGATATCTCTTCGTCTGGCACCGGGCTGTTTTCACGGGGAGTTCAATCAAATGCGGCTGTCACGACAAGCTTATACTTCAATATTTTCCGCTATAGTGAGGGATATTCTTCGCCGTGCGACATGAATCCGAGCAAAGCGTTGTCGACGTCAAATGCTGCTGGCGTCCGTAGAACGGGGCGTCTTGCTCGACGCCGAGTAGCGGCTGGCTACATGCGCGTTGCGTTAATCTTTGCAAGAGAATATCGCCACCGCACACAACTACCGGTAGCAATGGGCTCCCTCACGAGTTTCCTGAGCTTGCGTCTCTTGGAACGATGTAGCACAAGCGTGGCGAAACGCCGTACACCCTCCTACCAGGGCGCTGTCGTTGGCCAGCTTTCAACGCTCAGAGATTCGTCCTAGTGCTCTTGCTCAGATATCGCAAACAAAGCTTATGTGCTTGGTCCATAACTCCACCCCCACCGTCATGCGCAACCTGCCTACACGCCCATTGTAGGCCTCAACGCCGAAATCCCGGTTCGCATCCCGGAAAGCTTGCTCCTGGGCAAGGGTTCCTCATGCAGATCAATTTCCAATCCCGGCCAGCGCGCGTGGCTGTGTAAGCTACACCCATGTACTCTGTCACCGGAACTCTCAATCCAGCCACAGGACCCCTGAGCTGCTTGACCCAAAGCAAGCTAGACTGTGGCTTGACCTTCCAGGTTGAGCACGTGTGGTTCCCTGCGAGGCCAGTTCACGATATTGATAGGACGCCCAGTGCCTGTGGGCGGGTCGCTAGGCCCTTGCGGGTGGTATAGTGGCAGAACTGTTTATTGTTGTTACCCGTGGTTCTTAATTCTGGGAAATTAGAAGAAGAAGGAAGTGTTTTCTTCAAGGACCGTGCTCATCTTGCTTCTTTCATACACTCGCCTCTGCTTCATTCACTGTTTTGCTCTCTTAGAATATGCGCGCGCGTTGATTCTCCTTGCCTGCCTGCCTCGCGCGCGCTTCTGTAAAATCTGAAAGACCAAATTAATAGTATTGCCGGAAGACTCGGAACATAGGTAGTTCACACAGACGCACAATGGCTGCGACTGAAGGCAGCGCCGGCGCTGGTGACGAGATCAAGCCGTACAAAATTCGTGTATGAGTCGGAATGTGTCCGTACACCGCAAATTGGCATGAATCTGCTGACACTCAAGGACAGGTTTCAAAACGATACCTCGGACTTACCAGACAGAAACTTGAGCTCACACGACTTCCACATGAGGGCGCGGAGCCCAAGTCAACGCACTGGTGGGCGCCTAAGCCACAAGTCGAGCCGCTTGTGGACTTCTGGCTTGAGAAGTACTCATGGCGCGATCAGGAGGCGATCCTAAATACCACACCCCAGTTCCGTACTGCGATTTCTATTTCCGGCTCCGAGACGCCACTGAGGTTGCACTTCATCCACGTTCGCTCACCGCACGACCAGGCCTTACCACTGCTCCTCATTCCGCCGTTTCCGCTTGCGAACTTGGCGTTAGTTCACCTGGTGAAGCTTTTCACTGAGCCCGAAGACTCGGCACAAGACCGGCCCTTTCATGTGGTCATACCGGCTTTGCCTGGGCTGGGCTTCAGCGACCCGTTCCCGAACAACACGCCAGAGATCTCGAACACCGCTGAGATGCTCAATACCTTGATGGTGCGCCTTGGATATGAACACTACCTTGTCAGTAACGCGGGCGCTGCGCAGTCCTCGCCTGCGGAAATAGACTGGAAGATTGTCGAGCACTTGTCAACGCGTTATTCTGCATTTTGCGTGGGGGCGCACCTCATCGCGCCGCCACTGGCTGCGCCGAAGCTGTCTGAGGCGCCGTTGGAGTGGGCAAAATGGACCATTGCAAACGCACTGAATTCAGGGATCTTGGGGTATAGCGAGCAGGATTTCTCTGCGCTGAGACAGACGACCACGGCTTCGAGAAGTGCAAAGAAGAAAGACTTGACGCCGGGGAAGCTGGGCTTGAATCAAATGGGCCTGCGTGAGCCCAACACTCTTGCGTAGGTGAAGCTTTGGGAAGAAGGAGGTGCAGGTACATCCATACTGACACAGCATAGGTACGCAATGTGTGACTCGCCCACCGGGCTTCTTGTCTTCGCCATGAAGGGGCTGGGCCTGCTCGCGCCTCGAATGCAGTTCACACCAGAGCAGCTCATCACGTTCACCAATCTTGCGTGGCTACCAGGGCCAGAGTACGCGATGCGATTCTGGGCACACTGCGCCACCAATGATGAAAAGCTGGCGATTACCAAGAAACCGGCCGTCAACAAACCCAAAGTCGGTATTACTGTATTTTTTGGAGGAGAGGATCAGCAGCCAGTCGATGAGGTCGCCGCGCAGGAAGTCGGGGAAGGCGCCATCCGACTCCAGACGCCACCCAAAAGCGAAGCTGGGGCTGTATATGCGTGCCCAGCATGGGGGAAGACGCGTTACAACGTGCTCTTTAGTCAACGGATTAGTGGACAGCCAGGCTTGCTGGCCTGGGAGAGGCCAAACGTTATTCTGACTGGCATCAGAGGTCTGGCAAATGAAGTTCTGAAAGTCGACAACCGCCTCGCGCCGGCTTCAGAAACACTCGCAGCCGCTGAGCCACTTGAGAGTGTTGTGGTGGAAACCCAGAATGCGACTGCTCGGGCCGGAGGGTTGGAAGTACCCGCAAGGCCGACCCTTGAGCAGGGTGACAGCTCCGGAACGCGAGTTGGATCGCCAGACGAAGGGTTGAAGCCTCCGGAGCGTCCCGTGCTGGAGCAAGGAGATAGCTCACGGACACAAGTTGGCTCGCAGACGCCATCGAGTCCGAAGGGCAAGGGGCCCGAGACGATACCATCTTTGTCGACAGATGATATCACGAAGCCGCACAATCAGGACGAAGATGACTCGTCAAGACCCAACACGCCTGACACGGCTGTGTTGGTGACGGCGCCGACGCCGACGGGAGAGATGGCCCCGAAGCTGTGAGTTCGATAAAGATGTGTAGGGTGTGGAGAGGACGAGAGCGTAATATGAAGCGTGATGGGAGAGAGCTCGAGGCCTGTGGCTGGCAGAGTTTCTTGCCTATGGGCATTTTCAGATGATACCACCACTTTTGATATTCCGAGCATAGTTGATACCGTCTTTTCTCAGACTCGGGTTTTCAATGCACTATAATGACGTTGCAGCGCAGTCTAGGAACGGAGGAGGATTTTGATAATGGCCATATTGGAGTTAGGCTGCAGTCTCGTAACAATGGATAGAACTTGAATGAAGCAACGCCCTCGAATACTCTGAAGGAACAAGTGCTATGTCGGCTCACGAAAATGAAAGCGACAGTGGTGAAATTGCCTTCGTCGAGACCGAAGTAAACCTTATTCTTCACGACGGCACCTAGGTACCGTCGCGCGCTACAGGGTGCTAGGTACAGGGATTGAGCACCCCGGCCCAGGGTCTCAGGCTGTCAGCCGTGCCGTATCAACAGCTGGCCTCAGCTTCCTGAGGCCTAGCATTGCTGACAACCACAGCCATCTCGAAGTACTACAACAACAGCATCCAGCCCAAGATGCTGCGATAGCAAACCACTACAATCCCACTCGGCAACACTTCCCTTGAGCTTCGAGCCCCAAAGCCGCCACGATGTATAGCTCCATCGTGCGCATCCAAAACACCTTCGGCTTCTTCACGACCGTCGCCTTCGTGATCGCCGCCCTCATCGCCGGCACCGACCTCTTCGCCGCGCGCACCCCCTCCGTCGGCATGCTCAAGACAACCAACGTGCAAGTCGTCAAGGGTCGCCCGCACTACTACAGCTCCAAGAAGGAGGAGTACGCCATCATCAAGTTCAGCCTTGACGCAGACCTGAGCTCGCTCTTCACGTGGAACACCAAGCAGGTGTTTGTCTACGTCACGGCCGAGTGGCCGGTTGTTGGGAAGGAGGCTGGGGTGAATGTCACCAACCAGGCCGTGATTTGGGACAGCATCATCACCGCGCCATCGTCGGATTACTTGGGCAACTATGGCCCGGCGACGTTGAAGAAGTTGCGGAAGAGCTCGAAGGGCAAACCGATTGACCCAAGTCGGTAAGTCATGGTACCACGCATTGCTGCTGCTACTTCATATTGACTTGCACCATAGCGGCAAGCTCTCCATCAAGAACCAACGACCAAAGTACCAAATTACCCACCCATCTGGCAAGATCGCCGAGACCGATAACGTCCAGCTGCGCCTGAATTACAACGTCCAGCCGTGGGTCGGCGCTCTGACTTGGAACCAGTACAATGATCACGGTCACTGGAAGGCTGTGGATGGCGGCGTGAGCAAGGCTTTCAGTCTGCCGGCGGTCAAGAAGAAGGACGAGGAGAAGAAGAAGTCCTCATGATGACTAGGGTGTGGTAAAAATTAGGGAAAGCTTGGGATCTATTATCGGCGTTAGAGGATCCGGCATCATTAGGTTCGCAGGTAGTGTTCTACGGAATTTTACGCAGACTTTCTTTTGTCTTGCGCCAAAAGACACCATGCTGTCGGCTGGAAATATAGACTGAGCTGGAGTCCCTGTGGCAGCATCAAAGCGTGCTGCGTGTGTCCTTGTCTCAAGACAGCTCGCTCTGGAGTAAGCACAGGCTCATTGCAAAATCTATTCTTCAATCTGTCTACTCAACGAGAACATCGCAGTGTTCTGGGTTCAGGCCAGGACTAGAAGTGTGCAGCAGTCAAGTTTGCGGCAGTCAAGTCTGCGCGCCTCGTCTATGAAATGCTAGACTGCGAGAACAGATGGACAGGAGAGCACCAGCTTATTCGGGAGTAAAAGTCAGTCCTCGGAATCAAATTCAGTGCCTGGCTTGTAGTACTGGCGCTTTTGTGTGCAACGTAAATGTAAGCAGCATGTAACACCACATTTTCATCATTTGATACAGTTCAGCACGCGATTGTGTGGAAGACATACACGATCGCTGTGTAGCCTCAAGATATTCGAATGTGTCCTGTCATACACTGGAAGAGTGTGTGCGCCCGCCCCGAAGGCCGGCATGGCTCGCACGCGGTGTGGAAAAGGCATACAAGTCCCACCCCTCTCGTTCGCTTGATGAAGTTAGACTAGCGAGGCGTGACAAATTTGGAACCGTGAGATGACCTCTCAGAGTCAACAGTGTTCCTCGTGGTCGTTGCCCCGAGCTTCTTTTGTGTGGATAAAAGGGCAGCTGGGCTTCAATGTTGTTGGACTGAGTTAATGGATGTCTAGATCTGCCGATGCCCTTTCTTCCTAGTATCCGTCTTGTCCTTAGCGAGCTCGCTCAGATTCTATCCTGAAATACAAGACAATCATCGCTTTCTCACACTTGTCAGCAACCTTCAATATGAACTTGATTATGGTCGCCGTGCTGAGCGTCCTCCTCACCACCACCGCCAACGGCACCACCATTCCGAGGCCTGAGATCGCGAGACGCACTACTACCAACGTCAAAGTCTGCAATGACTTCCACTATGGAAATAGATGCGATACTCTGCCCATACCTATCAGTACACATGTCTGCAGTATGTAATCTCTCTGACATCAGCAGAGAGAGCTCACGCTTTTTTCCCTTCTCTCATAGACCATCAGCGCTAACTTGTCTTGGCCGCAGCAACCCTCACCGATAGATTCGCAGGCTATGTCTCGTCTGTTGAGCTTTATAACAAGGCAGTGGAGTGTACCCTCTGGTCGTGCGTGACGTCTCATTCTTGCACCTGCTCCATCCTCGTTGGCCATGTCTCTGCCAAGTATCGAGAAGGACAACGAACACTAATGCCCTGCTTCATAGTACGAAAAATTGCTCCGGGGCTTCAACCATCCTCGACTATCCCGGAAGCAAGGACTTGACGCTGACAACACCCCCATTCGACAATAAGGCTAAGAGCGTATCCTGTGGTCCAAAATAGGCTCCTGTACGACCCATGTTGGCGAGTGAATGCAACGCAGGATGTCACTTTACTAGGACATTGGGGTCCTGATGTGCGGCGTTGTCAGTCGATCGGTCTTCATCAGGGATTCCGGGGCAAATAGGGAGTGGTAAGGAGAATGAAATACATGTACCTGTATTTGTACTGCTCTAAACATTTGGGACGGCACTTTACTGGCCCGTACATGTACAGGCAGGCGCATACCTAGGTATCAACATGAAAGTTTACCCTAGTATTCGTGTAAAGCCTTCCACCCCGTTGAGGCTCTCGTGCAGTCTATTGAAACTACCACACCTTGCGGATAGGTCGAATCAGACGAGAGGTATAGTACATGAATTATGTGTACTATATTGAGAAGGTGATACCGTATTAGCCTTGGCCGTACGTGTACTATTTCTTCCGTGGAACGATGAGGACAATGGCAATCTTGTATCAATACGTACTCAGCGAATATTCTCGGAGACTAACATCGTCTGAAAGTATTATATGAGGTCATTGGATGGATACAGAGCCTAAACACAAGTCATCTTGTGTCTTTGCACAAGCCTCCACTACACAAAGCCGAAAAGGTGAAGCTCAGCCTGCTTACGGCATCCAACTCGTGATATTCCCAGCTTTGGTCAAGGACCGCAGCCAATTTTCAATAGCTTTTGCATGTGGCTTGGGACATATCCAGAAAAGTTACAAAAAGTTGGTGGAACTCTCGCCCAAAGGTCGATTTCTCTCTCGGTAAGATCATATTCCAAAGTCTGTCTGAAATCAAAATGTCAGGTTATAACTTCCTCGTCACCATCATCGTCAGCTTCACGGCCACCAAAATGGCCCTAGGTGTTTCGATAGAGAACCGAGCTACAGAACAAGTTCAACAATGTAATGACTTCAACCTGGGCGGTTATTGCGAGACCCCCGGTACTCCCATCGGCGTGCACCATTGCGGTGAGCAGCACATCTTGTCGTTACAAAACATTACGGAAGTCTAACCAAGCGATCACCCCTTCTTTCCTCACATCCAACGTTGACACCGCCCTGGTGCGCTACGTTTCATCCGTAAAGCTTCTGAACCCGGACGGCTTCTGGGTATTCTGGGAGTGAGTAGACAGACCCCTGAAGTCTTCACAAGTGAACAACATAATTACCACGTATAACCTGGCATCGCCCGTATTACAGGCAATATGACTTTAGAGGCCCTGCTATGTCTGACATCACCATAAGCGCCCCTGGTAGCAACGATCTGAGGGCTCTCCACCCGAACTTCGACAACAAGATCTAGAGCATGTACTGTGGAGAGGAATCTTAGGTCAAGAAGTATCTTTATCGTTCTTTAGGCAGCGCATAACGACGAAGTGGCCATGATAATGTGAAGGAATATCTCGAGGCACTTAGATGACTTAGTTGTTGCCCAGGTGCGCACTGATCGATATGAATTCTGAGTCTGGGTTTTGATGCGCGTTTCACAGCACGACTAGGCAGCTCCCTTCAACAGCGAGCTGTTGTAAAGAAGCGGCCACTTGATCAGATTCAATCACATTGTAATCATCCTTGAGATTCACAACTCGTTCCATTCACTTCAAGACGGAAGTCCGAGGGATAGTAAGCTGGAGGGTAATCGCCTTTCGACTACCGTTGATGAGAAACGCCGCAAGACGCTTCTTTGGGTTCATCAGTTTTGGGATCATGGCCCGTAACTAATAAGTAGACAAGTTTATGTCCGGTTGGTAAGTAGAAGACCTTCTTGGAATATGACAATGTGCTTTGGTTTTCAGGCTCAGTCTGATCGTGCTTTTTCCACAAATACGGGCCAGTCATATGGCACTGTACCGAAATATGCAGTAAACTTCCACGGCTTCTCAGGATTAACTTGGCGGAAATTGTAATCACGGACAAGTGTCGCACAAATTTTAGACAGCTGCAGCTTTGCCAGATGAATACCCGGGCATGAGGCATAACCCAAGCCAAACTATGGATTATTGTCAGCGACCTACATGTGCCCACCAAGATATGGGAGTGATGAGACCTTACCACAAGCCAGTACTTCTCTTTGGCCGTGATGTTGTCTGCAAACCACCTGTCAGGATTGAATTCTCGAGCATCCGGGCCCCAGATCTCCTCATCCAGCCCCATCGTACTGTTTCGCAGAGGCCACATCAGTTCATTTGCAAATATAGATATATCACAAATTAGGCAGGCAAAAACTAACATTGTATGGATCGAAAGCACTGTGCCTTCTGGGAACACTCTTGTCCCAATTTTGACGCCGCCTTTTCCGGCTACCCGTGGCAGACCCATGCCCGAAGGTCCAAACACACGTTGTGCTTCCTTCATGCAAGCCTGGACGTAGGGAAGCTGCTGTGCATCTGTATAAGAGATGACACGGTCTTGACATCGACCTTCGTCCGTTGCTCTCCTGACTTCGTCTTGTGCACGCTTCCAGGCGTCTGGTCTCCTGATCATGTGGTATACAAAAGCTTGGAGCCCGGCTTTTGGTCCAGATTAGTCTTCTACTAACCGATGTCTCTCTGTAGATTTCTGGCTGTCGATGCAATGTAGCGGTGCTGAGGAGGAATTCACTCACTTGCCACCCCATCTGCCCCAGCACCGACATTGAGAGTGATCTGTCCGTAAAGCTGCTTCAGACTCAATCGATCCGGGTGCTCCTTGTGTCGCCTCATCCAAAATTCCAGCATATCGTAGCGGGTGTCACTGTTCTTCTCTCGTTCCCGCACAGCAGCGGTCGCTCTGTCGAAAAGAAGTCCATATGGCAGGACTCCCAGCCAAGTGACAAACGGATTTGCCAATACGGCGTGCAACCAGGGAAAGTAGGCTAATACTGCCCCATACGCATTGGCATTTTTGGTGCCTGCGATAGCATTCTGAAGGTCCCTTCCTTCATCGATGAAACCGAAGGCTTTTGAGAAGAGAATTTCGCCAACGACGTCGAGAGTTGAATATGTAAAGTACTTGTCTAACTCCACGGGCTGCTTGTTATGTGCAAACTGATCCATCCAGTCAAGAAACTTGCTCCAAACAGTGTCAATATGAGGCTCATTCCGAAGGATCTTCGAGAGACTGTAAGCCGGCAGGAAGTTTTTAGAATGTTCCACCTTGCTTTTGGGATCTCTGATCGAGAACGTCGACTGATAGCGGTAATCTGGCAAAGCACCAATGTCGTAAAATGGTCCCTGAGTAAGTGAAATCGCAAAATATGTCAGCAAAAGAGTGATTTTCAAAGACCTCGGACCTCTGATTCACGGCGACGGGGCTTATCGTACCTTTTCGAGGGGCGTGAGGAGGAGCTGCTTGGGAGCGTCCGGGTGACTCACGCTGACTTCATCATGCGCGATCCGAACGAATGGGCCGTGTTTTCTGTGCAGCTCGTACACACGAGTGCTCTGATCGCCACGGAGAATCTGCGCAACGTGCCAGAGTCGAGAGAATGACGCCAGAAACGGTCCCGGGATGTCATTCAGGTGGGACCAATACCGACGGGAGCAGATAATTGTGAGTGCGGTCGCTACACCAAGCAGGAAAAACGAAGCTGACCCAGAGCGGTATTGGAGTAGTGTTGAGACGTCCATTGGGGCCAGGACAGTAATTGTTCAATCCGTAGGGTCTTCTGGGTATGATGCACAGTTCTGTTGCGTTGCAGGAGGCTGGAGGAACAGAACGCAAGATCAAAGAGTGACCAGGCCTCATGGCAGCAGATCCGAAGCACGAATGCATCACAACGTAAATATTCGTCTGGTGCGATTCATATTGACCCGCCCCAGGGATCGGCGGAGGTCGACAAAGGATGTGTATTTGAATTTATTATGCTTTGCCGGTTGATTGCGGGGGTGTCTCTTGTTGGGGTACGGGGTCTGCTGGAAAGTAGAACTTGCATTACATGTGCCTACGCAGTAAGTAGCACTGGACTCGCTTACTGTACTCTCGAGGCAACGCCACTCGCTTCACAATAGTTCGTACCATTGAAGCTTCAATGAGAGCTTTAAATCATCAAAATTGTCGTTTCTGATCGAATCCTTGGAAATTTTGAGGCTATCTCGGTATGGCTTCCCGCCGGTTTCCAGTGATTGCTTTCCAAGGTACATGTACGCATAATCACAATTTCTGTGAGTCTAGCTTGGTCGTCCTGAGATCGCTGAGGTTTGCTCCGCCATCTCATCTAGCATACTATGCTTGGTCGGCCTGAGACTATCTGAATGTGTCCGGCCTGTGAATCCGTATCCTCGTCATCGTAGTATATCAAGCCAGTCGCAGTACTTCTTGTAGCTCCGAGACTCTGCTCAAGGCTCTCGTGGCTGGGGACTTCAGCAGCTGCACCGCAGTCTATAAGGACGGGTTACAACCTGCTCAAAACAGGTATGGGGCTGGCTCTTGGTTATAAAGAATCACTCCTGTAGGTAGTTATCTAAATCATGACTCGCTTGTTCTCATCACAGAACGTATTGCTTAACATACGCACGCTCATAAAGGATTTGAGTCTCTACGGACGCGTACGAATCCCACAATTCCTGCCTGATATCAAAATTATGCATCCGTTGAACGCTCTTTATGGTGAATCAGATGTGGAAACTGATGATAAATTCAACTCGAGCCATCAATATTCGTCCGTACTATCCTCTAGTGGTCGACCGTCTGCTTCCAATGATCACTTGACATGTCCGAGAGTAGTGTGTGCGCAACTCCCGTCCTCGAGCTTGCTGTTCTTGATACAAGCTCCCGACGACCACAAAGACTAAGTTCTCCGGATGGTTATGAGAGTGCCACGCGAATTTTAACAACGTCGTCAAAAAGCTCGAAGTTGTTAGCGTTCGTACCATGGCACAACCAGAGGGAAATGACTTAGCTCGTCATCCTTAAACCAAAACAATTTTTAGGACCGAATGGAAAAAGATACGGCGTTCTGCTTTTGTCCCAAAGCCACATCTAACCCGCGACTCCGATGTTCTCATCCCTTTCGATGCCTTTTCCCAAGCGAATCCCAAAAATCATGACAATGCCATCCAGCCAGCCCTCTAACGGCGAGGCTTTTCAGTCTGTGCGCCACAGATTCAGAGAAGCATTCCGACGCGGGTCTTCCTGTTCCAATACTGGACTCGCATCATCTCCTTCAGCCTCGTCTGACGATGGCGACGACAACCGTGCCGCATTCGAACTTAGGAACATGAATGATAGTCCGAGCACCGACCACAACCATGACACCTCGCAGCCAGTTGACCACCCTACGCCGATCTTCGAAGAGCTCCATACGTCCTCTGCAGAGGCCTACGATGTCATGCAGGCCGCAGCTAATGCTTCATCCAACACAGCTCCTCGTGGCGCCACACAATCTGTCCCTCACACCAACGACGCTGAGGCTCGGGAGACGGTGTCGGCCCTTCTTTGCACACTGGCTCGAGAAACCCCCGAGGACCCCGTCCTTCGCTGTTATTTCGAATCTTTTGACCAAGCCCTGGCCTCCAGCAGCGGCTCGCAGACGCACGTCAGTCCGACACTCTATCCGCTGCCGCCACAATACACACCGCGTCGTGAGGGAAGGCGAGCGCTGCACCAAGAGAACGGGCGAGCACAAGCATGGTGGATAGACTTGGACGGGCCCGGCCATATGGCCGAGCCGCCCTGGCCTCTCTGCCGCGAAGAACGCCGCATCGGCGTCGCCAATGCGGCGTTTTATCTGTCCGACCCAAATGCTCAATCCGATCTTGCCCGTCCCGGCAGAAATCATACCAACTCTCAAGATGGGCCATATCTTGTCACTGAGCAAAGGGGAACCGAGCCAGTTGGACATCCACCACGTCGTACCTCAACAGAATACACTGCGTCCCGACCGAGCTCTCCCCTACCGGTTTATCGAGAAGATCCACTCGTCCAAGAGCCAAGGACTCTTTCTCGAGAGCTGAACCCGCCGATCAGCCGCCTCTCCTCAACCGGCTGCGGCTGGGTCTTTTTCAGCTCACTCACCCAGCACTGGTATCACGTCAAGGCCTCCCACCAGCACGATGAGCTCGCACCGCCCTTCACCGTCTGCACTCATCCCAGGATACCGTTAGCCCAGCTGGAGTGGGAGATATTCTTTCCGCGGAACAACTAACGCAACTGGAAGCCTATGCAGCGGCTGGATCGAGTTCCCACCGCGGCCACCGACCTTCCCGTGCACCATGCCGCTCGTGAGCTATGCCCCGAGCCAATGAACTTCGTCAAAGGCTGGTTCTTCTTCTCCTTGGTCCAGCACCGATGGTTTGCCTTCCAAAACGACATCAACCACGTGCGGCGGGGGTGGTTCTGCTTTAGTCTGGTGAAGAGGCAGTGGTTCTTCTTCAGACGTGGGAATGCGTGGTGTCCATGCTGTGAGCAGCAGGCGCCAGAGCAGCCTTGGGTATGCAACAACGTGGACCACGACGGCAAATACGTCGGGCGCGGCGCGGAGGGACCCGATGACGTGGTTACTCCGGAGGAACCGTCGATGCTGCGCATAGGACTGGTGGCGTTCTTTGGTCGCCGGCGGCGAAATGAGGGTCGTGAAGCGACTCCGCCGCCAACCTAGCGTGGTTGACAGATCCCAATAGATCATTGTACCGACTAATCGAAACCAGAGCCTGCTCTCAATCGCGTTGCAAATACCATGTTTTTACGAGAGATTCGCAAGGCACCATAGGCGTGAGAGGCAAGTAGCAATGCAGCATACATGGGCAGTCCAACGCGCGGTCACCTGAAGACATCGGGCGCTGGCATTGCCAACCGAAAGGTCAACTCGCGCTCAGCGTAGATATCATGGCTGAGATAAGAGAAACAGTAACTCACTTCTGAGAATAGTCGGGCTCGATTGGGGCAGGCACCTGTTGCTGCAAGCCGCGACTGACATAGGAAACGTGGGGCGAGATCACGTCTGCGAGGCATCAGTAGAGACATGAGGTGGAAACATGAACGACAGCTGACCTGATTACCTTCTCCAGCATGGACAGCATGTGTCAACCGAGCGAGGGCAGCCAGAATTCAGCACGAGATATTGCAAAGGGAACACAAACACCCTCAACAGGATGCCCTTCGAGTGAAGCATTCCATTCCGTCCACATCGTTCAAGCTAGTCCCTGATTGATAGTCATTCCTTAAATGTCGTCTTTCCCACGTCATGATCTGTTGATAATGTCCATGATACGTAGAAGCTGTCAATCAAACTTGCAAATTTCACGCAACCCATCTCCGTTCGACTTGCTTACCGAGATGAATTGTAAGCCCCACGATTTTGTAGACTTACATGCCGCATACCAAACCTTTCCGTAGCCCAATCACGCACTGTGGTCTGCTAGAGGCCTGAGTTGACTGTAGCTCACCGAGCTCACCCGACTTTACACAACTGCGGAGTCTCGCGACTCCTCGACGTTATCAGACATGATTGCTGTTACCGTTTCCGACTCAGGTTTTGGGTCTGTTGATATCGCCACGCACTGTGACCGACGTCCGTAGAGAATGATCTCGCTCTTCCCCGGAACAACCTTGCCGTCTTCGTCAAGCCTAGTGTGACTGTCCTCGATCTGGCTTGCGTAGTCTTCATAGCTGGTGCCCTTGACCCGCATTTCCTCCTCCAGCGCAAGTCGTTCTTGCTTGCTGCAAGCAGTGAGATGTTGATCATTTGCTTGTGCGGCGGAGACCAATGCACTGTGTCTATCGTCATGAAGGCGGGTAACTATCGACAAAGGAGTTCTGCCAGTAGAGTCGTTGCCTTGTTGCGGCCTATAACCTCCTCGCTGGCCGCCTCGACCTGGCCCGTTGCCCTCCTGGTCAAAATTGTAGTTCTCACGATCACGGCGTACCCTATATTCACGATCGCGCCCTCGTCCGCGGCTCCGATCACGGTCGCGACAGTGATGACGTTGTAGCTGAATATGCTCAGACAGATCTTGGTCATCATCATTAGCATGATGAGCGACCTCGCATGGAAAGGGAAACCCTGGGGGCTCATCGGTCTCTAGTGCAGGTAACACTAGAGACTGTTGTCTAGACGAGCTGTTATCTCGGGCGTCTTGAGCTGAGTTGTGGCGCGATGGCATGCGGATACAAATGGGTACACGTGGCTCCACAAAGTCGTTGACGATGTCTTTGGAGTGGACGGGCTGCTGACTGATGCCGTATTCCGGGTACAGCTTGGAGAAATTGTTGCCTTCTGCGGAAGCTGTACCATGCCCATTAGAGATTCGGCCATCAGTCTCCAGCTGCGAATCCTGTTGCAGCTGCTGTGCGACGATTGCATTTTCCTCAGCATCAGGGTCTGATCCCTCGCCAGTGTCAGAGCCCCGGCTCCCCTGAATGTCGCCCGTTTGAGGTATGAACATAGATAGAGGCGTGTCTTCGGTGTTAGAAGCGGTGGAGTCGCCATCGCTGTACTCGTTATGACGGAAACCAAAGCGACGAGCCACGGCCTCGCATTCAGAGTCAAACTCTGCGTCACTCACATTCACAAAGTCGTCCTGCTCCACGCGATACAGTTCGGCCTTCAGCTTGAGCTGGCGCAGCTCGCGATCGCTCTCACTTCTGCGTCGGAACAAACTCAGTTGCGCACCTGCGGAGACGTCGTGACTGGTTTCCGGAGGAAAAGAGTAAAGCTCCGAGTCCGCCTGTTTCTTTGAGATATCACGTGGGCGCACAGAGTGCATGGCCCGTGAGAGTGGGGAATTAGCAGCGACATGATCTCGCCGTAGGAGGACCTGCCTGGCCTTTCTCAAAGACTTGATCTTTGCTGGTTTCGGCGATTCCACCGGTTTCGCTTGGGCAACATTTCTCCGATCCTGTTGGTGCATGTATCGATTGATTCGCGCATCCCTGGAGTGGAATGATTTGTCGCCTGTGTCAGGGTGAGTGAACAAGACATGGCCATTAGTCAGGCGCTCCCAGAGGCCGCGGCTCAATTCGTCATAGCTGTACGAGTTTAACTTTGCAGAGAAAGACTGGACGGTGTAGACTTGATTTGGCCGAAGATAGAGGAGGTTGTTCTGGTCTTCGGTCTCTCGACGCTCGACCAAATGGCCCCCTAGAGCCTCAGACCTGGCATCCAAGCTGTCAGAGTGGGCAGTCTTCGACTGGCTCTTGCTCTTCTTGCCCTTCCTGTTGCGCCGTTTCTTCTTTGTCTGTGGCTCCAGGGCGGTGATGCCGTCAGCATTAGCGTTGTCGCCACTTGCGTTGTCAGCCAGGTGTACTGGGCACTCCACGTCGTCGATCTTCAGGCTCTCGTCCGAACGCCCAAGCGTGACGGAGCTAGTAGCTTGGCTCGAGAGCTCGGAGTCCTCTGCCATAGCAAAACCTGAGGGACCTTCATTGATGTCACCGGCTGCCGACTTGGCTGGGGTGGGAGCAGCTAGACCAATAGTCGAACAGGATCTGAGCACGTTTGTAGTCTCCTTCTCTCTTCGAGTGGGTAAAGGAGAAGGCGACGGTGGAACAGTTGAGGATGAGCGCAGGAGATCCTGTGGCTGAAGGACCTCCAACCTGTCGCCAATTCCATGCACGGCAGGATGGATACCAGTGACAGCGACTTCAGCCAAGTGAGAAGTGCTAGCGTCGGCCTTCACAGTGATAATCAGAGCTCTTCTGTTGTCGCCAATGGCCTCAACAGCTGCGGCGGCTTGAGCCGCACCATCAGCAGCAGCTTTGAGGGCAGCCGCAGCTTTTTTCTTGCGCTCACGCTTTTTCTGACTGCCGTTTATTGGCGCATTCGCAAAGTCGTGCGAGGGCTTGTAGACGACAAGGACGGAAGGTTTGTCACCGTTCGGATTGACTTCGGGCACAACATTGCTAATGCTGGTCTGCGGCGGCTCCTCGTCGAGAGAGGAGAAGATTGGAGCTGTTAATTTGCCGGTCTTGAGGTAGACTTGATGAGCTTTGTCAAGAAGGACGATAGTCTGGGCATCAACGATATCCCACGTGTAAAGACCCGCAGCGGTGTTGAGAATGCGGATGGACCAGTTGGTCACTGCAATATCACAAGTCAGTGTCAATCCGCTTTCGTCTCGGTGCGTCCACAGCATCATACGGCGCAAGAGAGCGTATGTTGTGTAAGTACGTCAAAATGGGTAGTGTGTAGATACTCACTGTGCATAGGGTAAAACGAGAACGCAGCTAGACGAAGCTCGTAGTCCAATGGCGCACCTTGACTGGGCACAATACGGATTGCCAGATGATCGAGATTCTTGAAGTCGTCGAAGGCGAATGCGATGTCGTCTAGAACCGTTTGATTGAAAGCCGGCAGGTCAGCGATGGGGTATTCGGATGGAAAGTGGATGCGCAAGCGGGCCGTTCTGGTGTATTTCTGGAAGTTCGGGTTGTTCAATAAAGTAACAACCTTGTCCAAAGCAGCCTGGTCCTGGTTGGTCTGCACAGTCTTCAAGTCCAGGTCAACCTCAAGATCGTTCAAAGTGTAAATGTAGCGGGTGAAATCCTTGGAAAGCTGTCGGTTGACCAGATGCAGATTGCAAGCTGGAGGGGGCATGAGAGTGGCGCGGTTGCGACCGAAAGGGTCCTCGAGCAATCGCTCTGGCACGTTGCGATTGATACCCGTCTCCGAGATGACAAAGTCAAGCTTGTGGTCATCGCGACGCACGCGCGACCAAATGTGCGAGTAGATCTTGTCGCGAATGTATTGAAGGGAGCCACCTGGACCGGCACGATCGACACCAAACAACTTCAGCAAAGGGGAAGAGGCGGTGGGAGCCATCTTGTTGAAAAGTCGCAAGGTCGGAAAATGAAGGATATCTAGAATGTGGAGACGAGCCTCTGTCAGACTGTATACAAGACGGTCACTCATCGTGTAGATCCATGCAGGGACCTGAGAGCATCTTGAGACGATGTTATTCTGTGTTTGCTTACCAGTGACAATAGATCTTGGCCCAACAGATAGTCGTCCGCAGGCAATCGGCCAGTTATCTTGACACAAATCGTGAAATGTACTCGACTGGACGGGAGTGATAGACAAGACGCGATTGTACAGGCAGTGCGCAACTGTGTTGATTGGCTCAGTTGTGCGTCCCCGTGGGAGAGGCCGAGAGATGGTGTTGAAGAACGGAGATCAAAGACTGCTGCCTCCTGTAGGGTAGTGGGAGTTTAGCTGGTGAGCTTGTGGCAGTGGCATGAAAGGGACAGGCCAGGTGGAGGGGGTTGGGATGCCCGCCAGGCTCGAAGGTGCGGCGAGATCAATGAAGCTATCACGAAGTCGAGACTATGGCGCCGTGGAATGTCTTTTCATCCGACAATGCTCCTCCTGCAAAGGACAGTGTGCTGGTTCTCCCACTGACTCTAGGATCCTCCGGCTTCCTCAGATTCGATAGCAGGTACCAGAAGAATGAAGACACCGGCAAATACCAGAAGAGCCATAACACCAAGGATGATGAGCCACAGGAATAGGAGCATGTCCATCTTAAAGGGCCATTGCTGTGTGCACCCGAAGGAGGCGTGTAGGGCGTTTGGTGGTGTCTCATGCAACAAAGAGAACAACTCTGGTCGAGGCTGTTGCAAGATGTCTTGAACAGGATGCATGTGTTGGCGAAGAAAGAAGGAAATACTTTGAGGACAGATTGGGAAACACCATCATATCAAGCAGTCACACGCATCGGGCGTGCCTTCCCTCCCAGTCTCTATAAGGTCCCAATCTCTGGAAGGACCCAGATACACCTTGCATCACCCGCATTTGCGCTGCTGGTCTCAGAGCTGCCATGGGCGTACACTGCTGTACACCTCTTGCAAATCTGTTCATGGTAGAGAGAGACTCTCCAAGTAATGTGGACATGGTCTTCTTGATGTGAGTCCAACAGTACAAGACTTGATGGCACACCAGATCCTCCACCAAAACAGTTCCATATGTAGACAACGCAGAAATCGCTTGGATTTGCCAGTCTCCACTGTCAGAGTAAGATTTGAAGGGGAAAAGAAAAAAAAAAAAAGGTTTCAATCAAGTCTGCTGGCCATGTTGGATATGTCATGTACGGCACTCAGATGGATGGGAGCTGAATTAAATAAAGGATCCAATGTTGATTGTCCTCAAAGTCTACCTACCAGCCTCAAGCTCAAAGCTCCTTCATCCTCATGAGAAACATATCCTTCAAGTTCGCAATTCCGTTAATGACTGTGCACCAACACCCACAAACATTCCCCAGGAGCGGTCGTAGAAATGTAGATCTCAGAATGAAACTGAAGCCAGATGGAGCCACTGACGTCCAGAGATTAACGAAGGATCTTGTTGATTTTCCTCTGCGATAACACCAATGACACGAAAATCGTGCCCGACCATCTAGCACATCATCCGGACAAAACGTCCAGTCCGCGCTGTGTTCGGGTGTCTCGTTGTAAATTGGAAGAAAGAAAACCTTAAAAGAAGGAGCTCTGCGCAGATTTTTTTGACGTAGTTGCGGGAGTGACTGATTATGTCAGCGAGCAATAGCAGGGCTGTCCCTACGGCGCCTGGCGTTTGAACCGGGGCGCTGATGAGCAACAATCTGGCCGTGATTGGTCGATGTGCCGAGGAAGAAGCCGGGTCGGCACGGGCATCATCGACCTGCTCGTCTCCAACTTCAACCATATACTCTGAAACTGCTTGTCGATGCTGGACGTCAATTGATTGCTCTCTTAAAATACAAGTCACTAGAGAAGACCACGCGCGGTCAATACAGACACTCACACTCAAGATGATTACCTCAAGGGCAGGCCTTACGGCCCTCCGCCGAGGTGAGTTGCCATCCTGACCAAAAAAGACGGCCGGGTGCTGTCGAGAGCACTCGCGATGTTTACCTTGCCAAACTGACCCCCTTCCCAGCCGGCAAGCCTTCAACCTTCTTCACACCAACCCTCACAGCCCTGCAAGTACGCCGCTCGGCCGCTACGACACCCATGACCTCCAGCGAGTCACAGTCCCTCCTCGCGAAACAACGACTCAACCGGCCCGTGTCCCCTCATCTTGAGATCTACGACAAGAAGCAGACCTTCCTCGGCTCGTCCATTTTCCAGCGCTTCACCGGCATGTTCTTCACTGGCGGTCTGTACGTTTACAGCATCGGCTACTTGGTGGCGCCGCTCGCCGGCTGGCACCTCGAGTCGGCCTCCGTGGCGGCTGCGTTCGCTGGTCTGTCTGTCTTGGTGAAGGGCGGCGTGAAGGTAGTGCTTGCGTGGCCGTTTGTGTTCCACGGCATCAACGGAATCAAGCATTTGGTCCATGACAGTACGGCGAAGGGGTTCAGGAAGGTCATTATCAAGAGGAACGAGTACACGATCTGGGGCTTGTCGACAGTGTTGGCGGTGGGATTGGCATTCTTGCTGTAGACGAGGGTATCAAATCATTGCATTTCTGTTCTAAATACCAGATCAAAAGTCTAAGCCAATTTCGACCTTATTCCTCGCCCTTGAATGATCGCTCGCCGGGTCAGAAGCCTCCAGTTGCGCCCGTGCTACAACAGCTTGGCTAGCTCCATTCACAGGGTTGCAAGAACGTCTGTTCAGAAAGAAATGGCAAGGCACTGCTCGCCCTCCCTGGCGTGCTGCTCGAATAGACTCCACGCGCAGAGATGACTTCCGCAGGCAACAAGAACACCTGCCAAAACACATGCGACTTCGCGACCCGGCGCATGGATTCGCTTGTCTTTCTTTCAGTCATTCTCAGAGCCTCCGGCAAGACCTGCTGTCTGGCGATCTCTGCGACGACTTGGCCGCTGGCTGAGTCCCTTTCATGTTGCAACATTCGAAGAGACTCGTCCCATTCCAATCGTGCTCTCTGAACGTTCTTGCTGCAAGGCTCCCGTCTGCGTTACGAGGATCTGAAGCCTCCGTCACTTGTCTCTGAGAACAAAAAAGATGGTGTTACCCAATGCTGGCTCTGGTGCTGCTCCTCCTGAAGAAGCTGCCTCAATTGCCCAATCTCCGTGGTGAGGATGTGGAACTCTGCCTGCACTGCGTCTCATTCCGCGGTAGCTTGAGAAATACTCTCCTCTAGCGCATGCTTCTCATGCGCTCTGGCAGCGACTCCCTGGCCGAGTTCTTCTGGAAGACCTTTGACGGTGATTTAGCTGCCGTTCGGGTTTCGTTCCGCGTCATCCTTCTCCCGGTACAGCAGGTCGAGCTGGAACTGCAACGCGTCGCTCTGTGAGAGGACTGCGATGAGACTTTTCTCCAGTTCAATTATCATGCAGTCCGTGTCGGTCTTGTCCGCCTTTCCTTCGTGTTGCAGGTCGTTTAGCTGTCCCTGTAGGATGTTCGTTTCCGCGCTGGCTGCGACAAGGCCGTCCTCGAGCTAGATTTTTTTGGTTGTCCGCGATGACCTCCTTCGATTTCCTTCGAAGGTCCCAGCGGAAGGGCTCCAAGACTGCCATACAGTAGATGTATAGATGTCAGAAACGACGACCGGCCCTTCATGTACCAAGTTATGGCTTCCAGACAGCCAGGCGACTTCTTTCAATTACTGTTACGCAACGTCTGAGCCTTGTCATGTTGGAGCCTCGAAAGCCATGTTACCAGCTCAAAAAAGCTCTGACACATACTTCTGAGACCGTCCCTAGTACGTTGGTGGCTCGTTAGAGCTAACGACCTGCCGGGAAATGATCACAAAGTTGTACGTGAAACAGTGTAGGCAGGTATCATTTCCATCTCGTAGCTTGCTACTCCGTAACGCCTAATGAAGTATCAAACCAGAGTAAAGTCCTTTGTCCCCTCCGATCCCGAGAAGTGAAACCCGTGAACGCCAGCCAGAACCGCTAAAATAGGCTAGGTTCATGTTCAAATGACCGCTGCACTACGGACGATGACCTAATCGTCCTTGAAAGCCTTCGCATCTAGTACCTGCTGGTTCAATCGTCCATTTTGCAGGCTAAAGACCGCCCGTCCGATATTCGGTCCCAGGAACGTCGCCAGTTCCGCAGCAGCGTTCTCGCTCACGGCGTTGTCAACGCTGTCCATCATGTCAATCTCGTTCTTCTCCACAGTTTGAATGGTCTTCACAATTGCGCTCAGCAGCATATCGATCTCCATCTGGGAGACCTTGTCAATCAGCTTTGCCAGAATCATCTCGTCAAAAGCCTTCAGGTTGGGCAACAACAGAACCCTAACTGATTGTGGTCCACCGGCGGCTGAAACACCGCTGACAGCACCGAAGAGCACCGCAGCAGGCTTTGTCGGATCGAGGAAGAACTTGAGGCAAGTCCTCGTGAGCCTCGGTCGCAAGTGTGTGTTTGACTTGCTGTAGTTCTTGGCGATCTTGCCAAGCACATTAGAGGACAATTCTCGTAGTTCGTACTGCTCCTTGATCGCGTCGATGCCGTCATCCGAGCCCAATTTCTTACTCATGAGGCACGTCAAGACCGGCGCACTGAGAGGTGCAGCATAGGGGTCGAGAAAGAGGTTGTCGTTGTCGATCAGAGCGTCGGTAAGCTCCATCATTTGGCGCAGCACAAACAGGTCATCCAGTCTATGGGTGACCTGGTTCGCGATGAAGTTGACGAAGTATGGGACGAGCTGATGCAAACCAGGATCGGCACGGACGGATTGTAGAGCTGCCTCGCGCAGCTGGCGCACCTCATCGTCGGAGTTGTCATCGAGGATGGCGGACTGGATCTTGTCGAAGTAGAGAACGAGTTCCTTCGAGATGATGTGCCTAACATGCGGTCTGAATGATACGTTGTCATTTCCGGCAAGTGCGGCAAGGGCCGGATTTGCGCCTGGGCCCTTGGGGACGAGCTCTTGTGATCGAGATTCGGCGGTCGAGGGGTTCTGGGGGATGTTAGGTTGGACGCCTTCTATGGCAAGCCAGTGGGCTATAGAAAGCAAAAGTCAGCATTTCGATATTTTAGCAGGAACATCGTAGCACTGGCCTGTGAATGTGGCATCTCGCGGTACTTTTGGCAGGGGCGCATTGATGAGCTTCTCGAAGTCCACCTCCTCATCTTCGATATAAAACAGCGGCTGGCCAGGGCCCATACTCGCCTCGCCAAACTTCAACGGGCGCGTCGAATCGTAGCCATAGAGAGGCTCGACTTCCAGGACCTTTAACGCCTGGGCAACGTCCTGTATGGTGAGGGTAGTGCGACCCGACTGGCGCATCGAACGCAGGCTTTCGATGATGACTTGGCCCAAGCGATACTCGACGTCTTGCTGCAGTATCTTGAGAGCCTCCTCGGGTAGATTGCCGATGCCAACCGACTCCGCGACGTCTTTGACATTCTCGGGGTTCCAGAGGAGTCTTTGCTCCTCCACCGGCCTGGGCGGAGGCGCGGCCATGGTGACTAGCAGTCGTACCTGGCGCGTTGGATCAGACGGGCGCCAGCGTCGTCCGTCTGCTGCTCCGGTGGGGTTTCGATGTTTTTTGAGGCAGTCTTCTGTTGCGCTGTTTCGTATTGTCGCGGGGCAATTGCGCCTCCGGTGGCTTCAACTGTTGGCAGGTATTGGTTGACGAAGTTGAAGAAGCTGTAGCTTAGAGAGGACGACGCTGCTCGGAAGTCGAATTGACAGGGACTAGGCGGCAGGCGTAACTGCTTACCCCTGTAAGATCCAACCTTCCCAGGCCCCACTTCTGCTTTGTCACGACCTCAGGACGGAATCGACGTCCTATTCACAATTTGCATTGATAAGATCGATATAGAGTGATCGTTGCTTGCAGCAAGAGCACCTTACACATCTAGTGAGGCTTTCAAAGGCTGTTGACATTAGTTGAAACCACAACCAAGCATTGTGATGCATATGGAGAAATGCTCTTACACACTGTTCCGGGCTCCAGACAACATAATACTTCAACTTCTAAGTTACAATACCTACACAACAACCGGGCAGAGCCTCTAGTACAGCTACCAATGGGAAAACAACTTTCCACTAATCACGTGTGGGTTCATCACCTGTGAGCTAAGAATATATGCGCTGAAAACCTGTGGACTGGTCACCTCTAGAATCATTACCGTTGTTCCAGCAGGATAGTTCATCCTGGAATGAATCTTTGGAAACACCGGTCTTTGATTTGATTCGTTGCAATGTATAGTCTACTCAGTTTGACCTTGAAATTGGTTCTGGTTTCAGTCTGTAGCCCTGACGAGCTGTCAGAATTTGTGCTGCTAGAGGGATTGCGCGCGTGTGCGCACAACTTTCACTATAATATGCAAGCGTCCAGCCTAGGCCTCTCAAGTTCCAGCCACAGTAACTCACCCTTTGCCTTTGAGTTCATACAGAAGACAACTGTGCTTTTGCTTTCCATGAAAATTATTTCACAATAAAAAAACTAGAAACTATATCTGGTCCCATCATTACGACAGCTCCTGCAACCATGGCTCCTGGAAGCAATACAGCAGTGCAAGTGCACCACGCTTATTCCAGCCTCAACCACTGAACCACTATCGCATTGCAATCGCACAGGAAGTCTCGAGTCAAACATTGATATCCAGGTGGCCTATAAATCTCTTGATCAAACCAGGGACTTGAGCCATGGAGACTTGGTGCTCGCATTACCTCAACTGCGTTTGAAGAGTGATTCGACAACGTTGGGCAAGAAGCTCGCTTCCGAGGTTTATACATCCATATTTTCTCTTCTGTGCAGATTCTCTATGCTCGTCATAGTTCTTTCCCCAACATACCCATTCCTCACTTTCAGTCGTGCGGCACGTCACTACTGGATTAACGTTGATCATGCGTGCGGCTGAACGCAGTAAGGCAACGAAGAAGACTTCCAGCGGGATCCCATCGGCTGCCTCTATGGCATCTACGTCAAACCCAACGCGGTTCTCAAGCCAGACTCAAACGCCTACAATACTGCTAAGTCCGGTCAGGACACTGAGGTACTCGAGTCCCAGGGCTTGCTAGGAGAAGCAAAATCGTACTTCAGGCGCATGGAAGACGGCAACGAGGAGACTTTGAGTCTGTGGCGCCGATTTCGAGCTCTCAGCATTCAAAAGTACGAGGAGACGAATGAATGCTTGAATATTGCCTTCGAAAAGTTTTCCGGTAAGTCTCAAGTCAGCAAAGAGTCCATGGAATCGGCAGAAGCTTTACTTCGCGATCGAGGGAAAAGTGAATTCGATGAAGGCGCCACGATTGTCAATTTCGCTGAATACGGGGCGAAAAAGCTCGACTTGGCCATCATTCGCAATAGGAATTGCACATCGAACTACCTGCTTCGCGATATTGGTGCGGCAGTGCAGCGGTACAATGCCCATCATTTTGACGACATGCTCTATATCGTTATACGTGAGCAAGATCTGCACCCTCGTCGATTGTTTAAGACTCTGGACCTGATGAGGGGCCAGTACTAGGAGATGGCCAGGAAAATGAAGCACATTTCATATGGTAGGGTAAATAATTGTCTGTGACTCTAGCCATCGGCCCTCTCTTACCGTAGTGCCCACTTAGGTTTCGGGGATGTCCACTCGGCGTGGAAATGTCGAGTTTCTTCACGACATTATTGACGACGTTGGGGATTTCATGCACGACGGCAACGAAGACAAATACTCTTGCGTGGAACAAGGAGGCAGGCGTTAAAGACTCGGGCGCCATAACGCCAATTGCGTCCCTTGCGACAGAGCTATGCCGGAGATGAAATGTCTTCTGGAGTAGCTGTTCAGATCAGTAAAGCTCATGGTCCTTACAGTTTTGCGAAAGACATCATTCACAACCCGGTCGGAAGTGCACGAAAAGGTGCATCCAAAAAGAGTAGTATTCATATAATGAGTGCTACGTACGAGATACTCGTACTTCGTATGTCTAGCCATGAACCCGACTACCATCGTGTTCAAGATCCAAAAACCCTAGCTCGAGGCTGGATCTAATATTTCCAACCCCCAGCCATGCCCAACCCGGACTTACCAAACCAGTGAGCTACTTTTTTCCGCATTCATCAAACTCCCAGAACTCCGCGGTGCTCATCACCATAGCAAGGAACGAGATTACCAGCCCCCGTGTATTCTTCCTTTCGTATCCAAAATAAAAGGAATTAAAACCCAGAGGGAGTATGAATAAAAGAGTGTCATGAAGTATGCGCATTATCCAATTAGGTATGTCCAGGTACATGCCCAGGAAATGGCCGAGACTCTTGGTTTCTCGGCCTAACCCTGGGCGTCATCGCACATCCGCATGCGGTCAGATGAATTATGTCGTGAGAACGTGAAACCAGCAAGTTCGCATCGGTCGGGCTAATTTGTGTAGCCAACGCCTCGTCGCCACGGACTGCAACCTTGCATCAGTATCCGAGTAGAAGCATTGATGGTCATTGGTACAGGAGCTACCTCGCATTATTCGCCAAACCATCAGTCTCATGCCTGCCTTCTAATGGGCTCAGCGGCTGGGCTGGGTGGTCACGGATACTGCCGTTCGACCCCGATGCGCTCGGTATTGAATCAGGCCGCAGCTTCTCTTCTGTACCAGCCAGGGTGGTCCCGCTGCGCCGTACTGAATTCCTAGCAGCGGGCACGCCGTGATGGTCCGGAAGATCGGATGCGGACGAGCCGGGGAGGTCGTCGTCGTCATCGTCGAGGCGTGCTTTGTGGTAGTATCCACCTTCGTGGTCGCCTCTGGCGGCAGCAGCAAGGGCGTCGAGTTGTTGGGTGGTATTGAGCACGGAGCCCGACTTCATGAAAGATGTGCGGTCATCAGCCATTCGGTAACGGTTGTCGGGGTTCTTCTTGAAAAATATGACGGTAGTTGAGATGATCAAGATGAGTAGCAACACCAAAGAAACGATAGCGTTCATGATCCATAGTGTAACTCCGACAACACCGATCATAAGACCTGGACCATTGAAGACATCGGTGAAAATAAGCACACAGATGGCGTTCAAGAAATTGAAGACGCAGATGGTGATGTTTATGGCGTTCGTGGACTTGTCCATGTATGGTCGTAGAACACTGGTGGCGACGAGAGCTGCGCATTCGATGATGATCAGAGCAACAGCTTGCGTAACACCAGACCCTTGGCCGAAGGCGATGAACATAGCTTTCAGCAGCGTGTGCAACAGCGCAGGCACGATGTAATAGTATGCCGAGGCGCGAAACTGGATGTACAAGAAGCCCCATTTGTTGAGCGCGTGCTGGTCGGAGAAGAGAGCATACGCTGGGTTCCTGTGGAGTGCAATCTGTGAAAGTTAGCATGTTGAGTATCTTAGGAGGCTTTGATGTCTAAGGACTTACAGAACGTCTGGCCAAACGGATGACGTTATACGATGCCCAACCAAGGGACACCAGCACGCCCAGAAGAAAGCCTACTGCCAAGATAATTTCCGCGGGAGAATCCCCTTGAGTAAGCTCCCAGAGGCAAAGGATGGAGACAGGCAAGAACCCAACTAGGCTGATGCGGAAGAGGATGCCTTTCAAGTGTGTTCCTAGAATGTGTCTGTTAGTCCATGGTTCCTAGCCATCCGCAGTAGAATATGAACTTACGCCAATCACGTCGGAACTCGAGGAACGTGTCACTGGCCATCCAGCCAGCCTTGACGCCACCCTCGCAGATGTACTTGAAGGCGATGACGGCCAAAGCGCTCAAGATGAGGAAGATACAGTACCAGACCAGGCCTGTCATGAAGAAGTTGGTCGTCTCGATGCCAGCCTGGTACGCGTAGCGCTGGATACCGGTGACGATGTAGTCGCCGGATGTCGTCTTCACATTTCCAGATCTCTTGAAAATGCTCGACACATGTCCGGCCACCGTATCGGCTTTGGGCATCATGGCAACGGCCCTGCGGAATAGACCATCCTTCAGTAGGCTCGCGTCGGTGCGCGGGGTCATCGCCGCAGCCCTCCGAAACAGTCCGTTCTGAACAGAGCCGCCAAATGGCAAAGCCCGCTTCTGCACCTGCACGGAAAGTGTACTCAGCGAGTCAAAAATATTGGCAGCAGTTCCGCCCGTTGAACGCTGGTACCATGTGAAGATGTTCTGCATGAATTTGACCTTGATGATGCCCAGACTCCACTGCAAGTCTTGTGTCCAGGCAGCGACGGATGGTGGAAGCGGTGTGGCGACAAGACCGATGACAGCCTGCGCCTGGAAGTATCCGCAAAGCGACAGGGCGTTGGCGGCGACGTGGGCGGCAGCGTTTTGGTGGCCCAGTCCGGACATAATGGCCGAGGATGCCAGAGCCAGTCCGGCGACGATGGCCGTGGCCCATTTGACGGCGACAAGATCGACAGTCCTTCCGTTAGACACGGCAGCTTGGACGCATGCGACCGGCTCTCCACTTGTCCTGTTGATGAAGACCTTGACCTTTGCGTCGATGTCGGGGAAGTTGTAGGCGATTGAGGGAATCTGGGTCTTCGCGCTCGGATCGACGGGGACGTTGAAAGGGTTGTTGAGGTTGCCAGGACTCATGGGACAGAAGCCCTTGAAGCCATCGCCACCAGTGCAAGGGTCGATCTGCTTTCGGATGATTTCGTAGCCGTAGGCGGTAACTTGGAAGTCGAAGATGACATAGCCCTGTACGGTGGACGAGGCGGTCATGTCGACGGAGAGCGAGTTGTTGTCGGGGGTGTAGACGACATCGAAAAGGCTGGCGGAGAAGCCAGAATTATCCTGGCATGTGCTGAGCGACGTCGTGTAGAGGAGTGAGTTCGCGGCGGCGACGGGAGCGAGCAGCTGCAAGAGGCTCAACAGGACGACGGCGACAGGCCGTTGAACGAGTGGAAAGCGCATCGTGAAATGATTCGCCGAGGGATGTGCCGCTCAGGGCGATCGAATTAAGCTTATGTTCAAGATTGAAGTTGTTGTTTCGATATATTTCGCGACAGATAGATAGATGATATGGAGTAGCAAGGACGAGGACCAGCGCAGTGGATCACGATGGTGTACTCATGGGTCGAGGTGTGGGATGATAGATTGCGTGAGGAAAGCGAGTGAGATACCGCGCGGACTCGGTTAGGTGGTCAGCAACCTGGCAACGTGGGTGAGAGTTGCTGTTGCTATCCGAGTTGTACGTGTTCGGCTCGTTTATCGTTGGCACGTCGAACGGGTGGAATGTGTCGCAAGAGTGGGACACGCGATGGACGGTCTGGAATGTGTCTCGAAGGAGTAAACAGATGTCGAGGTATGCAAGTTGATGACGGACCGACAGCAAAGTGAGGACGGGACTGGAATTCCAGTGCCAGGGTGAGGTGGAAGTGGAAGTGGAAGGGTGGAGCAATGTGGAGTGTCAAGACGTCAGGACATCTGGATGTTTGGCAAAAAGAGGTTGGCGGGCAAGTCGGCAGCTTCTCAGCAGGTTCAGCAGCAAAGTCGCACGGCTCGCCCGCTAGCCCTGCTAGCCTAGCAGCCCAGTCAGCAGCAAGTCCTGGAGTCTACAGGGATCCATGCCACCATCACTTCTAAGCCCGAAGCTAATAAAGTTCCGGCCCGCATGTGGAAAGGGCAAATCCTTCTCATCTGTTATCCTTGGCCATCTCTAGACCCCCAACAGGATCGCCCGTCACACCCATACCTGTCCACCAAGTGCAAGCTGGCAAGGAAGCAAGGAAGCCGGCCAAGGAACGGTCCAATCGTACAAGCGCGCCTACGCGGCAGTGCAAACCTCGTATTGGCCCCTTGTCAGCCAACTCGGATGCGCCTGCTAGCTGATGTGCAAATGGGTGCGCAGCATACACAGTACAAAAGTATATCACCCAATATGCCCCGTATTCATGATTTCATGAGATGATGAATTGCAGTGTCAGCTCTCACACAAACCTGTATCGACAATGGGCCCTCTCGTCTGAAACATGGTGCCACTTGCTTCGGACTTGCGCACTTCAATTGAAAGCCATGCCAGCTGGAGAGCCCTCCTCCCGCCACCAGCTCTCTTAACGTCCCGCCACCTAAGCCTAGTAGGTACTTATTAGAGAGGTGCGTTGACATGAATTCCGACACTTCCCAAACTACCAACAATCTTGTGAAAGACCTTCCAATATGCAGGGTGAAACCAACAGTCATGTGCCTGTGTAGTCATGTTCTCAAGGGCCATGGGGCTGCGTTCGGCCATTGGTGTGCTCGTCATAACTGAAGAGAAATGCAGGCCACCTTATCAGACAAGCAGCAAATTTGGTGCTCGTTCGCTTCATTCGCCATGGCTTGGCGCTGGAAATCACCGTCGTCTTGACCTCCGTCTTTGTGTGATGCTATACGAATTAACAACTTACAGGTTTGGGCGGTCTTAGCTTGAACAATCCAGGTAGTGTCCAATCGTGTGCTCAGGTTTTCGCCAGGGAGCTTCAAAGTACATGTCATCTTTGAGCTGCATAGGAGAACTTATAATTACGCGTGATCTTCAGCTTGCCACAGATTGTCACATATTGCAGTGGTATACCGCGCCGATTCCAAGGCTCGCTTCTGCACTGATAATTGACTGAACAGGTGAGATGTTGTCTGTTTGGGAGTAATATGAATGTGTAAGACTATTGTCAAATAAACATGCCAGAGATCCTAAGAGTTTCCTGGGTCAAATGATTTGCTTGAGTAATTATGGTGGCAAGAAGTCCAAAAGGTGTGTAGTACATGGGCTAGAAGCTCAAACAACTTCCATGGTCTACATATATATTAGTAGGTATCAAGGTAGCGACTGGAGCCACAGACAACCAGGTGAACGAAGTATGAAATACCCAATCAGCAAACTTATCTTGTTGCTTGCAGAAATGGAGACAAAGAAATGGTTTCCTAGTCCAACCACATCCTACTTGCCTTCTTGCTAGCTGTGCCTATCGCTGTATCACGGCTATTACACCTCTGAAGTCTCGGTACTCAATATAGAAAATAGCTTGCCCTCCACCTAACCTCAGTGCCTAGGTATGCTCATGTGGACTCAGCGACTCAAACCTATGGGCTTTTGCATCTCCACTTCTTGACAACATGCCCCCACAACAGAGCCTTTATATGTTCCGATGTGACATTCCTTCTCATCAGTTGCTAACCCAATTGCATAACAGCCTGCTTGTCTCTCTTCCCCGTAAGGACATTTAGCCTGTCCGCATTTGGCATCCAAGGACAACACCCATCTTTCGCAGAGACATCGCCAATATACGATGTTAGACTTGTCAGGTACTTCTTCTGTAGGTTAAAACCCCATGCCGATAGTTGAGAACTGTATGTGGTTTAGTGTATGTCTGGATTTGATGCAAATATAACTTGGTTGGTGGTAACAAATTTGGAATTGCTGATTTTGATATCCCAATGCCTGACTGCTTGTATTGGGATTGCAACTATTACCTCTCTTTCTAGGAACGAACAGAGGCAGGTTTTATACCAGTCTCCCGAGGTTCTCTGTAGCCAAATTGCTGGGGGCGAGATGACTTACGATGAATGTCGCTGAACTTCTACACCTTACATGTGGTGATGGCTGGCAGACATGGGAGAGCATGATATCCCGCTGCGGTAATTTTGAAGCACTTTGAACCATGCGCATGCCGCAAGGAGAGAGTCGCCGCAGTAGCGCTTTCCGAGGTTAGCAATAGTATCACGTACCTGAGTCCGGTCTATCAATAGTCAGGATATTGCACAGTCAGAGCTGTGGGAATGGCGGGGTCAGAGAACGTCAACGTCGAGGACCACCACGGACAGAACAGGACAGTTTCGTCTGCATTCTTAGCCAGTGCGATGATATTGTGGTTCGATACCGTCTTGAAGACCTCGAACGAGGCTGCCTTCCGCGGCCACTCTAACCCTGGACTTGAAAGTAGTCTTCGATTCTTCGATATGGCGTACCTCTGTGTTCCTCGTACGTATTTTGCTGACACCTAGAATGGAAAATGAACAGGTTGCAGTAGGGCCTACGAATGATTTTGAAGAGATCGCTACGCTTCAGAAAGCCCGGAACAAATAGTCTAGTATTTGAAAACGCATACGGAACATTGTGGAGCCACGTCTGACCTGTCACGCCCGTAGGCGGTGATGTACCTGCTACGATCCTGTATTTGAGTCCTCGATTTGTGGACTTCACCGTCATGAGCTTGAGAAGTATGCAGCTTAAAGCTTTGAATCGCGTGCCACGCACGGAACACGCAGGAAGTTACTTGGGTAATGTCGAGGACATCTAAAAATGCCTCCGGTCCAAGGTTCGGAAGGAGGTGTAATCCTTCGCATGTCCGCCCAAGTGGAATGTTATTCGGGATATTTGGAATGCTAGCTTTGGGGAAGCTCGCCTGTGAAATGATCGTCTTGAAAAGAGACCAATGCATTCCGGACCTCCCAAAACACAGTCACCTGAAATGCAGACGTCTTTCTCGGGACAGGTGCAGAACAAGTCGAGTGACGTTGAAGCATGGAGTGTGCTGATTAAGGAAGGCGTGGCCCGTGCCCGATTGTGGATGCCCCGCCACCGACCCGCCAGCTTGACATCGACCTGTCGCTACCATCCGGTGAATGCGCAACTATTATCAGCATCATACATACAAGCCTGCCATTTTCTGGCTGCGCCCTTTCTTTTTCCATTTTTAGTGTCTGAAATCGGCCCTATTTATCGCGCCGTACCTATCCTCAATCAGATTACAGACAGTCAACCGACTGTTTCGCTTTGCGCATCGCATCACATCGCATCGCGCCATATCACCAGCAACAACAACGACACTTGCATCCGCAGACCGCGTCTGCCCAACGACATCATGGGTGTTCCCAAGTTCTTCAGATGGATATCTGAAAGGTATCCTGCCATCTCGCAGCTGATTGCAGAGAATCGCATTCCCGAGTTCGACTGCCTGTACCTCGACATGAACGGCATCATTCACAATTGCACCCACAAAGACTCGGACGATACCCAATTTCGCCTTAGCGAAGACGAGATGTTCATTCGTATATTCAATTATATTGAGCATTTGTTTGGCAAGATCAAACCAAAGCAGCTCTTCTTCATGGCCGTCGATGGCGTCGCCCCCCGTGCCAAGATGAACCAGCAGCGCGCAAGACGCTTCAGAACAGCGCTGGATGCCGAGAATGCGAGGGCAAAGGCCTTGAACGAGGGGCTTGAACTGCCCAAGGAAGAGCCATTCGACAGCAATTGCATTACACCTGGCACAGACTTCATGAGGAAGCTGTCGGAGCAGCTGAGGTACTTCGTCAACAAGAAGGTCTCTGAAGATAAGGAGTGGCAAGGCTGCGAGATAGTTCTCTCGGGCCACGAGGTGCCAGGTGAGGGCGAGCACAAGATCATGGAGTACATTCGAAACGCGAGGGCCCAGCCCAATTATCACAACAACATGCGGCATTGTCTTTACGGTCTGGATGCCGACCTGATCATGCTGGGTCTGCTCAGCCATGACCCGCACTTTTGCCTCCTCCGTGAGGAGGTCACTTTCGGTCGCCAGTCCAAGGTGCAATCCAAGGAGCTGGAGCACCAGAATTTCTACCTAATGCACCTATGCATAGTTCGGGAGTACTTGGAGTTGGAATTTCAGGATCTCAAGGAAGAGGGTGCAACGGCATTGAGTTTCCCGTTTAATATGGAGCACGTCATTGACGACTTCATTCTCATGGCATTCTTCGTGGGCAATGATTTCTTGCCTCACCTGCCGCGCATCCATATCAATGAGGGCGCTCTAGCTATGATGTTCAGGACGTACAAGAAGGTACTGCCCAAGTGTGACGGGTTCATCAACGAGGGCGGTGCCATGAATCTCAAGCGCCTTGGCACCTTCCTTGAGGAGCTCAGCAAGGAAGAACACCGCTTTTTCGAGTCGGAGTCCGAGGACCAGAAGTGGTTCCGAGCTAAAAAGGGCATCGAGAATGGCGCGACCGCGCCCAAACCAAAGGGGAAGCTGATTGTCACCTCGGCGCAGAAGACACTGTGGAAACAGAGCATTAAGACCTTCCTGACCAAGCGCTCAGACGAAACTCTGGACCTTGGTTCTGGCCTCAATGCCGCTGATCGCAAGTTCGTCCAAGATCTTGCAGATAGTGTGCGTCTTAACTGGGCCACACCACAAGATGATGACGGCGCTCGACACCTTGTGCTCTCCTTCCCGCCGAAGCCAGAAGTGGACGGCGACGGGGAGGAGGAGGAGGAGGAGGAGGAGGAGGAGGAGGAGGAGGAGGAAGACGAGTCGCAACTTGCCATCAATCGCGTGGTTAAGAAATATGACAATGCCGAAGTGCAAGATGTGACGGCCGCCGAAGCCCAGGCTCACTACGAAGTTGTCTATCAGCAGAAGTTCCAGGAGTGGAAAGACAACTACTACGCTGACAAGTTCCCTGAATGGACCCCAGAAAACAAAGAGGCTGAGCTGAGAAAGCTCTGCGAGAACTACGTGCAGGGACTGCAGTGGGTATTGTACTACTACTATCGCGGGATCTGCTCGTGGCCCTGGTTTTACTCATACCACTACTCTCCCCTGATCTCAGATGTGATCAAAGGTCTCGGTGCTGACCTCGACTTCAAGCTCGGCCAGCCGTTCAAGCCGTTCGAGCAGTTGATGGGCGTTCTTCCCGACCGAAGCAAGAAGATTGTCCCAACGGTCTACTGGGACCTGATGATGAAAGACGACTCGCCTATCAAGGATTTTTATCCTCGCGATTTTGTGCTAGACATGAACGGCAAGAAGATGGATTGGGAGGCGGTGGTCAAGATTCCTTTCATCGATGAGAAGCGTCTCTTGGACGCCATGGCTCCCATCAACGAACTGCTGTCTGATGATGAGAAGGCAAGGAACAGCTTCAACGTTCCCATCAAGTTCACCTACAGCTCCGAAAAGGACTTCACTTACCTCTCCTCGCTTCCGGGAATATTCCCAGATATCTCGCACTGCCATTGCATCGAGAACATATTCGATCTGCCTCCTGTGGATGGGTTAAGCCACAGACATGGACTGATGGACGGCGCACTTCTGAGCGTCGATGCTCTGGCTGGCTTCCCAAGTTTGGCCACACTTCCGTACAATGCGACTCTCGGTTTCCACGGAGTTAACATCTTCCAGCAAGATAGCCGGAACGAGAGCATGGTGGTGACTCTCTCGGATTCTGCCCTGCGGTCCAAGGTCGAGACCGCGAAGGCTAAGCTGGGAAAGCGGTGCTTTGTTGGCTATCCGTTCTTGCAGGAAGCCAAGATCGTTCGCGTCTCGGACGAGCTCTTCGATTACACTCTTGCCGAGGACGGCTCTGGGCAAGTTGTGCTTAAAGACCACTCGAACCGGGAGACCGATGACTGGCACAAGAATGCCAGCTACTGGGAGGATTTCTACAGCAAGCGTCTTGGAGTCTTAATTGGTGATGTGGAGTCCATGGTCCACGTCGAGATGCTCAAGGGATTGGTGAAGACAGACGATGGCGCTACTCTCAAGGAGTACGGCGAGATTGCAGGCATGCGTGACTTTTACGCAGCTCAGACCATTGTTGATGACGTCGTTAACGAGGATGAGCGCTTCTTGGAACAGGCCGCTCTCCCTCTCGAGGAGGAGTTCCCCGTGGGCTGCCAAGCCTTCTATCTAGGAGATTTCGCCTATGGTCGGCCTCTGGTCGTCACTGGCTACGCCGGGCCGAAGCTCGAAATATCTGTCTCTCTGATGAAGGCGAGAGAGCCGGATTTCGCGAAGCAAGTCATCTTCAAGCACGAGCGCGGTAATAAATACCTTCCGTCCTACGCGGTCACCAAAATGTTGGGCCTCCACCCGCTTGCATTCAGCAAGATCACGGCCTCATACCAGGTGGTCACAGTCGGAGGACTCAAGGTGAACCTTGGGCTCAACCTCAAATTCGAATCGAAGAAGATGAAGGTGCTAGGCTACACAAGGAAAGCAGACTCGGGCTGGGAGTTTAGCGACAAGTCCGTTCAACTCGTCGTCGAGTACATGGCAAAATTTCCGGACTTCTTCGCGGGTGTACAGGCAAATGTCCAAGCCAGAGACGTGACAGCCACGGATCTATGGCCTAATGACGAAGCCACAGCGACCGCCCGAGTGAAAGAAATTGGCCAATGGCTGAAGTCGATAGGCACGAATCAGTTCCCCAAGGTGCCTCTGGATGCCGAGCAGCTCGACTCCATCGTCGTCATGGAGCTGGCGGCAGCCTCTGCCGCGGCTAATGAGGCGTCCCAAGCTACCGCGCCGAAGGCTCTCAGCGGTGTGCCCAGGAGTGCCCTATTGAAGCCAGGCGACGCAGAGCACCGACTGGGTAACCAGCGTTTCAGCCTCGGCGACCGCGTTATGTACGCCCAGAATATCGGCAAGGTCCCCATCGCCTCGCGCGGCACTGTCGTCGGCATCAGCCGTGCGGGCAGCAACAAGGTTCTCGATATTGTTTTTGACATCACCTTCATGAGCGGCAACACGCTCGACGGCCGCTGCCCACCGTTCCGCGGCCAGACTGTCGCCGCGGCATCGGTGCTCAACCTCACGGAGCGCCAGGTAGTCATCGGTTCGCGAGCGCAGATGGCGCGCACGCCGCACCCATCTATTACGACCCTTGTTAGCAACGGTGGTTACGGCGGTGCCAATGGCCACGGTGGCAGAAACTTTCGCGACGCGCCTCAGCCTCCGCCGGGTGTGTGGCGTGGTGCGAACGGTCGCGGTCGCGGCGGCCACAATGGTGCTCAGCGTGGCACGCTGAACATCCAGCCAGCGAATTTGGTGTACCGCAACTCCCCAAACCAGATTCCACAGCAGGGATACGGTCGTGGAGGTGGATTCCAGCAGCAACAGAACGGCTTCCATCAGCAGAGCGGCCCTCGAGGAGGTCGTGGTGGTCCCCGCGGTGGCGCTGTGCAGTCGGCGCAGCAGTCGTACAATGCGGTGCCTCCACCTGCAAATCTTAATGAGAGGGGCGGACGTGGTGGTCGCGGAAGAGGTCGGGGCCGCGGAGGTCGTGGAGGTGCAGCGGCGCAGACGCGGCCTGCTGCGAAATAAGATTCGCTTGAGCGAGGAGAATATGATGCTCGCGATGACCCACATGATCGAGGAGGACGTGGCGGCCGCGGTCGCGGTCGCAGTGGCAGAGGCCGTAGAGGCCGCGGAGGTGCAGCGGTGCAAACCCGTCTGCTGCTGAGTAGATAGCGTGACAAGGATAGAGAGAGCACAAATTACACCAGCGTTGTATACCACAAAGCATTCACATGTGATGAATCACTCTGCAGGGGCTGCCTTAGCCCAAGGGTGCCATAGGCGGAGGCTTTAAAGCTCTGCACCCCAGTGTCTGTGACCAGCGCTTTCACGGATGACGATGCTTCAACTGGCTATTTATTCATACGGACATTCTGTGAAACGATGTGTCCTATGGCCATTCCTTTTACATTCTTCACCAGGCGTAGCGACTATCTCCGTCCGAGGGGATCTTCCCAAGACTAGATTATAGACCTTGCTCCGCTTTTCCTCAACTTGCTCCCATCTTCATCATGCTTTCCAACGCCACTGGCTCCTCATTGGGCCGTCTTCCTATTCCCATGGCTTGTTGCTCTTACTTCAGAGCGATGTGCGGTGGACCGAGGGGAAGCGAGAATGAATGTGGTCAGGTCGCGCAGAGCGAAGGTCATCTTCTGGTCCTTGGTGAACTCATCACCGCTTCGGGGTTCGCGCTGCGCAAGCGGCGTGGGTGGGTGGAACTTCTCACGCCCTTCACAAAACAGCGCATGACCACTCAGATGACAACACGCCGATGTCGATGCTCACTAAGGTAGATACCAAAGTTCTCAATTTTACAATTAACATTGGACCAATAATGGTCTTGTATACGCTTCTAACGTGCATGCGAGCACCACCGTTGAGCTTCCAAGACTTTGACTGATTTTGACTGCAATGTCTCCCCCCGTAACATCCAGACAAAAGCAGAAATTCCCGAGTGAGTAAGTAATACACCGTTAGGTAAAACCAAGCAATTTCAGTCCCATCAGCGCCAGTTTTCCGTCCTTACACCGCACCGTCCGTTCATCCTTTGGCCCTGCGTGCACTGTGGCCGATCGCTGTACTGTGATATTTTTGTGCCGCAACTCCGAAATAGCAACCCCAGACCGTGAAGTGGCTGTAACCTCATTGCCCCCCAACTTCGGCGCCGTTTCCTTGCAAGCTCCGAAGGCGACGCGTGCAAGATTTAGGACGCGTCTTCGGCCTATACTAAATCCAACATTGGATCGATTCCGTTTTTCTCGCTGTCCAGGCTGTCAGCCATAAGCTCTTGTTCGCTCTGGTCAGGGCCTGGCTGCTGCCCAGCGGCGACGACGCCCTTGCCCTTCTCTTCGTCGTCATCTTGATGCACCATGTCTGCAAACATCTGGTCGATCGCTCCATCATCCACGCCATCATCATGGCCAGCAGGGCCGCCCATTGCTGAACTTGCACCTGCGAACGGTCCCGATCCGCCGAAGATGGTCTGGGCCTTCTCGCGTCCCTCTTTAGTCTTACTGAGGATCTCCATAGCCTTGCTGTGGCCGGTGTCGTTCATGATGAATTCACCGAACGTATTGCTGCTGTCCGTAGAACCCCGAAGTATCTGGCTGTTGTAGGACGGACCAGGGTTGTTGTCTCCCAAAATTTGGGCACCTGCAACAGGCAGGAAGAAGCTAGGGTGAATGTTTGCATTAGGGTCGATGTCCATGGCCTCGGCGCGAAGCATGGGTCCAGATGACCCGGGTCGCGCGTAGGGATTACCGTGATGCGTTGATGAGGATGCTGACCCAGGACCTCTAGATGGATGAGCGTGTGTGCTGCTGGCTACGGAAAGACCAGGTGTTTGCGGCTGCGAAGAGTCTCTGCGCTGATAGTGGTTGTGGTATAGCAGACTGGGATCCTGAGGACCTGTATTGGCGGCTTGGTGTGCGGCCTGAGCGGCCATGTCGGCATTTTGACGTTTGCGCTTGAGACTGAGGCCCTTGCTCTTCACATCCTCCGGTAGGTCTTCGACTTCATTCACACCGTATGATTGGAGCAGCCTGTCGAGCTTTGTTGGTCGAGGCTTGCGGGTGCTCTTGGACATCTCTATTGTCGGCGGAGCCTCCGGGGCAACAGGACTCCACTTATGCAATTCTCGACGGAAAAAGTTCGTCTCGTCGGAAAGCAGCACCTCAGCACCCTCGATTTTCCGCAGATAGAAACGGTACGTCTCGGCCTGCTCCCTGGTTGACATGTACTGATTGCGTGTGTAAGGTTCAACATGATGTCGGAACACCGCCGCGTTGTCGATGATCCTCTTCAGCAAGTCTTCCTCTTCTGGCTGGAAGGGGAGTTTTTCAATCTCGTCATGCCAATCCTGCAGATCTTCGAGCTTCGGCCTTGCGGCATCGCGGGGAATCTTGACTCGCCAGTCGCAAATTGGACAGGTATACTTATCTTCCTCCTTCACTTTGCCGCGGGCAATTTTGAGACACTTTCCATGGTACCTGATGGAAGTAAGTAAACACGATTACACAGCAGGAAAGTGAGGAGTCTTACCATTCATGACACAGCTCACACTCGATCATCATGCCGGCCTCAATCTTGCGACAGATGCAAAACACCTCACGGTATTTCGAATCCTCCCACTTGTACTGATTACCGCTCGCCTTTTCCTTGTCGGGCGATGGCTCTCTTGATGCAGGCTCGGCTGGCAGTCGCGGCTTGTCTCTTGTGATGTCAAAGCAATCCTGGTTACGTTCCAAAACGGACTCCATGTGGCTCTTCAAGATATGCAGTGGCGCGTTGGTTTTCCCGAAAAGTTTCTTGCCTTTACGCATCCAGTCTTCGTGGCGGCGTTGTTCTTTCTCGAGATCGAGGGTTCCGGTTGGTTTTGACTGCATGTCTTCGATCATCTTCATCACTTCCAGAACTTCAGTGTACTTCGGTCTGTTATCCGGATCGACGTGTCGTGCACGGGCATTGAGGTCGCCAATCCGTTGCAACGCTTCTCTGTGCTTGTGCAGTATTTGATCGACCTGGGCCAGCGTATCCGGTGACACAGGGAGCACATTCGACGTTGCTTGAGTAGACAAAGCTTCGAGCTGTTGGTAGTGAATGATGTCGGCTTCAATGATTTCCTTGGCCTTTTTCTCCCACAAAAAGCCTTGTGCGAGTTGCTCAACGTAGTGGCTGAGGTGATCGTTATAGCTCTCGATTCCTATGCGTCGGGCTTCCTCGATGAGCTCATCCACCTCGCCGAAAGACATGAACACGCCACGGCTGTCCTTGGCTTTCTGGTTCCACTTCAGCTTGTCCAGGACCTTGGACAGCTTGTCAATCTCCTCTACGTCAACGTTGTGACCATGGCCATCCTCCAGCAGGTCTTCGACTTGCTCAACCGGGTACAAGGACGGGTGATCGATGACCTTTCTCGCTGTCTCTTGGAATCGTTTGATCGCATCGCACTTGTCTTTCAGAAGCTGGATCTCCTGACAGTCAAACCCGATCAGGTCTGCCTCATCCAGGAGTCGATATATATTCGAGACTTTGCGCATTTCGCGCTCTTTGTCGTCTTGAGAAGCGCTTCCGATCGACTTGCGCGACGACTGCAGCGCCTTCTCGTTCTTTCGACGGTTCTGTTGCTTGCGGAGAGTATAATTCGTTGCCTCTTCGACCCAGCGATTACAACGGTCAACAAAATTCCGTAAGAGAGGGAGGGTTGTGAGTTCGTACGGTATGCGTTCTCCCTCGTTGAGCAGGTTGCGCAAGGTCTTTAGCGAAGGGGTAGACTCCTCATCAAGAACCTTTTCGTACTTCGCCTCCCAAGCCTCGGGAACGTTCGCCCTCTCCATAACCTTTCTGCCGGTGGCAGCGATGACATCGTCAGGTTTTCTGAAAATAAGCTCGTGACCCCTCCCTGAGTATCGCTCGGCTTCTGGCATATCGCAACACGATTGGCTCCCTGCATGCATTAGACACAAAACTTTGCCGGACTTCAAGCACCTGAATCTCGATAGGTAAGAGAACGCCTTGCAATGAGCACAGGAGTACTCTTCCTCGGTAACATCGTTGTCATCGATTTTGAACGCTAAGGAGCAAGTATCGCTGCCGTCTCCGTTGATGGGGCACTGATGAGGAGAGGGCGCAAGGTGTTGCGCAACGAAAGCTTCGCGATCAGCAATTTCGCGGCTATGGATGCGCTCTAGAGCAGGCGAGAGCCATTTTGCGACCGGTATTGTCAAGCCGCCGCCGGTTGTGCCCTCTGCAGCAGTCCATAGCAACTCGTCATGCGAGAAGCATGGCTGACGTCGGTATAATTGCAGACGGCCCACACCGTCGAGACCGCAAGGCTCCCAGTCGCTTGGTGCGAAGTTGACCGCCTCATTGAAGTTGAATCCGTGGTTGAACCCGGCATGATAGGCCTTTGGGAACGTAATGATGAATTGACCAGCACGCTGATCAGCAGCATAGACACGCACACCGGCCTTCTTGAGCTGATCAGGTGTCAGAAGCGTGACGAGTTGGAACAGAAGATCAGGGTTCGTCTCAAAGAGCTCCGGCACGGCGTCTTTCATGGCTTGTTCAAATTTGTCTGTATCTTCGGCCGGGATGCCGTACCAAGTCTTTGTGGCACCGAAGTGTTGGTAATTGGCCGAATATGCGTAGTGATCTTCGTTGTGCCAGCAGAAGGTGGAGAAAGTCATGCCAACATACACCCACGGAACCGTCATGCCGGAAATGTCGGATTTGATGTGCCTGAAAAGACTCTCCGGATGGTATGGAAGAACGTTCAAATTCCAAGGATCGGTCGAATAGGGATTATTAGGATGTCTCTCGACAGTTGGGAAGCCGGATCCGTGTGTGGTGCAATGAATATCGGCGCCATACTCGACCTGTACTTCCTCGTCCACGTCCGTAACTAGACGCCAGAACTCGCGCTCCACGTCGTCTTCAGTAACAGGTCGATGGCAGCCCAGTATCGGGTCGAAGGGCATTCGCTTCTCAAAATAGCCTTGCTTGAAATTGGCAGCCTTCTCCTGAAATTGTCGCAGGGAGTATAAGCCTCCTTCCTCAAACCCAAATTGGCCATCGCCAACCAGGCAACGTGGGCAATTCCAGTCCGTATCTGGCTTGGTCTTGAGGTGTGGATCCAAGCATGCACCATGATAAGAATTATCGCACGACTCGCAGACCGCGAGAAAGCCAGCCTCTTCAGCCTTGCCGCAATGTATGCACTTCTGTATCTTGTTAGCGGAGTTACAATTTCACGATGTATAATGGAGGGCTAGACTTGGACTCACCTCGCCAGACGTGGAAATGATAGACTCATCTCGAGGCAATCTAGGCATAGGGCGAAACATGGACATGTGTGAGCCGGCCACGGTGGGGACGCCATCTACATGTCAAAATCACATTAGCCGGATCGTTCTCCCTGATAGTCTGAGCCCTGCAGCCAGAAGAGTATCCCTGATAAGGGGTGGTGGAACGAAGAGCGATTGACTCAGGCACAGAATCAAGCCCTTGCACTGTCTGGCTGAGTTGCCAACTCGAGCCTTGACAAAGGAACGCACACTGGAAATGAGTGAGGCTCGCCAAGGAATGCTCAAGGCCAGCAGCAAACACTGTATTGAATCAAGCATGTGTGCCAGTCTCACTCTTCGCACGTCTCCAGCTCGGCTTTACCGCAAGCTGACCCGTGCAATGAACCCTGTCATACTTGACAAAAGCGTTGGAAAAAAAAGAACCTACCTTTCTTGAGCCGCTTGCTTCTCCTGCTGTTGCTGCCATCGTCATCTCTGTCGACGCCGTTTTCTTTGCCTGAACCGATGGAGTCGTGGCTCAGTTGTCGCTTGAGAGTACTTGTTGGTCCTAAGCTAGATGGACGGTAGTCCGGCGTGTTCACGGCCGAAAGCATGGGACTTCCATATGACTGTTTGGTGGGAGTGCTGATCTTGGGCTCAGGAGCTGGGGCTGGGGCCGGAGCCGGAGCCGGGGCCGGTGCTGGAGCAACGGGACGATTGACTGCAGTGAAACCGCCAGTATTGATAGCTGTGAAACCCGATGTGACAGGTTGCGGCGGTGGAGGCGGTACTTCGACAGTCGGTGTGTCCCGCTCCGTGTTCACCGAAGCCTGCAGTGCGCTCGAAGCATGTTGTGCAGGAGAGTCGCCTCTGGAACCGCCTCTGAAACTGGTTGGTGTGTTGATCGTAGAAAGCTTCATCGGACTCGGAGCCGGACTGGGCGTTAGCGGGCCGCCGTTTTCCCACTCCAATTGCTGGTGGACTCCTGGTTTCGCCACTCGTAAAAAGTCTTCGTATGGGCAAAGCCACTTCTGGTACGAGTTTTTGAGTGAAGTCGAGAGGGAACTCATGATCTTGCCGCTGTAGCCCAGGTCGCGACCAATTTCAGCCCACTTCTTGCCTCTGCAAACCTTGTCAAACCCGCCTCGGGATTCAACAGCCTTTTTAAGTCGGTATAAATCCAACGGTCGTTTGTCAACATACGGCATCCGATTGAGGTGATTGCCATTTTGCTTGTGAAACTTGAGAAGAGCATCGACATATGTGATGTTGGCTCGGCTACCTGTTCATGCGGACTTGCTTTAGCGATCGTGCAGTACTTGGCCGCGAGAGATAGACTTACTGCCTTCGACAGAATTCAAATCCTGCTTCCTGGTGCGAAAGTGAAAGCGCTAACTAGATGTCAGCAAGATATTCATTCATTCACCTGTCTGAACACATTCACAGAGCGCATAGCGCTTCTTCCAGAGTAAATGGCTTGGCGGATTAGGCGGATGGCTTACCTCGGTATCAATCGCGAAGTCTGGATTCCACGAGTCCGGCGGTATAACCTTACAAATACCAAATTTTCTTGCCTCTGGTGTAATTTTGCGCATGTACTCCACAGGATCCTTCCATTCCTCTTCTGTAGGTTGGTAGACGGGCGCCTCCTCGAGCTCGTACACGCGACTTGTCTTCTTCATCGGCTCTTTGACAGCGGTCGGCTGGCCTCGGCGCTCGACGGAAGACAGGTCCAACGGCAGACTGACCATGCTGCTCAACGGCTGCTGGGGATGCATCGCGCTGCCATTTTGATTCGAGGAAGGTGTCTTCGTCTTGGGGCCGTGGTTCGCTGGGCCGCCCACCGCAGGCGAGGCTCGTGTGCTCGCATCGGCGCTTGGAGTGCTACCAGCGGCGGGTCCGACTGCTGGGGTCGAAGGTTGCATTGTGAGGGTGATTGCCAGTGTGAGAATTGGTGTTTTTCGAGGTTCACTTTATGATCGAGGGTGGAAATAGGCAGTGGTGTTGCGGTCCTCCGCACAACGACGAGGGTTGGGTGGCGGTCGCAGGACACGATCGCATCGCAGTGCGTGCCGCCTAGGCCGCAATTCGATGGTCAATCTCGCAAATTTGCAACTTGTTTGCCTGGTATTCGAGTGGTATCGTGCAGCTGTCCAAAAAGGTGGGCGCAGAGGTTATTCGTCGTCGTGGTCTTGAGAGTCGAGGATGAATAGGCGGAGATGGTGGGGGGAGAATTGGTAGTACGGCTGGTATTGCGGAAGGTGATGTGGAAGGACCTGTCCTAGTGCGTCGAGCTACTCCGTAAATGACCAACTCGTCTGTCTTAGCGACGGCTTCCCGTGTGGGTGTGGGTGTGGCTGAAAGACCAAGACCGTGCGGAAAATAGTTGAATGTCCCCGTTTGAATTGGAAGGTGCCATCCGCCAGTCGTGCGATAGTCGCCTGTGGGATAGTCGCCTGTGGGATAGTCGCCTGTGGGTGAACCGACTGTGTCATGCGGAAGAGCGGCTACTCGAGGTGGGAAGAGAAAGGGAGGAACGAGGACGGAAATATCAGACGAGGATGCATACTGCATAAAAGAGGCACAGTGGCAGAGTGGCAGAGTGGGCACGCACCGACAGACCGGATACAAGATGCACCCAGGTGCGAAATCAATCTGATATGGATGGCCTACGTAGTAAGGGCAGGGCAAGGCCAGCGCAAGGGCAGGCAGGGGAAGAGGAAACCGGGATGGAAAGCTGGAGAGAACATGGGCGAGGACGGGCGGGATTGCCATCCTGCCAGCCTGCATTTGGAGGCTGAGGTTTGCAGGGTAGGCACATCTAAAAAGAGGTCTAGACATGCATAAGAGGTGGATCCCAGGCACTTTTGTCACTCTAATTCATCCATATTCGACACTTCTGCTCTAATTATGCACTTTGATTGAAGGCTCAAGCACATAATCTGGGGAGTCAGTCTTTCCAACACCAAATGATCTACATTTTATGATGCCTGATTGATGATGGCTGTCATAGGTCCGTGTAGAAGTTGTAGCCGGATTGAAACCGCCGGATCGAAACGAAGGCCTGTCCGTGCCATTTTGATGCTCAAGGCTGGCTACATTACCACAGTGCATTGTTTATGGATACCCCAAATAGTATAAGACCTCGAAGACTCAGAGTCGTTTCAATGTCCATGGATCAGAACTGGGACAGACCACAGTGTTGGTTGTCTGAAATCGGGGTGCTGCGTGGGACGAACGATGAAGTCGAGACTAAGTTTTGATAAGAGCAGGGGTGTATGCAGGGGTCCCTGCCAGCGGAAATCGCCAATCGACCAATTGGAAAGAGATGTCGTTGAAATCGGAACCCCGGGCCCGACTTCAACGACTGCCTTCCACTTCATCGGAGCCGATTTCAACGTCACTCTTCTAGATATGTTTAATCCAAGGTAAATCTCCGGCCTCACGTGTTATACTGGCTCGTTCCTGTCTTGTCCATATCGTCTGTGGCTACTATTAGCCTCTTCTGTCTATCTGTAGCATTGATGGTCAAATTGCGGGCAGCTATATCGCCTACTCGACATGCTCAACTGTCCTACCCGCAACTAGGTGCTGTCCTGGTGGCTGATTCGAGGCCTCGAAGGCCATATCATATCTCATCTAGTATGACTTCTACGGCTGCCACTTTGCCTCTCCCTTTGGCTGGACCTCGTGCTTTAGCTGGGCTTTTTGCTTTCGCCGGGCTTTTCTCCCTAGCCGGCTTCTTCGCTTTGGCCGGACTTTTTACTTTCGCAGGGCTCTTCCCTTTACCAGCGGCCTTTGCTTTAGGCTTGGTAACGCCAGTGATCTTCATGTGCTTCTTCAATATCCTATCGACCTCCTTCTGTCCCCTTGTCCGCAGCGTCAACTCCTTCATCATATCCCCCCATCTCACCACTCCATCACACTTCGGACATTGACCACCCATCGGCAAAAGTATGCCATCGTCCCCTCCCTCGTCTCGCGCATGTAGCAAATGTCGGCTCCAACAGTCCAAATGCCCCACGCCTTCGCACTCGCCGTTCGAGCAAATGGCGTATATTTCCTTTTCATGATCTAGTACCTGATGGCAGACCACGCACGAGCCTTCTCGCTCGAATATCGTGATGTTCTGACCTTTCTCCAGATACATCGCCAAGGGGTAGTGGTCCAACGGAAGCGCGTAGATCCCCCACGCTGGGCCCACCGGTTTCTCAACAAGCCCTTCCTCGCCCGCCTCCTCAGCCGCCGAGTCCTCGTCGTCACTCCAGATTTCGTCCGGCGCAGGTGCACTAGTCTTCGGCGCCATGAGAGCTTCGCCGGCCGTTGGCTCGAAATCGGTGACGACTGGCAGAGTCCGCCTAAGCGGCTCAACTCCTGGTTTAGCACAGTGCTTGCTCCATTTGGTGTGAATATCCTGGTCGAAGAAGTGCAGCTTGAGCGGCCAGCGCGAAAAACTTGGTACGCGTAGCAGAAGATGCACATTTGAAAGAATTGATGTAATATTATGTGGCGGACGCTTCGGCTGACCGTTGCGCTTGCGATGTAGCGAGATGCTGATGCGGTCTTCGGGGGCAATGTGAAGTGACAGATGTGGATTATTCAGAGCCCATCTACAGAAGGTCAGCAATATCCTGGGAGCCGCGAGACGATGTGCGCCAGCGCAGAACGGACCTACTCAAACTTCAACGCACCCACCATGCTCGGAAAGCCAGATATAACACCAACCATCGCCCACGGCCTCAGGTTGTTCTTCGCCGTCCGCGCGGCGCCGCCCTTTGCCTTGCCATTGTGCTGATTCAGCCGTCGCGGTGGATTTGGTGTCGACCCGATATAGAGGGAGGCATTGCGGACTGTGGAGCGCAGGATGTAGACTACGTAGAGCGCCGGAATCGGCTTGCTTTGTACATCCATCTGGATGTTGCATGCCCCATCTTACTGGGTCGAATTCAACTTCCTGTTGCCGAGTTGGTCTTTGTGGCGTGGAGCTTTGGTGATGTGAGTGTTGACTGACACGAGGCTGCGCCGCTTTCGTCGCCGTGGTGATGCATGACGTCGCATATTTATGTGGCTCGGGCGCGAGGCGGCTTGGTGGAGCTGGCAGGGATATCCTGTCTTCGTTTCGAGATCGCTGACCCTGGTTCCGACCTCTAAAATGTGCACTTCTGTGGCCCGATACAAAGTAGATGGCGAGATATGGCGAATTGTCCGTCAACCTAGACGTACAGACGGTTGAACGTCAAGCAGATCTGGCATGACCAATACATAGGCGCGCAATCACGACTATTAGTATCGGATACCAATAACGCGAGACCCCTTCACCAGGCACGGAGCAGACTTCGTCGTTCTCTAGGCCTTTGATTAAAGCAGCATTTCACGACAATGCACAGGCCCCACTTTGCTGGTAACATCTTCGCAAATCATGAACATCATGCATTGCTTTGCACCTCATCATAAATCATGATACAAGCCATTGCTCAACTGAACAGTATAAAACTCGAAAGCAGGAACATCAGAAGGGTTATTTCAAGAAGAAGAAAAAAGAAGAAAAAATTGTATGTCGTTATGCTATGTCCAAGCTCTTCCCAAATCTGCGTTTATGATGGCTGATAGACCCAGGCTTAAGCATCATTCTGGCCCCTGTGCGATCCCTTCACAGGTGCCCCGTTGTTGGTGGTCAAGCTCTGGCCACACGTCACATCAATGCCGTTGGCATGCTTGATCTTAGGATCAGTAGCAAAGCCATTGTGAGTCCCGTTGAATCTCATGTTTGCAATCCCATCATAACCCGTGATGCCAGTTGCCTTCTCCAGCCGAGTAGCGATATCAGGGTCGACCTCGCGGAAAATGGCAATCTGCCTCTTGATGAACTCGTTTTCCTTGCACATCTCCATCTTTCCGGATACGTTGTTGATGAACCTCTCCTTGGCCTTGTCATCAAAAACCTTCTGCCACAACGTTCGCGGGGCGTTGAAGTCCTCAGGCCGCACGGCCGAAAGGAATGTGATAGCTTCGCCGGTGAAGTGGCCGTGCGTCTTGTCGAGGTCGACAGTGCGGGCGCGGAACTGGATGGGGTCGATCGATGACAAATAGTTTGGTCGAGCGCCCTGGTTGAAGAACGCCATGCCTCCATCACGCTGGAAGTTGCCAAACTTAAAACCCGTACGCGGGGCGTTGACGGGCAGCTGCTGGTAATTGACTCCGATGCGGTGACGGTGAGTGTCAGGGTACGAGAAGAGTCGGCTCTGCAGGACGGGATCCGCAGACGGCTCGAGTCCAGGAGGCATGTGTGCAGGATTGAAGGCGACCTGCTCGATCTCGGCAAAGTAGTTGACAGGGTTCTCGTTAAGCGTGAATTCGCCAACCTTCTTCAAAGGGAACTGCTTTTGGGGCCAGACATGTGTGAGATCGAAGACGTTGATCTTCTGAGTCTCCCACAGGTCCTCGGCCTCCTTGGCGGTCATAGTCTGGACCTCGACGTTCCACTTGGGGTACTCGCCACGCTCGATGGCCTCATACAAGTCCTTAGTGGAGTAGTCGGGCGACTTGGAGGCTGAGTCCTCCTGTGTGATGAAGCCGGTGCCCTGCTGCGACTTGAAGTGGATCTGGTTGTAGACCCAGTCGCCATTGTTGTTGACGAACTTTAGAGTATGTCCGATGTATCCGTGCATGAATCTATAGCCGTCCGGAATACCACGGTCGCCCATAAGAATCATGACCTGATGGATAGACTCCGGATTGTTGCAAAGATCTGAGAGAACCTGTTACCAACGTCGCATGCTCAGCTTGGAATGCATGATTACTTACAGTCCCAGAACATCGTGGAGTCGTCCGCGTGCGTCAGATGCGTTGAGGGATCCCTCTTTTGCGTGTGGATGAAGTGTGGAAATTTGGCAGGGTCGCGTAGGAAGAAGACTGGGGTGTTGTTCGCAACAGCGTCCCAGTTGCCATCCTGAGTCCTGAACTTCACGGAAAATCCACGAGGGTCCCGCGCGCAGTCGTGGCTGCCAGACTCACCGCCCACAGTTGAAAATCGCACGGTGATAGGACACTTTGCACCCTTCTCCGAGAACATGTGCATAGCCGTTAAGTCTGGGATGGGGTTTGTGCACTCGAAGAAACCGTGGGCACCAGAACCCTTGGCGTGGACGACACGCTCGGGGATACGCTCTCGGTCGAAGTGCGAAAGTAAGTCGATAAGATGGAAGTCCTGGAGCAGGAGTGGGCCGTTCTCGCCGACACGCTGTGTTTCGTAGGGGTGAGGTATGGGGACGCCATTGGACGTGGCGTAAAGAGTGTCCTTGGACGTTGCTGACCTGTCCGCCTCGTACGAGGTGAACTGGTCGGACACATGAGTCTTGAAACTGGTATCTGCTGATGGTGCCATCTTGAGCGACTGTTTGGCGGTCTCGATGGGGTGTTGCAAAACTTGCTGGGCAGTCTCCATGAGGTCTAAGAAAGTAGAGAGGTGTGTGTGAAAGCGTATTGGGGTGACCAAACTCTCCACGAGTGATCCCTACTATATAGATATGTTTTCAGTGACTGGTCATCCTCAGGGAGAATCTCGATGGAATTCCTTGCCACATCCGATTAACCGTCTGCTCCTCGGCCCAGTAGCTGGCTCAGAGCAACATTTCCAGACCATTTTTGTGAATTAACAAGTGTCACAAGTGACGTGAAGGAATCTATGACGATGTACAAAAGGAGTTGGTGGTACTGTGGTGGTGAAACTGATGTTTGCTAGTCCTGCTAGAGTATGGCCGCGATGGACACTTTGTGCGGAAGATCCGGAGGAATACCTCCAGAGGCCTGTAAGGAACATGGGAATCTATGAATACCATATCCCATTTGTCAACACAAGCAGTTCTCTCTCTTCAAAATGCCGCCTGACGATTGGTCGAGACCACTGTTAGTGTCTGTGCTAACTTACTTTGTCATGGCGTCTCTCACCTGGCTGATGATGTTGTTGTAGGCTATCACGCTTGTGGCAGCGAACATTGCCGAACACAGCAACAGATCGCCTCCAATCCATGTGAGGCTAAGATATGATATTGACACAGTCACACCAGGCAGCCAGGTACGGCAACGGTGCTGAGACGAATCGTCTATACTGTATCTTGCGATCCCTTTTTTTTTTTTTCCTTTTTTTTTGGGGGGGAGGGGGGGAGAGAGAGTATTCATGTAGACTACCAGCTTATCTTTAGGTCAGACACTGCTGTTCGCTATAAAGTAAGCTTTAATGTCCAGCATATATCAATGGGCTGCGTATCAAAAGTGCTGCAGGTCCCAACATGATAGCTTGGGTAGCGCCACCGTAGCTAACTTAAAATATTCATTGGAGCTTGTTTTTGACCTTGATATAGAATAGTCCTTCCCGGACTTAATCTAGTCGAATCCACTACACCAGTTCATCTCATCACCAGTCAGCACGATGGAATCTTACCAGCAGTTTCGCAACTACTAGGTACTTAGTAGTCAATTACCCGGTCACAGGTTCATGCATTGAACCCAACAAGACGACTGACCTCCTGGATGAGTCATGTTGCACAACGGGAGTCAGTACTGAGCTCCTCGGGCCTCTTTGCCATCCCCAACCTCGTTCAACACGCAGGCGTGAGGTCGAACCACCTAGCTCAAACAGAGTTAACGATCGGTGGCCTTTCGCAATGGAGAATGAGAATTCGACTCGCTCAAGATTAGTAGATAGTCGTCACGCAACTTCCCTTGACTACACTCTGCAAGTGAGAAACAACACCTGGAATTTGTCGGAGGCATGCCAGATTTTGCGAATATCGGGACCACGAGTTGTGAACAAGGCATCGTATTACCAGCATTCTATGGGCATCACAGAGGCAAGACGTATCCCTTCCGAAGCGCTGCTACAGCGAAGCCAAATCGAATTTGACCTGACACCTCTAACCAACTACACTCGCTTCTCCTCTGTTGGGTAGTCTCAGAGTAGGCCCTGCTTTTGTAAATCGTAGTAGACCCTTTCAGGCATAACGTTGCCCTCAGCATCTTCCATCTGGACGATACTACCGTCGTCAACCTTGTCCCGCTTCTTGTCGCGTTGTCTCTTGTCCCACAGCTTGAGCGCCTCGTTGATGCCAATGATATCTCGAAACAAGTGTGTGTCGTTGATGCCGAGCCGCTTGAGACCGTAGATGTGTCTGGCCTCGTTGAAATGCTTCTCAAAGGCCCGACGACCCATGTAGACGAAGTTGCCGCAGATCTCGCAGGGAAACTCCACTCCCAACCCGTGTAGACGGTACAGCCAAAAGGGGATGGGCTTGCCATCCCAGGCTAGTGGCAGCTTCAAAGGGTTGTAGATCTTCTCCTCGCCATCGTCGTCCTCATTGTCGGCCATCTCCTGCATCTGCTCTTGTTCTTCTGTCATGTTCATCAGGTTGTCCAGCTCTTGTTGCCTTTCCCTCTCTGTCATGCCCTGCCGCCGCTCAACATTGACTCGCGTGTCTTCCCTCTCAGTGCTCATAGCGCTGGCAAGACGCTTTACCCTAAATTCCCGCTCTGCAACGGCACGCTCTTTCAATCTGTGAGCAGTGGACTTGCTGCCTCCAGCGCCCGCGGCACCTTGCTGCCTCTGCGCAAGTGTTTCTGCTGCTTTGACATGTTTCCGCCCGTTGAGATGACCATTGTAGACATTCTCGTTTTTGAACTCTTTCTCGCACGCATCGCACCAGACAGCATCTGGGCTACTCAATTTCTTGGCTTCGCCATTGGTGTCGGTAGTGGACGACTCGTCCTTCCAGCCCTCGACCCCGTCTTTCTCCCACACCTCATCGAATTCCTGGTCCCAAGTCGCAAGCACTTTATCCAGGTTCTCCAGAGGCCGAGTCCGTCGCATGAAAGACTGTAGATACTCCGCAAGTTCGCCGACGTACTTGAAGTACTGATCCGTCAATTTGTCGGCGATCTTCAGACCACCATAGCCGGGTGCAAAGTTGTCGAAGATCTGCAAGTACTGAAGGTAGGCCAGACGCTTGACGTTCGGTAAGTTGATGTAGGACTCGTGACATGCGTGCAAGTCAAAGTATCGGCCGAAAGCCTCCTCGCCTGAGAACATGGCGTCCACGAGAGACGGCATGGGCTCTCCATCGCCAGCCTTGCGGGGCCTGTACCGGATCTCTGAATTCTCTGCTTGCTCGTTCGGATATCGGGCGTGGTGATCTTTGACCTCGTTCACTTGTTTGTAGAACTCTTCGAAGGGGTCGCCGGAGCCGATTTGAAGGACCTCTTTGGAGCGCAGACCGTTGACGTCGCGGTACAGAGACAGCATCTCGGCAGATTGCTTTTGTATCTGGTCAAGGAGCTGCGAGACCTCATGGTCGCGATCCAGGCGTTCTCGGATCTGTGGAGGAAAAGCACGGTCAGCATAATCCACGGTCCGAAGCAAATGGGAGCAGCATAAAGTGTGAAGACGTACCTGCTTGGGCTCCTCGCCCATGCGATCCGCAATGCCTTGCTCGAGGCGCTCGAGGTCCTCGGCAATATAACGCTGCTCCTCCAGGAGCATGTTGGCTTGCAGGTGCGCTTGAGCTTTCGGTCTCTGAAATGACCTCGCGGTGTGTCTTGCGCAAGAAGTGATGCGTGAGCACGGCGCGAGCTCACAGTTGATCGTGGCAGACAAGGCTGAACGTGCCCGAGGATAAATCTTACAGGGGTTACCTAGGGAGGCCTGTAGCCGAAGCTCCGCTACTTGTCACTTCGTCGACAGCACTTGCAGTACGCAGTACTTCTATTTATACGATAATTACCGCCAAAAGTGTCGACGAGAGGAACTAGCGATTCAAGACATCTAGTCTAAGATCCAAAAGTCTACTTATGATTAACCCAAAGGTGAGTATCTCAGAGGAGGCTAATCCTGGAGGTGGATATCTCATAGGCTTTCTTTATACGGGTGTACCTACTGCGAGGAAAGTGGGGTAGTGCATGTACTATACCCCTGCCAGATTTTTAGTGAGCCGCAAACATTCGAACGTCAACCTACAAATTAACCTTGAAATCTACGCAATCTGCGCTATACACAAAACGCGATCTACCCTGGGTCACCACACAAGTGTCATCAGCCAGATTATCATCGAAACGCACAACTTCAATATGGCTGAAGGAGGTATTGATCGAAAGGCGGACGAGCGGATGGAGTTCAACACCTCGAAAGAGGTGACGGTCCATCCTACCTTCGAGTCTATGTCGCTGAAGGGTAAGCCCCCTCCCTATGCTGCCCCGGCACCGCGCCCTTGTGCTAATCAACACAATGTTGCAGAGTCTCTTCTTCGTGGAGTCTACGCGTACGGATACGAGTCCCCATCTGCTGTCCAGTCGCGAGCCATCGTCCAAATCTGCAAGGGTCGCGATACTATTGCTCAGGCGCAATCCGGAACTGGTAAAACGGCTACCTTCTCTATCAGCATGCTCCAGGTCATCGACACCGGTATCCGCGAGACACAAGCGCTCGTTCTCTCTCCGACCCGAGAACTGGCCACCCAGATCCAGAGCGTTGTCATGGCGCTTGGCGACTACATGAACGTGCAGTGCCATGCTTGCATCGGAGGAACGAATGTGGGCGAGGATATCCGCAAGCTGGACTACGGCCAGCACATCGTATCTGGAACCCCTGGTCGTGTTGCCGACATGATCCGTCGCCGCAACCTGCGGACCCGCCACATCAAGATGCTCGTACTCGATGAAGCCGACGAGCTTCTCAACCAGGGTTTCCGCGAGCAGATCTACGACGTGTACCGATATCTCCCGCCCGCGACTCAGGTCGTTGTCGTGTCCGCCACGCTCCCCTACGATGTGCTCGACATGACCACCAAGTTCATGACCGACCCTGTGCGCATTCTCGTCAAGCGTGACGAGCTTACTCTCGAAGGCCTCAAGCAGTACTTCATCGCCGTGGAGAAGGAGGAGTGGAAGTTCGATACGCTATGCGACCTGTACGACACCCTCACCATCACGCAAGCTGTCATCTTTTGCAACACTCGGCGCAAGGTGGACTGGTTGACCGACAAGATGCGGGAGGCCAATTTCACAGTTAGCAGCATGCACGGCGACATGCCGCAAAAGGAACGAGACAGCATCATGCAGGACTTCAGACAAGGCAACAGCCGAGTGTTGATCTCCACCGATGTCTGGGCACGTGGTATTGATGTCCAGCAGGTCAGTCTGGTCATCAACTACGACCTACCAAGCAACCGTGAGAACTACATACACCGTATTGGTCGGTCCGGGCGATTTGGTCGCAAGGGTGTGGCTATCAACTTCGTTACTAGCGAGGATGTGCGCATTTTGAGGGACATCGAGTGTAAGTCTCGTCTCTGCTTGTTCGATAAACAACAGCTAATGAAATACAGTGTACTACTCAACTCAGATCGACGAGATGCCAATGAACGTGGCTGATTTGATCTCCTGATCCGGCATCCGAGATAGTAGGGGTGGCAATTTCCGAGACTCTGGCCGTTGGTGTAGCTCGGCAAATGCAAGCCAACTGACTGATAACACTGTCAACACATGACAGTCGGCGTCAAAGTCATGAAGTAATGATCGTGGGAGGAAAAGGGGCCGTTGCTGAGCCTGTGAGTTTTCAGACGTACCTACCTACCGCGGCGAAGAGCCCTTCCAACTAACATGCGTGAACCAGATTTGGCGATTATAAGATTGATTTGAAGACCAGTTTCCCGGAAACAAACTGAAGAGTGAAGTTTTTGAAAGTGTCCGCATGATCACACGTGTGTGTCCAAATTGTATTCTTCTATAATGAGATGACTTTAAGCGCAGTCAATCATTTTCAGACCGACTTCAGTGACGTCTTCATCGTGACGGCCTGAGAATTTTGCCAGCGCTCATTCAATCGTCTCTTTCTTTGAATTGCGGCGTAGCTGGGTGGCGGGACGGTTTCCTTCCAGATACCAATGAGCAAATATTCGAACATTGACATAGACGTGCAGCCTGTTAAGGAAATATTTGCAACGACTGCTTATGCGGCTCACCTTATCGCAGACGCACAGGGCGTGGGGCGAACATGAATTCGAATAAGAGAGGCGAAGATATGTGCAGCGTGACCATCCCGTTGGACTTTGATATGTGCGGCAGCTGACGGAAAATGTATTCCTATCAAGTAGGCACATCCCAAGTACTCAAACCGCACAGCTCGACCTTCGAGCATACCTCGCCGGCTCCAGTGGCCCCTCATCCATCTCCGCCTCTTCCTGCTCGACATGCGTCGTAATAATACTCGAATGATGACTCAACCTTGGCACCGGTACATGCGCCCTCATCGGCACCGTCAAGAACATGGCCGTCAGCGACGGCCTTCGCCCCTGCTGCGCGGCCAAAACAACGCCCACCTCCGACACCCGGCGGCTTCCCGGACCCCCAGGGGCTCCCGCGGTCCCGGCCTCGCTCCCAGCCTCGTTGACCGTCTGCAACGAGCGGTCCAGTCGTGCCAGTTGCGCTGTGAACCAGCTTTGCTTCTTGGTAACGACGGCGGTGTTTTGGCGCGAGGGTTTGGAGCCGATCGTCGGCGGGCGGAAGAGGTCGACTGAAGGGCCTAGTTGGTCGGCGTTGCTCTCGCTTCTGCGCCCGCCGCGTGTGGTCATCGCGCCGCAGCTGAGGCGGCTAAGCAGGGGCTTCATGGTCATGACGCAGGCGCATACGATACCTGTGTCGGCTTCGACGAGAGTCCAGAAATCGATCACTACGCTGTTATAGGTCCAGTCCGTGTCACGGCGCGTGGCGGTGAGCTCGGTCAGGCGGACAATAGAGACGATGCAGATACTATTGGAGAGACGTGTGGTCAGTGTCTGCATCGCGAGGGGTGTGCACGATTTGGGGACTTACAAGAAGCCGAAGGAGAAGAGGGTGAAGAGCATCAACTTCTGATTCCTTGGCGCCGCTCGCATTCCCCATATGACCGGCAATGGTAACAGAAATATGAGGAAGTCCGTGGCAATTTGTATGCCAACGATAATGTAGTAGGTGCTGAACGCATGGCAGTAAGTTGCGCTCGCCTTCACATCCCAGACAGCATCCAGTGGGATGCACTGGGTAAAGATGAGACAGATGTCTGTTATACCTGTGAGCATCACGACGCCCATCAGTACACGAAGTGTGCGTTGGACCCAGTGATGCGTGAGTGTCCTCGTGTAAAGAAACAGTATCGAGAACTTCGTCAAGTAGATCGTAATGGCGAACAAAAGTGATGAAACCCAAAACGCCTATACGTCGTTAGTATGCTCGTCCTGTCCCAAAGCAGCGATTCGATACTTGCCTCAGATGCCCTCAAAATCTCCGCCGCTGTGAGCGCATCGATATGCCTTCCCAGCCCATAGTGCGTCTCTACGATAAAGCTGGCGCTGACACCGCCTGAGAACACCAAGGACAACAATATAGTCCAATCCTCCCGGCCAAGCACCTTCATCAGTTGGCCCCTCAAATAGAATCTTAGTCCAACAAATAGGGCCGCTATCACCCAGGTAGAGATGGCACAAGCCAAGACGTGACCCTGGTAGGAGCCATCGCCGGACATGGCTCAGACCTCTCCTTGGCCCGTGTCTGCGGTGCTGTTGAGTTCCCGCGTTTTAGTTGTCCAATGCACAACTTTATTCCAGTTTTAGGCTACCTTGGAGCAGTATGCCACGGGGACATGATATTCCTTTTCCCAGAAAGACTCTTCCAACGGCACTCGGCCGAATCCAGGCTCCTTCGACAGTCTGGGAGGGCGGTCAGGTCGTGGTGAGAATTTGCGCCGGTACAATAATGACAGCTCGGATATAAGTGGCAGGCAGGCAACAAACAATCGCACTTGACGAAGCAAAACACAAAAGCAACAATGGCAAAAGAAAGTCTAGGATGCCAAGTGCGTGGACAGATGAAGCCTGCGTGATAACCGCAGTTCCTACGCAGACCGCGCGCTTGTCATCTGTGCCAGAGGCAACGATTCCAACCCAACCAGCGGTAAAGACACCGCCACTGCGAAATCGCTAAAGAAAAAAATAACAAGATACCATTCGGCCATTGGAGCATGCGGGATCGTGCTGCACAGTCGGTGAAGCGGCACGTGCAGATGGATCCGAGCCAGCGGTGTCCGAGTGGCCCACAGCAGAGCTCACGATGTTTTACCACTCGTACGGGGTCGATGTGGGGCCCCCCGTCAACGGTTCTTGAATCTCTCTGGGCCCACCCGTCGTGCATGCTGCAGGGACATGGGCCACCGGGGAGCGGTGTGTCAATTAACAATGGCGTGCCTGACGATATCTACCATTTTCGATTATGAAGGTGTCGTTGAATCGTCAGACGAGGATCTGCAAATTGACACGAAACATGTTCCCACGGCTTGGTGGGGGGGGGGGCGAGCAGCCGGATACCACGTGCCACCTCAATGAGGAAGTCCTTTACCCCATCGGCCTCGTCGGCGGCACCCTTGACAATCGTAGCCGGATATGGTGTATCTACTATGTAGAGCCCGACAGATTGGAAGGTTCTCGGAGCTTGGGAACAATTTCGGCATTTCTCGTTCAAGGTTGAGGTACGTACTGTGTAAAAAGGCAGAATGGCGAGTCGGAAACTCGAAGCTGCCCACGGCCTCATCTGCAAGCATTAACATCGAATCCCTAAAATAGGCCCAAGGCCACTGCTCGATTTGGTTATGAAGTGCCGTGGTCCATGGATGGAGCTGTTCCACACTCATCAGCCCCATCATGTCATCTGACTCATCATTGCGAATTCTTGCAATCCACTGCCTCAGCCTGATGGCGGACGCGACGCGACTGCTCAAGCAAAGCAGCGCCAGGATCGTAACAGGGCAGAATGCAAACAGTCTGCGCGTCGAGTGGGTCGGCCCAAGGAAGACTCTCTGTGAGTTCGGCAGCTCGGTCCCTAGAAGCGGGTCGAGGATGATCTGCATATGATGAGATCTGGTTGCATAGAAGCAAGCGTCTGTGTGTTTATCATAGCGTTGTGAACCTGTGGCTGTATATTATAGTCGCGGCTCCTTCCGGGTGTTCACCAAAACAGAGCGCAAGAACTTTCTTCTCATACTTGGTGCTCATCTCAGGGCACAGAAAGTGCACCGCGGTTGTCCTCAAGCACATGGATCCAGGCGTCTCATGCGAATGCAATAGCTCGTTGGGCCTCCTAACTGTACGAGGAATGCCCAGGTGTTCTGCAACCTCGAAACGAAACAGACGGTCAAGGAGACTCCTTCAATGCGTCAGGCCATGGAAACTCAACGGCAGGCTTGTGAACACTGTCAGTCTAGAGTTTTGGCAGAGACTTTTCGCAGAGAATCATAAGTAGTATCGGAACAGGTTATGGCTCTGTGTTTGATCCCGGGTTCACTGCGGCGAACTTGCTCTGGAAGACCGTCGTCGCGGAGCAGAAGGTTAGTAGTGCCCAGGAGAGGATCGGCGCGGCTCCGATGCCACCGCGCTAGGTGATGTTGCCTTATTGGACGTGACTTACGATAGGAGAAACACGCCCCCGGGCGACCAGAAAACCACAAAATTTGACAAGGAGCCTCAAGCGAACGCTCTGTCTAGACCGTTGAGAGTCTCGTTGCACGAGTCGCAAATTTCTCGTGGTCGGGGCTGTGACTCGGATGGTTCGATTGCCACGCGAGCGGAGCGGGACGAAATTTATCGCGAATGCGCTGGCTTCATAATCTTGATACGCTGCATACAGATGCACAGATAAAACGTTCACATTGCGATAGCCTCACTGCCCAAGTCATCAACCATTGGTCTCGACTCTTCAATTAGTACCCGCAAGTATTGCCACGCGGTCTATGCCGTACACACGCCAAGTGGGGAGCTGTCAAATATCAAGAGCTGTCAAGCCTCTGAAGATCCGCTTCCCCAGGATGAACGCGTACCGATTGGATTGGTGGTGCAGATGAACGGTGCTCAACTTGCGTCAAAGCTCTTTTCCGTGGCCTCAAGGCAGATTGCGGCACGCAAGGCTGTAAATTGACGGCAGTCTGACTGGTGAGAGACAAGTCGATGGTGCGCGAAAATGACAACGAGATACCTCCAGACCCAAGAGGTGCGAATGGACTGTCAGAAACGAAGGTGACCTCCGCGTTTGGTTGCTGCGGCACAGTCTTGTAGCATATTGTGTGAATGTTGCTTTTGCTGTTAAAGAATTGTGCATGCTGTGATGCTGTGCGGTTCCGCAAGGATGTGTGGGCCTTTGGAACCCTTTCGTCCCATCTTTTGGGGATGAGATGAACCGCTACCAAACTTCGAGCGCTTGCAGCGCATCGGTGTTGTTTCTACATGACGCCAACCCGGGCAAGCTGACCGGTGTAACCATAAAAACAATTTGAATCGTTCCTGCGGATGCCACGAGATTGCGAGGGCTCGAGTCGCATCTCGCGCATCGTAGCCTATCGTAGCCTGTGAGAGGGAGCCAGGAGCCAGGAGCCAGGGCCAAGGAGCGTCAACATGAACAGACCAGTCAGTCCGGTTCAATCGGCACAGAAATGAAGATAGCCGGTGCGTGAGATTGACGATGCATTGCACGTTCTCGATCCAGGAATGTAAGACGAGGGCCGAAAAAGTTATCCTTCACGCAGACACACGTTACGTTGTAGTCCTCCACTCGCGTGCGTGCTTCGTTCGGACTTTGGGCAAAGATAGGCCCCGCTGCGACGGTAGCATCGATCCTCCTGCAGGATCTGGGGATAGTGCATCATGTTGTCCTCGTTGGGACATCGTGAAAGTGAGGATGCCTGTGCCGGTGGTGTTGGCCCGGGACAGTGGGAGCCAGTGGGCAGACAAAGCACCCCACCATCAAGGTTCGCAGCCGTCTCCGGTTAAAAAACGGCGACAGGGGCGCGCGGTACCTTGCATATTGATGCATGAGGATCCCTGCGCGTACTTTTGCTGACTACTCTGTCACTGTGGTATGTCACACAGAAAGCCCTTTGGTAGCCGGACCCTGCTCACTGCAGTTAGCTCCGAGGAAGTACCAAGGGCTATGACAGACGGATGGATCGACGAGACGTGCCGCACTTTGAGTAATGAGTCTTGACAGACTTTGTGCCGGACGAGCGTGAAGACGAGGATACGCTCACACGATGGCTCATGGGATGGCAAAGCTGGGAATGGCTTTTTATCAACACAAGCACGCGCACGGCGCAGCACCTGTCCATGTGTCTCATTTGTACGGTATATCTGGTGTACGTGTCGCATGTCTGCGGCACGGGACACAATGGCATCATCAGCGTCGGACGGCCAAGATCCTCAGTAAGCCCTAATCGCTCGGGCCGCTCTGCAAGTGATGTGTGCGACGGTCAACCTTGACCTTGAAGGATAGCTGGCGAAATATTGGATCCCGAGGAAGGAGAGAAGGGTTGGGCCTAAGTTGGAAGAGTGTGAGTGGCTCAAGCTTCCAATGTTCTCGAAGGTCCAAATGCCACCCAGGCTTGCCAGGGTCGCTGGCGACGCTGGCTGCTGATATTGACCATAGAGATACCACGGTATTTGCTGTTACGCAACAGCCATTTGAGTTGGTGGAGCGTGGCCTGGCATGGTCGGAAGCGAGGACGAGGCGAGCAGAGGGATCGAGCCGGTGAGTGGAATAACGTGGGAGGGAGTGGACTTCAGAACTTCGTCCCATGTTTTAGCTCGTCATGCCAGAAATTGAGCTCCGTAAAAGACGGCGACTCCACTCGACTGCAGGTCTGAAACCAACAGGTGATCAGCACCCAAAAATCCAGTTGGCGAATGCTGTGAGTGAGCCCGCCAGAATGCAACCATGTATGGAGGATTAAACCGTCGGACTCGACGCTTTCGGACTCGGCAGCCTGGACAAGAAGCCGAGGCTCACTGTAGTATTGGGAGTTGAAGAAGTATGCCAAACGGAAGCGAGGATTGGACGGCGCAGCACATGAGTCGTTTCAAGTTGAACAGAGCTCTGAGGCTCCCAGTGCCTCAGACTGCCAGAGTGTCTCGGTGTGGTGAATGATTTGTGATTGATGATATATCTCTGGGGGCTTGTTCGCTCCAATCAGGCCAATGCAGAAATATGACCGTGAGAGAAATTAAGGCCAGGTCGGGATTGTCTTTCTGCAGCGGCAGGGCCCGGGAAGATACATGGAACGTCCCAGTAAGCTTTGGCCAGCCTGGGCAGCCTGGGACGCCGTACCTGCCGAGACTGCCAGTCTCCCTAGCGAGCACAGCAGGCAGGAGCAGGGGCCCACACCACCCAACGCTTCAGGCACCCCACTTGCCCAGGTGCCCATCAGCCTACCATTCAGCTAGAGCTAGGTACTATTTATTACTTGTAGGCACTCCGCAGCCAGGTGTCAGGTCCGGTAAATATGGAGTACCTCAAGTTCCTCCAAGATTGACCCAGGCACAGTCCGTACCTGCCGCAGCCAAGCCAATATCCATCCCCGCGCTCCAATGTCACTCAATTGGATCGGATGCTCTCCCCTTTTGAACCGTTCTCGCTGCGGGACCCTGAAGTACCTCTCCCCCAAAGAGGTGTCCCATGCTCTATGCTCCATGCTCCACGCTCCATGCGCCTCTTTTTCCTCGCACCCTAGGGCAGATTTGATATAAACCCACGAGGCCCAGCCATTCTGTCGTCCTACAGAGGTTCTTGGTTTTCTCGAAAACCCTTTGGTATTTGCTTGTGGTATTTTGTAGTTTGGGTTGATTATCCCATCTCCGTCCTGGATCTCGATCTCGATTCCGAACGTCCTCGACCTCACCCACGGCATCCTTTCTCTTTTTCGCAGCACCCGACACCTCTCCACGCTGATTGTCTGCTTTTGGCTGTGCGCTAGCCTGCTCTCCTCCTCAGACACCAGCAACTTCTTCTCTTGGCGACGAAGTGCCCGTAACATCAGGTTCATTCACTTGAACCCTCGCTTCGAACCAAGGCTGGCAATCACCTCGAGAAACTGAGAAGCCTCTCTCAAATTCTGGGACACATCCTCAGCTCACCCGTCCGTCGTCGCCGCATCACGTTGACCGACTACAGGAAGATCAAACATCCTTCCTGATCTCCAGTCAATTTCAGAACCCTGCATCCGGCAGACAAGCTTGTGCCCAGGTCTTCACTGAGTTCAGCCCACGACGATCACGAAACCCAATACGGCCACGGCAACATTCTGTCGCCTTCTTCATTCGACACCCGCGAGATACCCCTTCTTCCTTTCGTCAACCTTCTCCACCAGATCGTCCTTGCGGTCATTCGGATCAAGTCAGGCACCACAGAGTCTGAGACACTTCCAAGCACGGTACCGGTTCTTCAATAGCCTGCCATTGCAATTCATCGTCTTCGGCACTGCATTGAATCATTGTCAGCTTCTCCTGAGGTGCAAACACCAATCTTAATAAACCAGGCACAACTTCCAAGGCCGTTACTCCACAACAATATAGTATTACTCACTACAAACAACTGCGGGAGGATCGTCGCAGAAACACTTGCAATTCGCCTTACAGTATTGAATTGGCAACACAACTACCAAGTACAAGCGCAGTGCACCTACTACATAGCCACCGGCAGCAGTGCAGCAGCCAAGGCGATTGCGATTTGCCTATCAGTGCCGCGGCATTCCGATTCCACCCCCGACTCCCCTCGACTCCTCTCAAAAGGGTTCCCGTCCCTTCAGTCCCTTACCATGGGCTTCTTCTCCAGATCAAAGGATCGCTCTTCAAAAGTCCCTCCTCAGAAACCTTCTCTCACCACAACGCAATCCAAAACCAGCATTGATTCGGGTTCTAGCATCAAGTCCCCATCTGGCACTTTGAGCAGTCGCGCCTTGAACCGCTCCTCGGCTGGTACTGCCCAGACTTCGGCTCCCAATACACCACTCACACCCTTCTCTCCTCACGCCATTCCCAAGATGGATTTGCCTAAAGGTCCTGACCCAGATCTGGATCCGGCTGGCTACCTGAGGAGCTTGGGAGCTGTCCGCGAGAGAGCCAGAGTCATTACCACCAAGGCCATTAAGAATGAGCTGAGACATTTTGACATGGACATGAGCAAGTTCCCAGAGGTGGTGAGCTTTGTTGCAAGCATTATTAAGGTATGTAATGCATCAGTAGATGTCTCTACTCCAAGATCAGAAAAAGAGAAAGCTGACTTGAGTGTAGCGTGACTATGATGCTCCTTTTACCACCATACCCGGTCACGGCCGACACCAGCACTTCTGTGTTGGAGGCCGAGACAGGATCGCACACCTGCTGTCAACATGGGACAACATTGACAACACTGAGAAGTGCCGTCGCTTGATTGACCTGTTCCTGGTCAGTGTGCTACTGGATGCTGGCGCTGGTACAGAATGGAGCTACAAGAGCACCGAGAACGGGCGCATTTACAGGAGGTCTGAGGGTATTGCCATTGCAACCTTAGAGATGTTCAAGACAGTAAGCTCTCGAGCTCAAAAGTTATTTCTGCAACACGCAATTCTGACCCACGTTGCAGGGCATCTTCTCTAGCAACAAAGAAAACAAGTACCAGGTTGACACGGAGGGCTTGCGCCAATTGACTGTGGAGATGATGGCCAAGGGTCTGCAGTCCAAGGAGGGCAGCGAGATGGCTGGTTTGGAGGGCCGCACCCACCTCCTCATCCGTCTCGCTGAGGCGCTCGACGGCAACAAAGAGTTCTTTGGCGATGGACGCCCAGGTCACATGTTGGGTAAGTTCGACTCATCCCAACCCAGCTTCCATCCAGCCTCATGACTTCAGAACAACACGCTAAACTCTGTGCACAGACTACCTGCTGTCCCACCCCACAACGCAAGCCTCGTCGATGCCCATTGTTTCTCTCCCGGTCTTCTGGGATATGCTGATGGACGGCTTGGCACCTATCTGGCCGCCCTCGCGTACCGCCATCAACGGCATCGCCCTCGGCGACGCCTGGCCATGCACCTCGATGCCGCAGCCCACCCAGTCCGGTGGTCCCAGCTTCTCGCCGTTCCCCAACGCCCGCACTGGGTCTGCCGCATGGGAGTCCATTTTGCCGTTTCACAAGTTGACCCAGTGGCTCACCTACTCGCTCATGCAACCCATGCAGCAGCTAATGAAGATCCACTTCGCCGGCCAGCACCTGTTGACTGGCCTTCCCGAGTACCGCAACGGCGGCCTCTTTGTGGATTTGGGTGTCATGACGCTCAAGGGCGAGGATATGGCGCGGGGTCTTGAGAACTACAAGAACTCGTGTCTACGAACTGGCACTCGTGGTGTCGAGGTCGCGCCTATGTTCGAGCCGAGCGACGACGCTGTGGTTGAGTGGCGCGGTGTCACAGTTGGTCTGCTGGACCGGCTATGTGTGGATGTCAACGCTGCTCTCCGCAATGAACTGGCGGGCAACGAATTGACGCTTCCTCAACTGCTGGAGGCAGGCAGCTGGAAGGTAAGCTTTTCGATTCAGAGTATCGTTTTCGAAGGGTTGTTTACTGATTGATCAATTGCAGGGTGGTCGTGAAATTGCCGAGATAAATCGGCCCAATACTAAGGAGCCGCCAATTCTCATCGACAGCGACGGAACGGTGTTTTAGGATTGCGCCTCCGCCATTCTCTTTCCATGCGGCTTTCGCCAGCCGGGCGAGAAAGATGAGGATCTGGAGGCTCTCTCGAGTCTTTCCTTGACTTAGGTCACAAATACTCCAACAGCAGCAACAATGCCACACACCAGGACGGTCTTCGGTGTCAAAGAGGCTGAAACGACCTCTTGAACTCTTTTTTCCCCCAGATTTCATGCTGCGACGCATCCCACGATCTTGATAATGCTGGGAATCGCCAGGCTGGAACTCTTATCTTTTTTTTTCCCTCGCGACACCGACTGTTGGTGATCGTCTTCGGGGTCGGCTACAATATTGGGATGGATTTGGCGTGATATGGCGTTGTTTCTCAAAAGGAAAGGCAATACAAAGCCTAATGCTTGCATGATCGGAGGGACCAGGACCACCAAAACGCAAAAAGGACACTGGGACATGGAGAGGAGGCTAAGATTATCATTATTGTACTGTGTAATTCAGCATGCAACGACGCGTGCATAGAAAGAGACGAAGATGACAGGGATATATACAGGAGAGGCTTGTATCTCGGATGCTTGGCTAGCTAAAACGGCTTTTTGCCTGGTTGGCTTGGTAAAGAGGTTGCCGCAACTTGTGACGGAAAGATTAAATTTCTCTACAATGAAATTCTTTCTATCAGTTGAATACCTGCTGCCAGCGCTCAGTTTACTCGTATGCATTCCGAACCTGTGAGGAGTGGAATTTGCCGCATCAGCTACATGGTGCTTCTCGTCTCCTGGAGTGGCAATTCAAACTCAGGCCTACTGGTAGGCATGATTGGTGACATACATTGTTCTGCTGTAGTTTATCTTATTTGTACAAGGGACATGAAGTTATAGGCAGGTCTATACCCATAGCTGACAGAAGCTTGTTATCCTTTCCCATGATACAAAACCTAGATCGCCAAACATCCCCCAGGCCACGCGTGCTGGCATCCTACCTCCATAAACACCGTCTCATTTCTTCCCAACCCTTTTTTGCTGCCTGGCCACCCTTTTCCGATAAGCCTCGAGTTCCTTGCCCCTCGCCTCCGCCTCGGCTGCCTGTGCCTCCGTGAACGCCTGTTTCGCGGTCTGCTTCTTCATGACACTAGAGTCCATGAACGACTTCTTCGCATTGCCCATCATCTGCTTCGGGCTCCACGACGACGAAGCCGCTGGCGTCGCCTCGCTGCTGCTGCTGCTGCTCTCTGTCGCCGTCGTCGAAATTGTGCGCGGCGCCTGGTACGTGCCCGTGCTGCTGCCGGCGTGCGCTCGGGCAAAGGGGCTCGAAGCACTTCTTGACGCACTGGGCCCCGAGGCCTCGATACCGCCACGCGTAAGTTGCGGGAGCCCGCACATCGTGCGGATGAAGGGCGTGTGCAAGGCCATAGACTGGAGGTATTGCAGGCCGGCCGCGGAGGCGAAGTAGACTTGGATGGCGGCGGGCATGCCGATGGTCACGATGATGGAGATGGGGCCGATGACCCAGGGGATGATCTTGCCCATGGCGGCTTGTTGGGAATTCATGAAGGGCATGGCGAGCTAGGTGAGGGCCCGGGGGTCAGCTTCTTGGAGGCTGCAAATTTGGGACAGAGAACAACATACCTTCATCGAGAGGTACATCAATACGGTGCTCACGCACGGGAGGATGTAATATGGATCAGCCACCGTCAGATCCGTGAACCATAGTATTCCCGCGGTCTCCAAGCCCGGCACAGGTAGATTCGCCATGGCGCGCGTCAGCTTAAACATGCCGTATGCAAATGGAATCTGCAAAAGAGGCAGGAACATGTGCGACATCTTGATGCCGGCCTGTTGCCTCAAATACTTGGTCTGCTGCGACAGCTGGGCGAGCTCGTGCGGCGGGACATTGCCGATTGTCATGGCCTCGGTAAACTTGTCGTTGATCCTGGCGAAGACGGGATCCTTGCGCATCTCCTGCGTCTTGTGCGACGACAGCTGCCCGAGGAGCGCCGGGTAGAACATGACGATGCGGGTCACGAGGGCGACGCCGACAATTGCGCCCCACCAGGGAACGCCCAGGTCGAAGTGGATGTGCTCCATGACCCATGAGCACATGGACGTTGGGCCATAGCCATAGTCGAGGCCGAGGTTGGCGAGGTAGCCAGGTTGTTCTGGGAAGTCGAGAGTGAAGCTGGGTTCGAGATCGGAAAAGCTGGAGAAGCCGGGTGCATCGGGGGGGGATTCGGAGGTGGTGGAAGGAGAAGGGTTTGCTGAGTTGGTCGAGGCGAAGCGGCGGTTCGAGAGGAGTATGGATTGGGAGGACAAGATGCCAGCAGCACCAATCCTCCTGGCTGTCTGAGTGCCTATCGAGGTGCGAGGAAGTAGTGCGCCATTACTTCGTAGGCTGGTGCCGAAGTGCCTTGGGCTTGATGTGCAGGGTCGTAATATGGCCTGTCGTGGTATTGAGCGGACGGGCGCTCTGGAGAGGATCTGCGCGCCCTTCAGTTAGGCCTATCCAAATGGACTGCGACGGATTGCAATGGACGACGGGAAACATACTTGATTCTGAAATAAGAGGCCAGGGCTGACCCGAGCAAAACCCCTACTTGGAATCATGGCGGCTGATGGAGCAAGCTGTAATGCAGTGCAGCAATCCAGACCGGCGCGTCCAAGTTGAAGTGATGAATACTGTAAATTTTTGGGGGCCAATCCCGGCAGGCAACGAGCAGCTAGACTGCTACCTAGGCCGGCATCGCGGACAAGGATGATGTCGCTCAGTGTTCGCTGGTACCTACCTAGGCAGTACTAAGTACTAGGTAGGTAGCCAGAAGATGTTGACTACCTACTAGTAGGTATGTGCGTGCATACTGCCCATTTGATCGCAGCCATCGAAATGCGCAGGTGCGCAGTGGGTACGACTACCTTTGAGATTGGTCCATACAACAAGTGTACTGGTCAACTTGCAAGATATCCAGTTCGATAAGTGGAGTGGTGCCTCATGTTTACACAGCCAAGTCCATTCACTCTCAACTTCGACTTTCAAGATCTCGTGGAATCAGCTTTATTTGGGAGGGCAAAGTTGATCTGTTGAATGTTACTCGTGACGAAGTTTGCAGATACATGGAGGCTGAGTGTTGAAGGGCTCTTCATTTGACATTCGGAACGTCTGCAGCTTGCTCGGACCTGTGAGGGTTACAAACGAGGCCTCTGAAGATCTTAGCAACTAATTCAGAAGACGCCTCACATGAAATAACGCCTAGTCTCAATCTCGGACGCCTACAGGGAGCGAAACGAAGGGCCAACCTGGCGGAGTACCTTTCGTACCCGTGGACTATCGTGCTTGTTTTGCCGCCCTCCTCTTCCCACGCCCTGTTGACTCCCCTGATCCCACGTCTGCCAGCATGCCCGAGTCTTCCTCTTTGGATCTGGAGTGTTTGTAAGAAGTATTTGGGGGGGAGCATCAAGCTGCATCGCTGCATTGGAGTGAGGGCGTGGACGAGGCTAACAAACATTGCCACCAGGTAGGCGATAGGAAATAATAGGAAGAAAATCAGCGATGCCGACGTTGTATATCTCAGCACCGTGAAGTTGATAATCCATTTGATTGCGTCGGCCTTCTACAGTATGAATCTGCAAACAGAACTGAAGTGCGTTTCTATCGTCTCGAGGGAAACACGCAAATGCCTCGTTGTTGTTGGTTTGTATTTCCTCTAGGTAAGGGCGGGGTTAGTCGCCGACAATGTCTTGCTTTCTTGTGACGGCCTATGTACACGAAATCAGTGCCATCTGTCCCATGAGACCTCTGTAGTGTAGATCTCATATCTGTCCCAACCGTCTATGAGGTCTTGAAAGGTATCCCATGGATGTCGAGAGAAACTGCCCCTTAGACGCCGCTGGCTCCTCAAGGGTCTGCTTCGTGTTCCCAATGCCTTGTGTGATATTTCTGAAGCGTCCGAACTATCGTCTCACTCCAGGCTGGTTAGGTCGTCCAAGCCACCAGGCCTGGCGGCTCTTGGCTTCTCCCGCGCTTCAATCCCCGGCCCGACGGGGTAAGTTTGCCTTCTTGACAGAGGGAAGATCTACGTTGTCGTCTGATTAGCCTCTGTAACACGCCCCCAAGTGCTGCGCCGACTGGTTTGGGGCTGCATACCCTCGTGCCACTCCATCCTAACCTGAAGGCGGCCTCATGCGCGAACAGCTCGCCAAAGCCCAGCATCATGCCGTTAATGAATGGCAGGAGCAGATTTATTGCCGCCCCTCGTACGAGAGACCATGGTGTGGGAGGTTGGTAGAGGACGAGAGCAGGGTCGGAAGAGGAAGGCGGCGATGTCGAGATGTCCTCGGGGGAGTACTGCTCGCTGTCGGAGTGCATCGTGACGCCGGACTCGGCCATTGGGTTGGAGGGTTCTTCTGAGGCCATTGTGGGTATGAGTTGGCCGAAATGGAGCTGGCAGTCGACAGAACTCTAAACGGAACACGTTGTAATTGCGACTTCCAGCGTCTGTTGCTGTGCGGTCGTGCCCGATGTGGTTGTTGAAGTGCCGTGGAACAGCTCGGTGAGGTTGGATATTGGCTAAGTCATCAGTCTTGACCGGAGGGTGTTCTGGAAAGCGGCGGCCCGTAACGTCGCTAGAGAGCTCCGATCCTCTGGAGCTCCACTAATTTTACAGCGTCATAGTGTGGGGTTACTCGTCTCCTTCAGCTGCCTAAGAGCTTCGAGTACTTCGACAAACACCTGCTCTCGCACTTTCTGCAAGCAATATCAACAAAAGCCCTTCCCCCAAACACACGCCCAATTTTCATTCAACTACGACCCCAAATTTGACGCCACTACTTGCTCTCCGTCACAACACAATAGAACACGCGCAAAGATGTCAGACCATGACGACCTGGTGCAGCAGTTCATGGAACTTACAAGCGCCAGTGCAGAGAGGGTGAGCTAGCCGTGACTTGCTCTACGACTGCAATCTCCTTACTAACATTCCTCCGTACCAGGCTCAAGAGTATCTCAATTCCAGCGAATGGAATCTCACCGCCGCCGTCGGCTCCTACTTTGCCGATGACGAGGAGGAGCAGGCCCAGCCAGCTGCTGGCTCCTCCTCCCAACAGCCTGCTGCCACAGCCCCGCCAGAGTACACTGGCCCAAGAACCCTCGACGGCCGCCCTGCGCCACAGTCCGCTCTTCCATCGTCCGGCAGTTCCTCCCAGAAGCCCGCTAGGAAGACTGGCATCTCAACGCTGAATTCTATCAGAGGCGTCGCGGACAATGATGATGACGAGAACACAGACGAGGACGAGGGCGAGGCAGAGCGTAAGGGCCCTCGGGACCTGTTCGCTGGTGGTGAGAAGTCTGGTCTCGCAGTCCAGGACCCTGCTCGTGGCAACTCCAATAGAGATCCTGCAAGCGTCATCAAGGACATTCTTGCTCAGGCCAAGGCGTACGTATTGAACACTCTGACGACCTTTGTCACATAGACACTGACACATTTCAAACAGTAACGCGAAGCGCGCCTCTCCTGCCAGTGATAGCGATGCTCCTGGCCCCTCTCGGTCGTCCAACTTCCGTGGAGGCGGCACCACCGTTGGCGGCGAAGGTACCGAATCGCGCTCGATCCCTGGCAGGGATGCCGGTCTCCCTGTTCGAGACGAGCTTCCCACCGTCACACGGACCCTCCACCTGTGGCGCGATGGCTTCTCTATTGAAGACGGCCCTTTACGCCGTTATGATGACCCCGACAACGCTCAGGATCTGCAAATGATTCGCTCAGGCCGCGCGCCGCTCCATCTTATGAATGTCGAATCAGGCCAGCGATGTGATGTTCGTCTCGCGCAGCACGAGGAGGACTGGGTCCAGCAGCCACGCATCTACCGGCCTTTTGGCGGAGAGGGACGTCGCCTCGGCAGCCCCGTGCCTGGCGACACCAGTGTCGCTTTTTCCGGGCCAGCTGCAACTCCTGCCCCTTCAGCTAGCACCGCCTCCGCCCCTGCTGCTCCATCCAATGTCGATAGCAGTCAACCTACGGTCGCTATCCGCTTCCAGATGCCCGATGGTTCGCGTCTGCCCGCTCGATTCAACCTATCTAACACGATAGGCGATCTCTACCAGTTCGCCAGCAACACCGCAACAGAGATGAGGACCAGAGAATTCATCATACAGACGACATTCCCAAGCAAGGACCACACAGACCGAGAGCAGAAGCTGGAGGAGGTTGACGCCTTCAAGCGAGGTGGCATCGCGGTCGTTAGGTGGGCTTAAGGGAGGACTTGCATTTCCGGCGCTGGGCTAGATACGACGCTTCTGGTCTCGGGTTCTAGCATTGAAGCCGCCTTTCATGTGTCCACGATTGGAGTTTGGGGTCTGGTGGGAGTAGAAAAGTTAGGGACTGTAGCGGGAACAGCGGTAGCTGACTATTCACGTACCTACCTTTTAGATACACTCGCATAGATATCAGGGGTATCGGCGAAAAGTCGCATAGACGACTAATTACCCTTCTGAAGATGCCTATCTCTAGATGCTATGCACTCCTTCCAACGTTCAAGTATCGTGAAACGTCTCCTCGGCGGTGTGTGTGTTCATGTCTCGTAGCGAGAGTTTTCTCTAGACCTATCCCATAGGAATCGCCCTGTTTGCATCAGAGATTATCGAAGGAACAACATCAAGTGCATCAGTGGTGTTGAACAAGTTTGGTAAGTCCTGCGGACAGTGCTTGGACTGCATTTGGCTGGCATTAAAACACTCAAAAGTGAACCAGTCGAACATCAATTAGAGGTAATGTCTGCAACATTCACGAATTGTCAAAACCCAGAGAGCAGTCACACAAATACAATATGAGAAGACCATTATCAAAAGACCCTATTGGACCGTGAGGAAGTAATAAAAATTAAAAATGCAAGAAGACACACAACACCGGGTATTCGCTAGTGGTCACCCACCTAACTACTAATCCAGCCCTCAGCGGCTTATTTAGGGGAGAGCGGACGGGATCCCAAGTTCTCCGCTGGGTATGGTCGTGTGTGACTAACTCCGAATATTCTGAACTATATTCTTCACACTTACATATACGCCACCTACCTTTTCACGTCCCCCAGATATCGGAATCACTTTCTCATTTCTTCGTTTCGATCGTTCTGAGGGCAGATTTCTCTCCCTACTATCATTGCGTAACGCCTCTTTTTAGCTTTTCTTATTATAGCATTTTCAATTTACGCCCAACCTTTACGAACCGAATTCGTCCTTACGACTGATTGGACCACGAGGCTCCCGCGAAATATATGGACATCTGTATGCAAATCTGCGTCGTTTGATGCTGAAATGCATAATACAGAAAGATTTTTTTTGAGGCAAATGAGATTCGATGTTCCGCTGAGATATTCGTTGCTATGAAGTACGAAAAGAAACTTGGGAAAGCCTCCGATTATTGAGTAGCCCTTGACATTCTCATCTCTGACAACCTATAGACTGTGTTCCCAGGATTGGGACAGTCTTTCCAGAAGAGGAAATGGTACAGTTCATCATTCCGAGACCATTCGTACATACGCCCAGAGAAAACGACAGACTCCAATCCGAGATCCTCACAAGAGCTTCTTAGTACTTACCAGATGACAACACTGAGTGGCGTTCAGCAACTCTCGAACTTGTATACATCCCACTGGAAATCAGGGGGAGTACACTGGTAAGCACGTTAGCCAAAGCCCTTATGTATGCATGCGCCTGAATCATGGGCAGTGTTCTATGGTCGACATACCGTGCACTCTTCACCAAAATCATATACTTGCTGAAAGTCCGTGTCATCATTCTCACAGGTATCAAGGTCCGTGTACAGATAAAGAATGCAGTTGTCCATGTTGCCAATTTCGAAGCCTTTGTGCTGTGCCGTGTTCTCAGGACAGTCCCGAGGTACTCGTCACCGGTTCCGGACTCTTGGGCTGACAGAGTAGTTTCACATTCAAAATCAGCACTAGATTTAATTATTATTTTGGCAACGAATATTTCAAGACACGGGTAGAACTCCAGCTGGTCCGATGTAGAATATATATCGTTCTAAACATGTTAGATAGTTGTTGAAGAAAGAGGACATACTAGATGACATACTAGATGACATACTAGATGACAAAGTCCCAAGTTTTACAGGCCAGCGGCGCCAACGCCAGCGTGAGTCCCAGCATCCTCCGCATCGTCATTATCGCCTTCATATGGGGTGATCTCTGGCTGAGCTGTGCTCTGCGGAAGCCTGAGTCGAATAATGTGGTTGTCGTTATGTGTAGGGTCTCCAACATTGTGGGTAGCGAGCATAAATGCTACAGCGGGCGTTCTTGAGCGTTTTCAGATCGATTTTGGAGGGAATGTCGATCCAGATGTCTCGTCCTGGTGGAACATCGACCATCGGAATGTTGATGAGATAGCGCATGGGGAAGGGCACGTCGGCTTCAAGGCCGGCAGCGTATTGCTTGAACACTACGTCTCGCCAAGTCTTGTTGAGACTCCGGGTCGTCATGTTGGTCCGCTTTTTAATCAATCGAGAGCTGAAAGACTCTAGCCTTTTATTCTTGATCGAATATAAACCTTCCAAGACTATTTCCCGTGCATTCAGGCCTAATGGGAACCTGGGCTTCTGCAAAGCTCGATGCGGCCGACGCTGGCTGTTGCCTGGCTCCTGAATCTGCTTGAGGTCAGGATCTTCAGCACGATGGGATCCTCTTCATCCTTACTTACCAGCAGAATGCGATATGTTCAGTCGCTTCTGTTTTCCAGGTCCAACGTGCTTCGACTGTCACGAATGAACTCGCGTGGCTGTTGTCAGCTGATGGTGCTGGAAGTGATGATCATATGCGGTCTGGCGGCACCTTGACGAATCAGTTTCCGCTTTGCCTATTACGTTTTGTCTTGATACTCGACTGGCAGACCGGTTGTGAATTGAAGGAGCTGGCGTATATGCCCAGCCGCTCAGCTGTGCGTGCTTCTTTTGCTTTTCAGAGCAGCGTCGCCAGGATGTGAGTGATTGTAAGACTTATCATCATTTGCAGTCGTCCGGCCTGTGGATCCTGCAGATCATTCGAACGCCCCCGCTACGGTCAAATCTCCCTTCTCTCGGCATACCAATTGCTTAGATTTCAAAACTTTTCACCGGCCCCTAGCGCTACACATAATCTCAGAGTGAATCCTCTCATAGGAGTATAGAAGCTATTAAGGGCTTTCTTTGCATATAAGACTTGTTTGATTTGAAGCTTTGTAGCTAGAGTAGCTATTGAAAGAGTCTTCCAGGACTGCATATCAAATGTATGTAAACTGTATTCTTTCCCTACTAGTAAATTCACTTATAAGCTAGTAAATCGGGATTTGCGAAAGGTTGGAGCTTGTGCACCTCACTCGCCGAATGCATGCTGAGGCCTGTTTGGCCATACGTCACTCTGAACTGGATGTGAGGGGGGTCACGATGTTTATTTGGCTGGCGTGGGCCCTCGTGATGGTGGTTTTGCCCACAAAGCTAGCTTTGTGCCCGTGAGCTACACCGCCATCTTGATACCCAGCGTCTCTAAAATCAGATAAATCAGTTGACAGAAGGAAAACAAGTGCATTTGTGACCCCCTATCCCCCCCCCCGTCCCCCTCGTTGTTTGTGTGATGATAGGGAGGTGGGTGGGTTAAAAACAGCTTGTGCTAGTGCGAGTTGACAGGAAACTCGTGATAGCTTCAGATTAGACCGTTGTGTTGCTTGTTGCTCAAAGACCCTCTTGCTGATCCATCTATTGCTTCCTTTCCTCTTTCTGGGGCACTGTTTATATACCCCCAGTGCTAGCCGTTTTCTTTGTGCTCTCAGTTACCGCATCCGGTGTGTCTGAAAGCAGCATTCCAACCGTTTCCGGGCCCAAACACCTCCATTTGAGATAGTACTCAGATGTTACTTCACCGCAGCTTCGGGCAAGTAAGGGGCAGTCAAAGTGTCACTACGTTGTAGTTGGGAGCAGACTCAGAAATCATTCCATGAACGCCACTTTTGAGAATATTCTCGAGAACCGGGTATCATCGTCCTGGAATTCGCAGGAACATCCATTCCACCAACAGAAAATCTTCGCCATGCCACGCCACGCAGATTCAAAAAAGAAATCGACCCAGCCCAGTTACCCTACCGGCCGTTCCATACTCATCATTTCGTCAAGTGGCTGGTAATATACAGATTCCAAGGGGTCTCGCCATGCTTGGAAATAGTGTGTGTGTGTGCCGTGGATCTGTGATTCTAGGCAGCAGGAGCAGTCGAAGACGGAGCGCCCAGGTCGACGTAGCCCTGCTCGTCGCCACTTCCAATGTCCAGACTACCAAAGCCAGCAGCGACTCCCTTAGCGTCGCTGGTCTTAGCAGCAGCAGCAGAGCCCTTGACCTCCTTGGCGGGCGGAGAGTCAAGACGCTCGAAGTAGCCGGCGGCGATCTTGGTGTTGAGCTTCGCGGCGTTGAGACGCGCCTCGCCGGGGGGCAGGACCACTTGGATGTAGGTGTTGGTGGTGAAAGTGCTGATGTAGAAGCTGAACAGCGTGCCGAGGGTCAGCTGCAGCTCTTTGAACTGGTCCGAGTTGCGCGAAGTGCCCGACCAGCTGGCCAGGCGATTCTTGAATGTCTTCATGACGTTTGACAAGCGCTCCTCGCGGTCCTTGTGCGGGTTGCGCAGAGCCTCTTCCGACTTCCAGGTGGATACAACCAGGAAGCTGGTGCGCTCGTACAGAAAGATCTCCTCAGCCTCGATCGCCTGGCCCAGAGCGCCCAGCTCCTTCTCTATGGTGGCGAGATTGGGGATAAGGTCGTGGATGATGCTGGACCAGGCCTTGTACAGCGACTGGTCCCAGATGGATGTCGCGAAGGGCTGGATGTCCATGGTACGCGGAACGGCGGGGTTGTTGGTGCTCGACGAGGACGCCATGTTCTGCAGGGCCTCAAGAGTCTTGTTGCGCACGAGGTGCACGCGCTCGTCGTACACGTCCTCCTTCATGTTGGGCATGATGAGGTCCATCTTGTGGACCAGGACGAAGACCTTGGCAGCGGGCGAGTACTGGGCCAGGGCAGAGACGATGGACACGTAGGTGGCCATGTCGCGGTCGACGTCGCGCGACTCGATGTCGAAGACGTAGATGAGCACGCCGACGGAGCTGAAGACGTGCGCGCGCTGCTGGTTGATGTAATTCTCCATGAAGGCCTCCTGGCCTCCGCAGTCCCACAGGTTGAGGGTCAAGTTGCCAAGGAACTTGACGTGGGAGAGATCCACGTCGATAGTTGCGCCTCTGTTGAGTTGATCAGCATGTGGATTGCGAGTGAAACTCAATTGTTGGTGACGCGGGTGGGATGAGGCTCTCGTAGCGCAGCCCACCTCGCAGGCTGTGCAAACGCGTTGGAAACGCGAAATTCCAGCTAGAAAATAGAGGAACTCAGGACTCACAGGCGCCTGGTGTCGACGGCAAGGTAATTGGAGAATATTATGCTCCTCATGCTGGACTTGCCCGAGCCACTCTTACCCATTAGGAGGACCTTTCTCTTCTTCGTCTTCTTGACCTCGGGCGCGTGGCCAGCCGCGTCACCAGCGTGGCCAGTGGCGTTGTCAGTTTGGTCGCGGAGATCCATCTCGCCGAAGGTTGACGAGTCGGTCGATGAAGATGAGGTTGAGGATGGATCGCCCGCATACTGGAGTTGCGTCCAGTGGAACGGTTGCCCGAGGGGGTGTTGAGCATCCATTGTGGCTGCTTGTGGCGCTGAGGCTGTATCGGGCTTAGCGCCGTGTGGCGTAACTAGCGTGGTGAGGGTCAAGATGAGGTATTGGAGTTGAAGATGCAGCAACCGCTTCTGGTCCCTGGAATGCTAGAGTGCATGTTAAAACCACGATCCCCTACTACATCACTTGGAAGTCCAGTCTTGCACTCCGTCTCAGTTCCTTTGTCGTTCCGAATCTGTCTTCAGGATTATCTATGTTCAAACTGCAGGCTCGGGTTCATGTCCACCATTGTTTTGAGGGTGCTTTTCTATAGTAAGTCAGGAGCAAGTTCATGTGTGACCAGCTGTTGTCCCCCAAATTCCGCTGTATGCAAGTACGCTGAAGAATTGGACCACAATACTTTATGGTTTGATGGACCATCTTGCGAAACTCTGTCCTCAGACATCCTGCAGAAGGAATCGTCAGCGTTTGTGCTTGTGCAATCTCATGAGCACATCTCTTTCAAACTTAGGAAGCATCCGTGGCAACTACCATTCCAGCGACTCTATGGAGGCCACATTGACATAGTTGGTTGTCCCAAAAGGAATTATCCCACAGAGTCCGCTTGTGGAATCCGTGGATCTAACGCTGCGATGAAGTGAGCCCCGGCTGCGAGGTTGCTCAACATCAGAGCCCCGAGCAACTCACTTTGTACGTATACGCCGCCGTTGCACCTTTTATCTTTTGCTGGAATTATGCGGCATTTTGTTACTTTCGCAACAGACACCTTCCCTCCACTGTCCATCCGCTTGTGCGTGTTCGTACACTTTCTTTCACGACCACGAATCCCGACCCTCCGTGCTGCCTCGTGCCCACGATGGCCAACACCAGCTCCAAGCTTCATTATGCTTACGACCGATTGACCTCGCCACGCTCGTTTCGAATTGTCAGGCTGCTCGACTCAAAAGACTTCGGTGCTCCTATTGAATGCAGCATCGAGGTGCACGAGTTGGTCGAGCAAATACATCCATCCTACGACGTCCTTAGCTACACATGGGGAGATCCAAGTCGAACGGTCACTACATTGGCCAATGGCTTACTCTTGAGAGTTACGCCAAATGTAGTTGATACCTTGCGGCATATAAGACGGCCTCGAACTACGCACAACGAGATTGACGAGAGATGGTGGATCGATATGATATGCATCAATCAAGACGATATAATGGAAAGAGGACAGCGAGTTGCACTTATGCGCGACATCTTTTACAACGCAAATCTGACCGTCGCATGGCTGGGACAAGCAGCAGATGGGAGTCACGACCTGATGAATCACATCAACAGCGACGTGAACACCCTGGGCGGGCCGAAAGCCAGCCGACATGCTTTCAAGGCCTGGGCTGAGAGCTCCGAGGGCAAATCAGCAATACGATCTTTCCAGACTCGGTCGTATTGGCAGAGGTCGTGGATAATTCAGGAAGTCTGCGTCTCCCAAAATGTTCTCCTTGTGTGTGGAGACAAGACAGCTCTGTGGAAAACTCTCGACATACAGCACAAGTGGCTGCGAACCTACCCATTGGCACATGACATACCGTATCTGAGGATTATTCGTCACTAATATCATAATACGAAGCTGAGTCTCAGCTTCCTCCTCTCTCGAAGCGCTTCTGCTCGATGCACAAATCCGAGAGACAAAGTCTGCTCGCTATTGGGTCTCGTTTCTAGCGGCCGGCACGCTGCAAGAATCGTCCCTGACTATACGCTGTCGCCATGCAATACCTACTCGACTGCAATACGGGCTGTTCACAAAGATCTTGACTTGAACGCCAAGCCATCTATCAGGCAGTGGGTCACGGCCAAAACGTTCAACGAGAAATTGTTCTTGATTATGAAAGAGGTAGAGAGACATGAGCACGACCCTCTCAACGAGTATGTTGATGAAATGCGTTCCGGCTGCGACGGAACTTCGTGCCAAATGCTGGATCTCTGCACTCGATTTTGTGGCATTGTTTCTCATTTGGATTGAGCTGCATCCATCTTCCGTCGAATAATAGCTCTCAAGGACAGGGCAGCATGCTCGCGCTTTGCAAGCTATACACCTTTCAAGCCTGACAGGTGCTGAGATCTTCTTGTCCCATCGAAAGCCAACTATCATAAGCAGGCAAGGCAAGGAAGAACCGGACTCGACCCAGATTTTGCTTTCACTCGTGCATGACCTTGTTGTCTATTAGCTTTATGTTGGACGCTGATGTCAGGAAACAGGCACCAGACCACATTTACTGGGTGAAGGAAGGATCTGTGGATGATATTCCACAACAGATATGCAGCATGCTGACACGGCTGCAAGTTGGCAAGGTGGAAGGGTATTGACTTGTGGTCTACCCATTGCCGCCATTCCAGGTTTCCCCACCGAAGTGAGGAGAAACTTGGAAGCTGAGGAGGGGCCTGAGGGGTCCAAACATATTCTGAGGTCAGCACCAAGCCGGGCCACAGTCGTCCGGACCGTCGTGGACAAAGACTTCAACATAACCGCACCAGCCGACCACAAAATCTGTAGCTTTCCACTCTTGGACGACTAATCAATGGTATTGCTTGTTACTTACCGGGAGATGATTCCCTGTCTCCACAACAGCCACTTCACAATTTCGGTTGTGTTGGTCATGAAGGATTTGCTACTTAGAGAATCACCTACAAGAAACTAGGCCTTATTTTGTGTTGATTTGCTTGTGGTATCAGCAAGTAATTTGAAGATGGCAGCTACTCAGCCTGCAGACTCTCCACTGCCGACCAAATTCAATGTGGGCGGGAAGACAGCCATCATTACCGGGGCCGGATCTGGTGTGTGGCCGGCCCGACTTTGACTTCATCATGCCATGGCTAACAACTCTGCAAAAGGCATCAACCTCTCATTCGCCTCGCTTCTCCTATTCTGCAAGTGCAACGTAGTCATTGCAGATCTCAGCCTCCGCCCAGAAGCAGAGCTACTGATTGCGCAGCACAACAATGTTGGCGAGGAGCCGCGAGCCATCTTTGTCAAGACAGACGTGACGTCGTGGCCCGCGCTGTCGAACATGTTTGACGTTGCGCTGAAGGAGTTTGGAGACGTGGAAATTGTCTGCCCTGGAGCTGGTGTGTATGAGCCCGAATGGTCTAACTTCTGGCTTCCCCCAGGCTCTGCTCAAAGCAGAGACGCAGCGGACGGGCAGCCAGGACACTACTCTCAGCTGGACATCAACCTCATGCATCCCATCCGTGCCACTCAGCTGGCGATGTCCCACTGGCTGCATCCACCACCAGGCAGCTCTGGAACGAGAGTCTCGCCCTCGAACCCAAAGCGAGTTGTGCACGTTGGTTCCATTGCAGGCTACTTGCCTGTCTTCAACGCGCCCCTCTATGGCGCAGCCAAATTCGGCGTCCACGGACTTGTGCGGAGTCTGGCGCCCCTCGAGGAGGCACACGGGATCCGCGTGACGGCCGTCGCGCCTGGTGTGGTGCGTACGCCGCTGTGGGAAGAGAATCCGGAGAAGTTGAAATATCTAGATCCGGAACGTGATGGATGGGTGACGCCTGAGGAGGTGGCGGTTGCGATGCTGCGCTGCTGCGAAGAAGAAGCCCTTGTGGGCGGGACGATACTGGAAGTCGGCAAGGACCATACACGCGTCGTGGGCTACTTGAATGATCCTGGTCCGAGTATGGACCCGAAGGATGGCATAGCGGTGAGAAATCCTCAGGAGGGCCACGCTATGGTGTGGAAATGGTTGGAGGATCGCAATATATGGGGACAACCGGCCAAAGATTAGTCTTCCCAAGGTTGCTCTGGTGGTCTCCTATCCAGGTCAAAGCAATCGGAATGTTGTGGATAGACTAGCTGGCATTCTGTATATTGCTCTCGTTTGCGTCTGCGATTCTATGCATAGTTGCGGTTTTAGCTGCTTGACCCCCCTTACTCTCTTCAACATATCAAGTCTCCCGAATGCACCAGTCCATACCTACCTCTCGACGTTGACGACCGTCAGTATCAAACATACATTTACTGACCGAGTACTCTAAAATCGATCTCGACGTTCCCGAATTCACAGGAGGCGACCGTTGTGACATTCGGGCTAACATCACCACGAGACCGACGTGCTCTGCCGATCGTCATCGCATTTCCCATGTGCGTGGAAGGACTATTTATGTCAGGGTTTCACGAACCGCTAGTAAATCCAGACAAAGTGTTGATACTTTTGGTGGTACTGCATTAATCTGCAGCTTGCCACATATTGCGGGGAAGTTACATCTCGGATCTCCAGCTGTAAATAATGGCACATACGTATGTATCGTCACCGGCACAAGTTGGAGGTGCAGAAGCCCCGCCAAAGACCACCAGACTCATACCTAGCGGCTACGCACACCTCTTCTCCCATGTTCCCTCGAATCCTCAGGTTCTGACGTGCTGGGCCACGACCCAAACGATCACTCTTCCGCGATCTTAAACCTTCACCTCCAACCTTCCATTTCCCCCTCTTCCTCCTTCTAACTCCCAATTGAGTGGCCGTAGTCCTCGCCGGTAAAAGATTATGTCTCGAGTCGTACATATCGTCCCCACATGTCTGGCGGTGATTACGATGGTGGCCAGTGGCGCCATATGTCAGACTGATTACTCACAATATGTGGTAGGTAAATCAAGTGCCCCGGCTCATGCCATATAAATAGCTAACAAATATTGCAGAATCCTTTTATTGGTGGCTCTGGACCGACTCCTGGAAAAGCTTGTACGTGATGATAGATATGCGGCACACTTTTTCCAGCTGACAGTGTACTCAGTCGGCGGCGGGGATATTTTTGTCGGAGGAGCCCTTCCTTTTGGGGTCACAAAACTAGGCCCAGACACATGGGAGCCTTTTGGTAAGGACTCTGTGCTGAACGGTGGCTGGACGCCCCAGGGAAATGTCACGGGCTTCAGTATGATGCACGAGAGTGGGACAGGAGGTGCTCCCAAATACGGCATTATCGCTCAAATGCCCTTGACCAACATTGCACCACCTGTGAACTTGCTGGACAATACCACCTACTGGCAGCGACGAGTTGGTGACGACGTTGCAACAGTCGGGTACTACAAGGCGGACTTGATTAACGGTGTCAAGGTCGAACTTTCGGCTGCGAGGCATTCCGGGATCCTGCAGTACACATTTCCTCCCGGTGACGAGAAGCACGTGCTGGTGGATCTCTCACACTATCTGCCGTCAGCAGGCGGTGGCTATACGAGCCAAGTCTACATCGGCGGAAGAATTGAAACCTCGGGCGAAGAGCCCAATGTACTGAAAGGGCATGCAACGTATGGTGCTGGATGGAATGAGGGAGCACCCTTCCAAGTCTTTTTCTGCACATATTTCGACTCGGATCCAAGCGGTCTCCAAATTTTTACAGGACGCAACACCGATCCAATGTCACGATTCCACAGTTACGATGGAGAAGGTCCTCCTCAGGCAATCTTGCAAAATCTTGCGTCTGGTGGCGGTGTCATAGACTCGGAGTCCACCCAGGGAGTGTTCCCCGGGAGTCGAGTCGGGGCTGTCCTATCTTGGGACGACAATACTGCGAACACGATCACGTCTGCGGTCGGAATTTCTTTTCTCAATGTGACTGACGCGTGCCAGATGGTCTCGAATGAGCTGAGTAGCCGGGCCTTGAACGATACCATCAATGCTGCCGTGGAGGAGTGGAACGAGGACGTGTTCAGCAAAGTCAAGGTTCCCACTGACGCCACTGCCAACACGACTAACTTGCGTTTACTGTACTCTTCGCTATATTTCATGCACCTGATGCCCTCGGATAGAACCGGACAAAATCCTCTGTGGCAGTCAGACGAGCCGTACTGGGACGACTTTTGTGAGCAGTCTCCCCAGGATCGTCATCTATAACTACCGGACGGTAATGACTGACATCAGCGTTCAATAGACACTATGTGGGACATCTTCCGCTGCACAGTTAGCCTTTACCACCTGATCCAGCCAGCCAGATATGTGGCCATGATCAGGTCCTTAATCGACATTTGGAGATATGAGGGCTTCATGCCAGATGGACGCAGTGGCAACTACAACGGCCTGGTTCAAGGCGGCAGCAACGCAGACAATGTACTAGCAGACGCATACGTTAAAGGCCTCGGCAGGAACAACGACGCATGGACAGGCTTGATCAATTGGACGGCGGGCTATCAGGCCATGCTAAAGGACGCCGAGGTGCAACCTTTCAACACGTTTAGCCCACTTGATCAAACTGGTAGTGTGAAGGAAGGTCGAGGGTCACTTTATGACTGGATTCCGCTTGGGTACGTCTCCAGCGACAAGAGCTCGAGGCCGATATCCAAGACGGTCGAGTATGCACTCAACGACTATGCTCTTAGCGTCGTTGCAGCTGGCGAGGGTACGGCCGAAGATGAGGAGAAGTACCTCAACCGCTCGGCCCAGTGGCAAAACATTTGGAATCCAGACATCCAACACAAGGGGTTCTCGGGGTTCCTTGCGCCCCGATTTGCGAATGGTAGCTGGAATTCGCTTGAAGACTACAACCCGGCCCTATGTGGGGGTTGCGAATGGGATGCCATCAGCTATGAAGCAGTTCCGTTTGAGTACAGCTTTGTTGTCCCACATGACATGGACACCCTCATTGAATTCATGGGCGGCCAAGCCGAGTTCGAACGGAGACTCGACTATATCGTGAGTCTCTCTTTCTTGTGATACGTCCTGGTGTTGGAATCGCCCTGGTCCGTTGGGCGACAGAGACTGACATATCGGAATGTCCAAGTTCGTACCCGGTACTACGGAGCAAGATCTAGAAGAAAATGGAGCCGGTATCACTACCATCATGAATATTGGGTGGGTTTCTCGGTTTTACCCCCATCCCCGTCGAGCTGATGTTGATGTATGTCTTTGCAGCAATGAGCCGGATTTTCAGACTCCATATCTCTACCACGCCGTCAACAAGCAGTACAAGTCAGTCAACCAAACACGCGCACTAGCAAATCAATTCTTTCACGACGCGCAGTACGGCGTTCCTGGGAACAGCGATGCGGGCTCACTCAACTCGTGGCTGATCTGGCAGATGCTCGGTCTGTATCCCATTGTGACGCAGCCTGTGTATCTGCTCGGGTCTCCCTGGTTTGACGACATCAATATGACCATCAACGGCGATAAAAACCTCTGGATCAGAAGCTATGGTGCTAGTGACCCTGCGGCTCTAGGACAGTCTGACTACTTCGTACAGAGCGTGAAGATCAATGGTCAGGCATGGACCAAGAACTGGTTCTCTCATGAGGACATCATGGTTGAAGGCGGGACTATCGAATTCTGGGTCGGCGAGAATATGACACAGGTGAGTTCACTCGCGAGTCACCGAACTTCTTCGACTTCAACCCACGAAGTGTCTCGAAGGGTACATGACGGAGTACTCGCGAAATAAATTCTCAGAAAGGCCCGGAATTATGTGAAAAATGACTGACCACGAAGTTCTTAGTGGGAAACTGGCGAGGCGCCCCCCAGCCCTGCCCATCGTGTTCTAAAATAGGTGCACTGTTTTCGCCTTCAACGGAGAGGCGGGTCCATAGATGCAGGAACCTGATACTTTTCAAACATTATGCTCATTCTATTTTACAAGTGCCATGCCGCATTGTCTCACGAACGACCATGCCCACTCCCGTAGGTGAATACCCTGTCAGCGATGTTCCCATGTGCAATTATCCCGCAGGGGATGTTCCCGCATTCGACTTCTCCACAAAAGACCATCCCACCGACGATCATACGTAAGTTGATGAGTCTAGGAAAGCCAGCAGCGTTTTGATCTTGGGGAGGGGGGTTGATTTCGCTACCCCACGTCCCATGAAATTTTCTGTCGAATACAATTTTCAGGCAGAGTAGATTGGAAGTGCATTTTCAGTTGAGAATTATGTCTTGTCTGTGCAAAATAGAACGCACATTTGGTAAAATTGAGATGTAGGTAATGGTGTTGCAGTGTGTGGTGGAGGTGTTAAGCGCACAGATCAATGCCTGGTGATGGGAGCTGCATTGTGAACAAGCCGTTGGACAACGAATTTGATTTTGCTTGTTGATCATAGTACACTGAATTAAAATGGTTTAGGGCTGTCTTTGAGCACCAAAACTAATATTCTAAAGTTTCGTACCTGTCATGCAGACCCTTAGTATACATTCACAAATCAAGCACGGGCATAAGCCAACATCATTACCTTTCATGATCTTCAAGAGCAACTCTGCAAGAGTCACCAAAAAAAAAGGCCAAGGAAACAGAATGATGGAGCAAAAGATGAAAAAGTTGGTCCTGGCCGCGATTCGAACGCGGGACCTCGCGCATTATGGAACAGAGAATCTATTACCCTAAGCGTGAATCATACCCCTAGACCACCAGGACAGCTTAGAAGCTATGGACCAATTGTTGAATTTTCCAGAATTTGCGCATACATATACATAAAATCTTTCCCTAAGCTGGCAATGTCTAAGTCGTACTCACGGACGCCCCCACTAAGGAAGCGTCAACTTCTGCGCGGTCACACTCGCGCTTGGTAGCTACAATACGAAGCTGAATATGTTTATAAATATAATCCGCCCTTTCATGTCAACCTGAAGCAAAGGTTGGTCAACATACTCATAAGGTTAGAATATGAAGACGCCATTTCCTAGTCGTTAACTTACCAAACAAAGGGTCGGCATTGATACGTTTGATCGGGCCGCAAGAAAGTGCTATAGGCTAGAACTTTGTTGAATATAGAACGGGAATTGATTATACATTTCGAATTCCTTCGTCTTCGGTTCTGGAGCCCATGCGAATTTCAGCCAACGATGAAATCCCGGATTTCGACGGCTGTCTAGTAATTAAAATGTAGATTCCACTAGAGCCTTGTGACCCACTAATCGTTATTCATTCGTGTCTCCGCAAAACACAGCGGTCAACGACGAGCCGTTTCGCCATTGCATTCGCATCTAAAGCCCATCGGATTTTTTTGAGCACCAAAGAGAAGAGGGCGCGGGGTATTGGCCAGGCCATGGTTGTGTGGATCCTGGGGCACCTGAAATATCAGGCAAATCGGGCTCTCAGGCACCCTTTCCTTCATATAAATAGCTACTCTCTACAGACAGTTATTTCGTCTATTCCTCTACAGTTCAACTTTACACACAACAACTAGGACCCACAGTTGTCCCTGGAGGCCAGAGAGTCGTGGTTGGATGTATAGAACGCATTGGAGAGTACTAAGTAACCAGGGAAAATCTCTCTGCGTAGTTAGCTCCCGCAGTCTTTGCTTTGCGAAGCAAACCAAAGCCTGCCAGACACAGTCAATATTACCATCATTGTCGGTTGGCTGTATGCCGTACGGTTCGAACGGGGGGGTGGCACCATATAAATTACTAGTGCTTAAGAGAGAAGAAGAGAGAGGAAGAGAAGGCTGGCTCTCGTGCCCATACGTATTTGTATGGGTCCGTGAGCCAAGTACCTCGGTCCCTCTCTCGGCTATACTAGCTATATCAACAATCATTATCATTTTCTCCTCGATTGTACGAAGTGGGAGAGATACTCACCATGATTTCCATAACAACCCAGATCAACGCGTATTCTTTGCTTTCAAAAGAGGGCAGCATGTGCGCTCCCCTTATATCGACGCTTCGAGAGATGGGGAGAAGACGTCGCGGGAAAAGACGGTGAAGGACGTGCACGATTGGTACATCTCACGGTACGCTCGCAATTCATTCAAAGATCTTGCGACAGTGTCTTTAGATATGTGTTACTGACAAGAAGTTTAGTATTGAATTATCCAGGGAGTTCCACACAACTGCTTACCACATCGTTGGATTGAAAGAAAACAAGCTCAGCTGCAGACATGGCTTGGTCGAGGTGGGAATGGTGCATGCTGTTCGAGTACGTGAGTAAGTCATGCCGAAATCCAAAATATTGGAATACATAGACTTGATGGCCGCCGTTAGGATTAGCAGGATGGCGAGCAAAATTGTTGGTGCTTGCGTGTAAGACCATTGGCTTATTAAATTGCGACTTAGGTCTTCGAGCTTTCCACTCTATGCGAGAAGTTCACGGCTTTTGAGACCTTGGGATGCTTCAAAAACCGAATTTCATTCTCGGCATGATAACACAATGTATATTGAGAGTATAATGGTTCAGCTCTAGATAATGACTGGAAATAGTGTATGGTAGGCCTCATTGAGAGATAATACCAAGACGAATTCGCAAAAGCGTATTACTTCCAGAGACAATGCCTGATACTGAGGCCGACTCTCTGGCTTGAGCAACACTAAAGATGGAGTGCCATCAGTAGCTTTCCTCTGAGGACTATGTGTACTCTCATGGCAATGACAGGAATAAGTCGAGCAATTTCGGGTAGTTGGGCGTGCCGAGGCCAGTGGATGGATCCCATCCCTCGACCGCCTCAAAGCCAAGTGTCCCACAACCAGGATTGCTTCCATTGACAACTACGTCGTCACGTTAGTACAAGTCTGTCCCGTAATACAGAGTGTAAGGCTGTATAACGTACTATCATTAAGAACCTGAGGATTCTGGTAGAGCACAGGATTGATAAATCCAACAGGAGTCTTGTTGACAGCTATCCGTTCCTCGTTGATACGATTGATCTAGAGAGATTTAGTTGATACACCGTGGGCATGTTGGCAGACATCATTTTCAGACTCACAATCGCCGCAAAAATAGGCGTGCTCGCTGAAGTCCCACCGGATAGTCCAAACTCTCCACCAACGTAGACCGCAATGTTGTCACCATTAGCTGACACGTCAGGGATTCCACGACCGATGCGGTTGTAAACGCCTCCAGTGTTTCCTGCGAGCGCTGTAACGTTGGGCAACGCAGGATTGGGCTCATCAGGTGCCAGCGCGCTATAGTATGGGTATCCAGGGTCATGGTCCGCGAAGAATGTTGCCACCGCAGCGGCCTGGTAGTCCGGCACGCCGAAGACGTTGCTGAAGCCGCCACCAGAGGAGTAGTTGACCGAGTAGGGATAACCTGCTGGATCGTAGACAGCACTCTCGTTGTCGTAGACAGTGTAGCCCGAGTACACTTTCGTGGCGCCGACGTTGGTCACCCAAGGGCAGTTGTTGGGCCATGTAGGGTTGAAGATGTCGAGGTCAGGTCCGAGACAGCCGGTGGGGCCATCGTCGCCGTAGGGCTCTGGATAATTACTCACGCCAGAATCGCCCGATGCAAAAAGGAACGAGACGCCTTGCAGGCCAAGCTTGAGGTACTCATTGCACTGGCGTTTCTGATACGCAGTAGGCACGTCTGCTTCCTGCCCTCCGTATGAAAAGGAAATGACGTTGGGCGGGCTGTACACGCCGCACTGGAGGGTGCCGTTGTAGCCTGTGCCGTCAGGCTGAGGGTCTGGGTACGTCGGGTCGATTCCCGGTGCGTTGCCAGTCTCATTGAAGGCGGTGTAGGTGCAGTAGGACCCGTCAATGGCGTCAAGGAGCGTGTTGAATCCCCACGTATATGTGTCATTGGCCCAGGTCTGGTAGTGGATGTCGTCCACGTTCCAGACGGTGATAGTTTGCGGGTACACGATAGGGTAGGCGAGCTCTAGGTCAAGCATAGACTCTCCGCCGGCATCTGTGAGATTTGTTGTAGTTGCTACTCCGCCGTCAATTTCAACGTTGGCAGGGTGCGTGCCACTGGGTATCTGCGGGGTGAAGTTCGCGTAGAAAAGGTCAAGGTCTTCTTGGTCCCAGTACTGCAACTCAGCCTCGAATATTCCCATCGAGTTCGAAGGGTCCGAGAGGGATCCTGGTGGAATTTGATACAACGCAGCCACACAAGCGGGCGTGATGGCGACATCACAGGTGCTGAGGCTATCATTGCTGGCAGCGAGCTGCAGCTGCTTGAGAAGCTGACTCGAGCCTTGCTTCTGCATCTTGAAAGGAGCTCTGGCGTGCTTGTTGGGTCTGGACTTCAGAGTCATCCTCCGCTTCAGCTCATCAGTTGCTGCCGCATCACCACCGACAGGCGCCATCAGCTTGACCCCGGGTGTGATATAGTCGATATGATCCTGGATAGCGGCCGGAACGTGGTACTTGTCGCACGCTGGCAATACTCCTCCAGTTCTGACATCGTGGTACTCATAATATTCGGTGTCAAGAAGCGACTCGACTTTCGATGCAGGAGCGTCAAACGCAAGCCAGGCCTTATTATCTGATTGTATCACCCCATGAATGATACCATGGGCAGCGAGCCAGGCTCTGATTTCTTGCACAGCCTGCTCGCTAGGCTTGAAAGCTTCTATCACCTGGTCTGATGTCCATAGCTGGCCATAATTAGCTGAAGACGGATGTGAGATGTCCAGGAGACGCTCCTCGGCACGCTCCAAGTTTTGTGTCAAGCCAATCCTAACAGGCAGAGTCTTGGTTGAGGACACTCGACTGCGTTTTATCCATCGTGGACTTGTTGTTGGGCGCTCTTCGTGGACAGCATAGTTATCTGCTTCTAATATCAGTCGGCATGCTCATCATCTGCATTTTGTTTCCGCACCAACCTCGATGAAATTTATTGGTGGCCGCTACCAGAGTAGCGCCAAAGCAAAATACGACACTGATCCTCATGGTATTGAGTAGTCAGCTGGGACTGGAGACGACACCAAGTACCTGGACAAATTAGAAAATTTGATAATAGCGTGGATTACCTAGGCATATCTGAAAGACAGATGCCAAGCCCTCTTTTTATAGTATTGTCGAACTCCTGGTACACAAGCTTTTTGCCAGGATCGGGCATGTCACGATCGACGGCTGCATATATTCGTCATTAATCAAATCTGCGGACGACCTGCCTATTCGGGGAAGTGCATCTCTACCAAGGTAGGTGCAGCAAAGCATATAGAGGGGCCTTTCCTCAATACCTAGTTATTTACTAACCCGCTAACGTAGTGGATTTGTTCCACAAAGGTCGTTCCATCTACTCATGCTCAGTTGTGGCATTACGGTGTATATTCACAGACACTTGTCTAACCAATGATCACTTTCCAGACTTCCGACAATGCCACCTCAACTCACTGCAGGAAGTGGGTTCGGGCCTCCAAGCTTCGCATGATGTGGATTATCAGTGGAGTCATCTTGATGGCTGCTCGGGTGAGAGTGCCGTCTGCAGTACCCAGACATCAAGGGTCCAGAAGTTTGGAATTCACTCAGCGGCATCGCTGGTTAAGGTAAAACAAAGTAACAAGTTGTATATGAAATAGCTTGTGCCCAAGATAGTTTCCGGTCACAAGATCCGGACATCACCACCCCAGGGCAGAAAAGCTGCCTGGGCGCCTAGATATTATGGCGAGCAAAGCTTCAACGATGTCCTTTACCGGTGTCGTCCTTTCTCTTGGTTGCTTTGGCGTTGTCCGTGCCCTTCTCGTCTGATTCGACCGAAGACTTGCGCTTCAGACCTAGCGAGGACTGAGGAAGTGCTGGGGAGGCAGCTTGCGGTGCCGGCTCAAAATTGGTGCCCATCATGTGAATAGCTTTCTCAGTGAAGCTAGTTTCCCACTGCTTCAAACCGAGTTCATAATCCGAGAAATATTTTGTCAATTGAAAGGTATAGGGTGGCTGCGTCGAGTTCGAGTTCATTTGAAGGCGGTTCGAGAATCCCGAGTACACTCGTCTTGTTTGCGTAATCAAGTGCTCGACGTCTTCCTTGTAATGCGGGCACAGCTCGAGGTTCTGGCAATCAGGGGCCTTCAAAAAGCTGTTGATTTGTTCGCAGTCTGAACAAGCACAATCCAGGGTTTCCTTCATGATCATACTTGGGTGTACGGGTTTTGGCCCGACAAAGCGGCCTTCTATTTGCTCGACCAGCCTGGCACGCATGGCGTTGCAAGCCAGTCGGTCTCTTGGCATGTGCCGACTCTCCAATATCTGGGTCAAAGACTGTACGTATGTTTCCAGAGAAGTGATAATGAGCGACAGCACCATCTTTGTGGCTTCCGTCATGACTTTACTTGTTAGTAATAAGGCTTCGTCTTGTAAATCCAATTCAAGCAGATCATCATGCAGCTGGGCCAGCTGCACTGGGGTGATCGTCAGGACGTGATCATAAGCTGTACGCCTCTGCCACCAGTCCTTTCGGACAGACTAATGTTCTCCTGCGTTGTCCCTTGAGACGGTTCAATAGGAATCTGCTTGGTATTTCTGGGCGTGAAGCATGTTGGGGATCAACAACTTGTGTATGTTTGTCGCCGCCTCCAAAGTGTTGAAATACGTACTGGTCATCACTGTGAGCTTTGACCTTTTCAGGTCAGCTGATAGCTAGATCCAAGACTAGCTACGTGCTTGATGAGAGGATTTTATCTAGCTATAAACAGTGGGTGCTCCCGTGAGGAGCCTGTAGCTAGAACCTCTGAAGCAACCGCCTTTACCCACATCTTCTACACAAAGGGACATGGCCTTCCTTGGCTTTCTCGAAGAGCTCGGTGCAGAATGGAGCAATCATCTTGGGTATATGCGTGTGATTCCGCATGACAGTCATGAGTCTACCAAGGCAGAGACAAAAGCTAAAGTCAATTGGAGAAGTAGTAGAGTTCTCAACTCATTCAGTCTAAAGTCAAGCTGGACGCTGCATGGCCAGATCAATCAGGATCGGCAAAATACCATAGACATTCCCGAGAGGCAGTCCGAGAAACCTCAGAGTCTGTTGCGTGGCCGAAGCATGCAACTCCTCCTCGTCGGCACTTGGTGCCTCGGGGTGGAGAATCTGCTCAAGGCCATCGAAGCGGGTTTTGAGATCCGCACAGGCCCCCATTGCCGCCTCAAGGCTACCTCGGGTGTTAGCCACATCACGAGCAGATCGTTCATTTCGTGTTCCTACCATGGCCGCACATTTTCGAACCCCCTTTCTTCCACGACACACTGTAGCTTGTCCAGTGCCACACTCGCAACGTCTGGGTTTGCTTGCCGCAGTGCAACGTCAAGGTCTTGGAAATATCCGAACTCCAGGCAGGTGTCTAATAGACTGGCGGTTAAGCTATTCGAGTAAACACCTTCTGGACCTTGTGGCTCTGAGGAAAACACAAGTTCATATATTCGAGCTGCGTCAAAGAAGAAAGCACCCTCGGGGTCGTTCTCAAACTCGGTCTTGAAATCTTTGAAATGATCCGTGATGAAACTCTCTTTGTTGTGTCCTTCTCCAGCGGTTGAGGGTACCGAGTCCAACTGCAAGTCCACATAATGGCGTCGGGGCACGATTAACAACACCTAGATCAGTCAGTACAAGGTACTTATGTCACCACTGCGGCATAACTACTGACACAGTCGTTGAACCACTACGTCTTGTTGACCCCCATGTTTCCAGTGATCTCTTTGTGAATATGATCTGGCTCCTGGTTCCATGGGTCTGTTCTTGCGATGGCAGTTCTGGGAACAGGACCATTCTCGAACACTGGCGCACCACTCAGTTCCATCACGTGGGTCAAGTTGATGTCCTCATGGAAGAAGTCGGCTGACTCTTCATGATCAGCTTCTTCATCCTTCCCGTTAGACTCAATAGACCTTTGCACTAGAGCAAGATATCATAAGATGTCCATGCCAGTGGTCGCCTCAGACACGCACAGGACTCGAGCAAGATCTGGTGCCTTGAGGTGATCCTGACACAGATATGCGACAGTGTACTCGTGAGCCAAGGGGTACGCTAGGTATGGTGGGAGGGTATCGTTCGTCTACACAGCATCTTGCCACGAATGCAAGGTCTGCCTCAAGGCGTTCTTGTCGTCGTCTTCGGGAGTTAATTTGGTCACATTTGGTGCCTGACCCCGTCCTTGGAACACAAGATTATAGGTGAGGACGACCCAGTAGCCACTGACTACCGGTTTGACTTCATGCAAGACATCGGACTACCAACCTAGATAAAAGCAGGTCCATTCTGACGTCGGTGCTGTTGCAATTTTTGTGCTGTCACCATTGAAGCTGACGACGACATTGCCACCCTCATGAATGCTTGGCAAACAGATGACGAGCGTCGCAGAAATTCCAGGAGCCTTCTCGGAGTCCTTGTGCGGTTTAAACATTGCCCCTTCCTCATAAATCAGCAGCTTGTACAGCTCTACACGTACATTGCCGGGATCCACCAGCGACGCCGAGTTGAGTACAAACATCTTGAAGAATCTGTGCGTCCTGTTCTGGCCACGCCGGATATACGAAAGAGATGCAATGTGTGTCGATCTCCCCGCTTCGTCGCACGTTGGTGTCGAGGATGGTTGCCTCGCCTTTTCCAAACGGGGACTGGTGACTCGTCTCGATCAACACGCGAACGTCTCTTTCGTATAGAGGTAAATCAAGTTTTCCTTGGCCTGAGATTTCCAGACCAGGGTCAACTTCGTCTTCCACATGGCCCTGAGCGAAGAAAGTTCCAATGCACTCGATAGCGTCCACCTTGGTCTCAAGTGTTACTCGCAGCTCGTCGGCTGAGATAGTGGACATTGTGTCCACGGATTTACACATGTATCGGACAGCGCGTTCGGGAAAATAACTTCTGGAATGACCTCTCTGGAATACTCGCCGCTGTGGAGGCCTCTTGTGGGATAGTCACCCCTAGATAGTCTGATTGCCTCCTGGAGGGTTCCGGGAGGACGGCCTCTGGGACTGTGGCCTTCGAAAGTTGCCTGTAAGATTTGTGGTCAACCCGATATTTGCCTGGGTGTGCCCGGCTTCCAGATTTCTGGCAATGCAAGAGTGACTGCGTTGAAGCAAGACATTCGATCAACTTCAGCACCGGCACGCAAGCAATAATGAAAGAAGAAACCGGCTCCCTGGTGAGTGTCGCATTTGCGCGAGCTTACGCCGCCTGTGCTGCAACTCGTATCTCAGTGTTCAGACATCGATGGAAGGAAGGTGAGGTCGTAATGCTGACATAAGCGGATACTTGCCGCGTAAATGCAGCCCCTGCTGCAAACCCCCTCTTCCCAACGACATGTGCATCACAAGTGAATACTTACCGCTTTCGAAGGTGTCGTTATACCTTCAATGGTCTTTGACAATGACCTTCTCGGTGCTCGGAAAGGTCATAAACACTTGATGAGCCTCATTCGAGGGGCAGCCTGCTAGTCACAGGGGCAATCCAGACATGAGACTTCGATAGTTTGAGCCCCGTCTACGCGCTCAGATTGCGTACCTCCGTCAGCTGCGTACACAGACACGACAGTAAACAGCACAACACTTTTACCTAAAACCAGTGGCCATAGTCACCCAGCCGTTGTTACATCAATCGTCACGATGTCATCTTTCCAGGAGACTGGCGAGTGCCAGTCGGCCCAGGAAGAAGCGCCTCGCACAATACATGAGGGGTGCGTCACCAAGACCACGAAGAATGAAGCTGGACATGGCCTTCAAACTCGCTTGCGCACTCTTGTTTGCATCACCCACGCTTTCGGCACAGTTTTCCGGATGCACACAAGGATGTGGAGGATGGCGGCAACCATGACGGGAGATCGGCTCGCACCTCGCCAGGTCTCCTAACTGAATCTTCTCCTTCCAGAGCATTTTCCCAGGGGTGCTTGACACTAGTTGTCATGGCTAGTTGAGCCGCAATGCTTGTTCCGACTTCCTCAACGCCCTCACCCCACGCAGCCGCTGGGCGCGTGGTGCCCCTGACAGCCTCGAAACTATGCACCCGGTGGAGCCTGGGGGATCTCCAAAACACTTGAAGATCACGAACAAGTCCTCGAATGGGCGACTTGTTTCTCTCTTGGCACTAAACATAATCACTTCCCACTTTACCAAGCCTCTCGTTCGTCCGCTCGAATAAACATCGTCGTCTTTGAGACACCATGCAAGGACGAGTACACGTCTCCTAGCCGCTCGCCAGCTTCATCTCGTCTCAACAATGTTTGTGGTCAGGGTTGACCGTCTGAAATGTTGGGTTTGTTATCTACTATGGACGAAAGGGGCATCTTGATCGGGGTCATCAGGACGGTATCAACTCATGCAACGGAGCAGCTCCATGAGGGTATCTGGGGGTCTAGACGGCTGTAGTGGTAGTCGACGAGGAGTATATAGTACAGCCACAAACCTTCCTCAGGGACGATCAATTCATCATCAGCATCATCACCAGCAGCATTCACTTCAACCAGCGTTCACTTCTAGTCACGATTGATTCGTGTCCGTTCTGTCTTTTACTCTAAACTTTGTCTTTCGACCACATACAATCTTTTCCACTTAACCATCCAACGTCCACAAATCCACAAACATGTCCTTCCACATCAAGACCATCATTCTCGCCCTCGCGGCCTCCCCTCTCGTCGCCGCCCACGGCAAGATCGCAGCAGTCACAGGTGACGCCGGTGGCAACGGTACCGCCCTTGGCATCAAGGGCGCCGTGGTCCCCGGCTCCGGCCCCAACTACAAGACCGAGGTCGACACGACCGTCTTCTGGTCCAAGGACATCGCCACCGACCAAGACATCGGCTTCACCGAGGGCGGCTCCGGCAACAACCAGCTCACAGATCTCGTCGACACCATGAGTCTCAGCGGCAACACCCTAGCGCAGGTCAGCAGCGGCGGCTCCGTCAGTGGCACCTACCACGTCGTGACCGACGACGGCTGCGGTCCTATCGAAGCACTCATCGATACATCTGCCAGCGCTAAGTGGAGCACCGCGTCGAAGGCTACCGTCTCGACCGACATGCCCGGCACCGATGGAAACTGCCCTTCGAGCCTGAGTAATGACAGCGGGAACCAGAACAAGATCAAGCGCATGACGACGCGTGCGCTGGTCAAGATGGGGCTCATTGCCAAGCGGGCAGATAATGTCAACAAGGACTACAGTTTTTCGGTCGCCATTCCTGCCGGGGCGCTCTGCACCGGCACCATTGGCGACCAGTCCAACCTGTGTCTGGTCAAGATGTCCAACAACAACGCTAATGGGCCTTTCGGTGGTGTTTTTGCTGTTCAGATGGGCGGCAACGCGACGACTCGTCGGGTCATGCGGTCTTTCCGTGTGTGATTTGGTCTCGGCATGGACTTTAGTCTGCAGCTGTGACCCATGGGCGGGACTCGCGGAGCTTTGGACCAGATGAGGGTGGTGGTGCTGGTGCTGGTGATGATGAGATGCACGACAATTAGCACTAGAGCTTATACTGTAGAACGAGCACTTGAGAAATGTATCATGAACTTATAACCGACTTTCACGCATGGAATTGAAGGTGCCCGGAGAGCATGGTCTGCGACGAGATACTTTTACTGTTGCACTGGATAGCCTCGTCTCCACGGCAGTTTCGTAAGACAGCTTGGAAGCAAGCACGGTTGTCCATCTCTGCCAGTCAGTATAAGGTCTTTGAAAATAATGGCATTGCTCTTCAGCCGGCTCCCACCAGCAAATTTGGCCCTGAGGCCAAGGATTTCAAGAACAAAGCCGGCCCCATCACGGCCAGAATCGTGAATTTCCTCGGTTTCTGTCGACAGATCGATCAACAGCTGACTCTACGTTTAGAAGCTGAGCAGACGCAAGCGCCAGCGTAGGGAGACCCTGGCCAGGGAGGAAGAAGCAGAGGCCGCGACATATATATATATATAAAAGGTGGGACATGTACTCAAAGGAAAAGAAAAAGAAGGAGAAGGGTACCATGGCTAGCAAAGAAGCACCTCGGCCATCCCATTCGTCCTGGGTGAAGTGACTGACACCTGTTGATCTTTTGGCGACCCTTCCAAAGCTGCTTATCCGAAAGCAGGCGACCTGCAAGTGATTAGTTTACAGGCGACTATCCCACAAGTTACTGCCCCAAAGACTATTATTTCAAAGTCAAGCAGCCTCGGGGCTAGAGGCAGGAGGAAAGAAGTGACGTTGAAAGTGTGGACGACATTTCAGGGGTGCCCTTGCTCCCCTGGCTGGTGCTGCAGTGGCTGAGTGTTGGTTACTCCATTTTCCTGCAGCTCGCTTGCTTTGCTTCTCAATAGATCCAACACCAAGACGTCGCGCGCGCAGCCGCTCGGTTCCCTGAATTCACTTACGGTATGCTTTCAATGTATTGACGCCTATCAGGCAAGATGGCCAGGCCCATAGATAAAGGTCTATCTAGCTCGATGTGGGCCTCGTCAGGCCGTTCATATCGTTTCAACAAGACAACGACGACAACGACACAAACACAGACATCCGCCGCCTATGCCATACCGCCACCCGCACGAGCTCCACAAGGTTACTCGCCCTCGCCTGTGAGCAATGGAACACCAACAGTCAACCACCAGATTGACTTCCAGTCGGCCCTCGCCCGCGTTCCGACCCCATGGGCCGAGCTCGCGCGCTACACCAAGATCGTTCGTCGGCTGAAATGGAAGCTACCCCTACTCGCGTACGGATACAACGCCGCCACCGACGTATCATTCACCCTCGAGCAAAGAGCGGAGTCGGAGCTGATGTTTAAGATCGATTGGTTCGAGTTCTACATGCTGATTGAGCGTGCCCTGGTCCATCTGCTCGGCGTCTTTGGGATTAAGATCACAGGGGCTCTGAGCAGAGCTACTAGCACTCCTAGGCACGAGGGATGGCAACAGAGCGACCACCGCTTCCACGCGAACGTGCTGGAAGCTCTGGACGACTACCGAAACCCGCTGCACGAGGCTCTAGGAGGCACAGGCGACGCTCGATCGTCGCTTGCGCGGGCCAAGGAACGTGGGTACTGGTCCTCCATGCTTGCGAAACGGGACGCGAGCTGACATACGAGCTACAGTGCGGAACCGATGGAAGAATGCTGACGAGCCCGATGCCATGTTGGCCGCGAAGCTGCCCAACGGCTACAGGAACACACGCCCGCTCGAGGAATATGATCTAGAGCGCACGCTGGAGGCCATCTTCGCAGGCTTTGACTGTGGCTTTAGGATTGCCGAGCAGTACGTTACCCAAGTGCAAGCCGTCGCGGCTGAGCGTGGTGTGTCCCATAATGTGGACATGGATCAGCCGGACGAGTGGGAGTTCATGACCGATGCGATGGACTGGGAGGCTGTGTAGCTTGTTTACTACTGAGGTATGCGTGCACTGGCGTTAGGTGGCAGACTGACTTTATGATACCCTAGAGCCGTCACAGGCATCCTTTCTGCAATAAGTACATCTCTTTGATCGCGGTTTGTTTCGGCGGTTCCAAGTTCGTGATATTTAACAATTCCTTGCGTTCCCCCTTCCACGAACTTGTGGGTTGCGTCATTCCCTGTGGCATATTCGTCTATTGTACAGTCGCCTGTGGCATCTTCGCTTCTGGAATACCCACTATGGGATTCTCCTTGCGGGGCTCTTTCCACGGGACTTCCTCTCCGGGATGAACTGCCTGAGGACGGGACGTTAGGTCTGTAAAGAAGCCGATTGCGGGTAATGTTGTGGGGCTGGTGAGAACGGACTCACGGGAGCCGGCTTGTTGGGGGACAGAGAGTGACCCCATCTCCGTAAGTTGGTTATACCTCAAATGCTCTTCCTGTTCGTGTCCTGCGAATAGTCTTTGTCCTGGAGCTGCAGCTAGTTCGGCTTCAGTAGAAGGATTGGGTTAAATAAGATACCTCGCATCTACAAGCTGTGAAAGAGATGTGATTATTCAGGCCCTGACAGGCTCCCGATGATCGAAGCCGGGAACTCGACGGCATCTTCCACCATGAAGCACGAGGCAAAAGGAACGCAGGCACACGGGCCTAAAGACGATGTGTACGATTGATCGTATTGGCCCAGAAGAGAGCCTCCGACGGTCTCCGGCACCTTCCTTCAAATATCGCCAAATCACATGGGCTTGAAGATGGCGCCAACTGCATTTGAAGCCTTGTAGAAGTGGTATTTCAATAACTATTACGCAACAATGGCTGACACATGAGACAGACTGACTTTGATTTCAGATGTCAGAATGTTTAGACACTTCTGGAAAGTGTCAAAGCGTACTACTAGCGTGGCATCCTATGGAAGACAGAAGAAAGCTTTTCGCATGGAAGCCTACATTACCTAGTAGTATTGAATGAATATGACTTGTTCGAGTGAGCTTTACTTCATACCATATTTGATTCAACAGGGAATTGGTTCGAAGGACACACTTTCACAAAAGGCAAAATCGTTAGAGGTTGATGTTTCATCTCGTGCCTGCTTTTTGAGCGACTCCCTCCTTCCTCATGCCACTTGCCCCCACCCAGCCCTACAGGTACTAAGCACCTAACCCAACACTGTAACTTCAGTCTTGCTGTTTCTCACCCAAACCTTGAAGCTCACCATTTGCAGCTCCATCATTCCATCTTGTGACTGTCGCCATTCATTGCGCAGCATCAGTCAAAGCATCACCATGAATGGCACAGACGGTACATGGGATCTCGAGGCCATCGCTACAGCTGCTCAAAGCAAACGCAAGAGTCAGTCATTTCAGCCGTTATATGCTCAAAAGTGAACGAAGGGCGACTGACCCACTTGTTGCCCAGGTCCTAACTTACCACATAACAATCCCATGGATATCTCAAACCTGCCTCAAGAGGCAGACTCACTTTCTCCGCCTGAAGACCCAGCCTTCTTAAGCGATGACAGCGCCACGACTTTTCAAACAGATTCTTGCTGCGAGGTCGAGTTGGACATTGACATCCTTCAAGACAATACACAGGGCATTGGACCCTGGTTGTTCAATGTTCCTGCCGCGGCCCTTCGTGGAGATGATAGAATTGCCTCAGTCACTGCCTATCTCATCAAGAGAGAGGGCATCCAGGTCCGCGACAACAAGAAGAAAAGCTTTCGGCAGGCTCTGAGGGATGAGGACAGTTTCATGGATATCATGCTTGAGTCGCCCAAGATCTTCAACTGGCTCGGACAGGCCTGTCCGAAGTTCTTGGAATCTTTGAAGGGTTACTTTGGAGACGACGAGATGCGACTTTACAGAAAGTCCGGTGATGCCACAGAACACCCTCTCAACCGCGCTTGGATCCTGCTGATCCGCGACATCAAGGTGGATGCTGAGTACCGCCGACTCGGCATTGGTGGCAATATGGTCCGCAGAATGCTTCAGACGGTGTTGGAATTAGCCGACAAGGCGAACCGTCCGCTGCTAGTAGCTGTGCAGCCTAAAGCCTACGAGGAGATTCCATACGAGGAGATGATCCGGATGAACACAATCGTCTACCATCGCCGCGTCAACGAGGCCTTCTGGGAGAGTATCAACTTTAGCCGTTTCCCCCGCGTGGACTCGGGCTTCCTAGGACCGTGGCACTTCTGGAGCAAGTCATGTCACTTTCTGCCCCTGAAGAAGAGGATTGTGATTCCAGACAACGTCAAGGATCGCAACACTCGCTTGGCCACGCCCCCTCCCCGGGCTCGGCCCCAATCGCAGACTTACAAGCCCCACAGCGATGTTGACGACGACGATCTGTCAAGTCTCTCAGACGAGACATCATCCAATCAACAAGCGCTGAGTCCCCACAGGGCGGCTCCTGCAAAGCACAGCAATGCTCCACCATTTGACGATGAAAATGTCATGGGCGCCTTGCTTGATGATCCTAGCGACCCCATGATGAGCCCTCAGCAGGCCAGAGACATTAGAAGACTGATGAAGACCATGTACGCGAATGGCGAGCCATATCGCCTAAGACCCATCAAAGTGCGTGTCCCACAGGCTTCTTTTTCGCAGCCTGTGCAATCACGACAGAATCCCTTCAAAGCACGCTCTGGATGCGGTATTGCCCCGCTGCCTACTGTGCGGCAAGAGGGTGCGTCGGAGTCAGTCTCGAGAGCGAAAGCCAAGAGCATGCGCAACCAGTTTGTGCCATCCCAGAGTGGTTCGCACTTCTTGGCCGGGTACGTGCTGCTTTCAATACACCTCGACAATGTTGTTACCGCACTGACAGCCCGTATTGTAGAGACGAGAATGATGACGAAAGCAATGGAGGCTTGGACGATCTCGAGGATGGTGAATACTCCAAAGAAGACTTGATCGCGTGTGGATACCTCAACGGCGAGGGCAGTGACGATGATGATTACTTTTAGCTGCTTTGTTACGTTCCGAGCTGGGAAAGCCAGATATGGAACTATAGGCGTAACGAATGCGGGGTGGAGACTAGAAGTCACACATGGGATCACGACAACATATGGGCCTGTACACGCTAGGACACAACCACTCGTGTGCGAACATTCTTGTAGAGCAGCGTAGCGAAGGAGTCAAGACGTGGCCGCACAAATTCGGGGACACTCAACAATTGGTACAGAAATCATATAGAAGTCATGAAATCATTAAAAAGGTAACAGGGCCAATAGCCCTGGACATGCTATACATCGTGCCTTGCAGAGAACCTACCCGCAGACTGAACGTCGTTCATCACTCACTCGGCATACCCAACCATCAGAGCGCAACACTCCCATTCAGCACCAGCAGTCTGCCTCCAGACCGACGAGCTGACAACCTCGACCTGCTCATTATCCTTCTTCTTATCGCCCATCTTGTACAGTGTCAACCGACACATGGTTGCCATGCTCATCAGCCCAATCTGGCTGACCACCCGCGTCTCCTTATGAATGCGGTACGACGTCCACGGCTCGACCTTCTTCAGCTTCTCCTCCAGCTCGTCCTTAGTCGTCGGCTCCGCATTGCCCAGCGTCACCGGGTCAATCACCATGCAGTCCTTCGCCATGTACTCCAACACCGCCTCCGGCTCGTCACAGTACGCCCGCCACAGCAGCGTCTCGCAGTCGATGGCGTCAGACAGGTTGCGCTTGGCGATCGTGTTGCGCTCTTTCTTGGGCGGCTTCTTGGCGCCGCGGTCGTTCTTCACGCCGGAGCCGCCTTGCGATTGGATGCCGCCGACTTTGCCGCCGCCGCCACCGCCGCCTCCGGTCAGTCCGCCCGTAAGTCCACCAACGAGGTCGCCGGTGCCGCCCCCTGTGAGACCCCCTGTGAGATCGCCGACGCCCGGGACGCCGCCTGTGAGACCGCCGAGGGGACCACCACCGCCGCCGCCTCCCGTGAGGCCTTTAGTTACGCCGCCGAGACCGCCGAGGCCAACCATTGTGAGCTTTTTCGGGAGATGCGGTGGTTGAAGTTGGTGTGATGGATACACCGGGGTGTGAATGTAGTATGACTCGCGTATAAGTGGTAGTGTCTTGATCCTGTTCGGCGCAAAATGCTCAGATCACCACGTGTATTCGAAATGTTTCGTGGTTGGAGTATTATAGTGCAGAAGAGAAGATTAACGTCCAGGAAATATAATACCGCAAACAGTCATGGAAGCCATGATATTTGATGTTGGCTGACGACGTTGAAAACAGGATATGCGCTGGACGCTGACGTCAAGGCCGATTTGCATGTGGTCTGGATGGCAGGAACCCTGTTGTGAGATTGAGAGAGCAAGCCGCGTGTTGACGCAAGGTTGCATTGCATCCGCCGCACCATCTCCAATGCACCATGTCTGATCTGGGAAGGCTCCGTTGGTGATCTGTCGAGCAGGCTGTCAGGTTGTTCGGTTGCACGAGCTTGTGGCAGATGATCGGGCTCGCGGATGATGCCGAGCGTCGACCGTCAAGGGTTCTCGATCCCCTGCATCAATCTGGGGGAGGGGCCCCTAATTCCCGGAGTGCTGAGCAATCCTCCTTCATCTTCTGCATCTGCATGACATCCATCAATTATGGTTTTCACTCATGCTACTTGACGACTCACACATGCCTTAAAGATTAGAATCTCCAGTGCTGGAGGCTGGGCCACGTGTGATTGCCAATGTTCCCGACTACGCTTAGCATAGGCCCTTGTCATGCCTTTCTCAGTCCTCCTCCCGGGAGTGCAATGAAAATGTGAGAACAGTCTTTTTTTCGCACCTGGCTGGCAAAGATAAACATTATCAATAAACTAACTGGAAACCTCGCCTGCGTTCAGCGAGATTGAATATATCCTCCGGCCTCGTTCTCGACTTTCATGTCCGCCTAGCGAATGTAGGCCTCGGTAATCTGACCGAGAGTCGAGGTACTGGACTACTCCTGGTCACATTTTCCCGGCGCCGAAGAAGGTCTCCTTGGCTAGATATATGATGAATTATGGGATCTACGACGGGCGGACTGGAAGCTCGTCTTTTGCGGCTCGACGCCATTTGGGACCCATAAGTCAGACTGTTGATACGCGAATGTCGGCCCTCATCGAGGTGCATTTGATGTAGACGATCCGTCTCCTCGAGCGGAAACTCCATTTCTGTGTCATAATCATTACACGGTGTGGGCGCATCTGGCAAGTCCACCGAGAGCGGAGTGGCTGGATAGGTCCACCATTCCGGCTCTGAACCGTTGTCCGAATGCCTTTAGTACGTACTTCTTTCAAATCGTGCTGGTTCGTTGATCCTGTTTGACTCAAACCCTCCCACTGTACCTGGCTCTGGTGCAATAGGAAAGGGGCGTTGTAGCAGCTCTATATGAGGTCGCGAAGCTTGTCGCAAAAACCTCATAGACGAGTTTAGGCTGGGAAACTTCGGGCTATGCGAAGACGTGTCGTTGAGTGTCCTTGTCGAGCCGACTATCTTCAACTGCTGGTTGTCGTACGAATCGCCAGACCAGAAATGGCCCATGGGAGAAAATTGGCCGTGCATGCGGAAATTCGGGCCCTGGTTATCTTGAGTCCTGTTGATTAACATATCAGTATAATTCTTTATGTTAAAATGCTTCAGGGGAGCAGTAGTTGGATACTACTCACCTTGGGGATGCATTACCTGATAAATTCGTGTAGGCGTTATCTTGAGTCCTGGTGGTCGACACATTTTTCTTCATACCGGAATGCTTTTAAGAAGCGGTAGTTGGTGGATACTACTCACCTTGGGACTGCATGAGGTGATGAATTTGCGTAGACGTTGTCTCGCCTGTCTCTCCTCGTATTTTCCGAGCTGTCGTCCTGTATGTATGCTGATTTCTAATCATGTCAAACAAAATTGCTATTTTCACATTTGAAAGGCTTGCTAAAGAGATCCGGATTCTTGACGTATGGCTCTTCCTGTTGACGACGTTTACTTGGGAGGGTCGGCTTCAGAAGGGCTGGAGGGGACTGGCCAACATGTGAGGACGCCTCTGAGTTACCCAGAGAGCCAAAAATAGGCTCATAATGGCCAAGATTGACGGCACCTGAAGGTTTCCGGTCATGATCTTGTATAGGTATCGTAGACCCGAGTTCCCATGGCCGTGTTCGTATCATATCTGCATTGGTAGTGGCATTACTTGCCTCACGTTTTGTGCCTTCAATTGGAACATCTCGCGGCCGAGGCACAGGAGGTGGCAGCCCGATCGATCAAGTCCTGGGACGTTGGTATCTGTATCCGCTTTTTGCAGTGGATACCGTCTTGCTTCTCCTGCACGATCTGGACCCATCGAAAGTCACCGATCTCATTCTCGGCCTCCTCTTCGTCTTTAGTCTGTATGGCTACTCTTTGTCTCTTCGCGGCCGAGCCTTGGTCTTGTCGCTCTTCTCGAGGCCGCTTGACGGATCTGACCTCAGTGACACGACGGTACCATATCCCACAAGCCGGATTCAGACTACCGTATCTGATCAGTTTTCAAGAACTCGGTGTGGTTCAGAATAGAGTGGGAAGTGATATGCACCGTTGGATATGTGTGTCCTCGACATAATCTCCGTGGCGAACATCCTCCCCATCCTTCAAGCATACAGGGCACGAGGCTACATTAGATTCGACTTGCTGGAACAACATGCTCCAAATCACTTTCCTTCCTGGTCAAAATCGGGACTCCCACACCCTGGTCAGGTCGAGAGCCTTTTTAGACGCGGTATCCTGCATGACGTACTCCAAGCCTTTGACTTTTTTCAGCCCCGGTACGTGATTCGAAACGGACCTCGAGGACTGCTTGAAAAGCAGCAAAAGAGTTGATGAACTCAACATGAAATGGCGTCAGTCGGTCATGAGCATCCTCGAAAAGAATTGTTTGTTGACGCTCAACCTGCGGCGGTAGATCCGCCTGCATTCGATGTATTTGCAATATAGTTGAGAAGGTTCTCATGTTGGATTCCAGGACCTTCTGCATCATTTTTTGCAGTTCTGTAGTTTGATTACGGGAACACAAACCTGCAATTGTATCAGATATTGTCACAATCAGGTCTGCCTGCGCATTCAGTAGCTGATTATTATTCTTAGCCAGAGCTTTCGTTTCATCGCCGTCGTTCCGGGTGGCTTTGGCGAGCTGGGCGCACTCATCGATAGCTTCGCTCTGAAGTTTCGTAGCAGACCTTGTAGAATGGACATCAGTCATGTCTTGATTCGTCAAGACAACTCATTCATCACACAACTCACAGCTGAATGGTCGATAAGATGAGATTCAAGGTAACCGAATGCGCTGAAATCTCAACCAGCAGACCCTCAATCTCGCTGTCCTTACATAGAGCCCACTGGACTTTATGCAGATTTGACCGCCAAGCTGATATAGAGGGTTGAACGCCCAAAGGTCACTTGAACTTCGCGTTCTTGCGAAGAAACTTCTCAATACTGCATTGACATTGCTGAGCAACCTGCTCCACAGCGATCTTCTGTGCTGCCTGCGTTGGTGCGACCTACAAGCTGTGGATTCTCGTCAAGGCTTCCTCAAGGCTGAGTAGTTCCGAGATACGCTTCTGATATACGGCTCGAGAGCCAGCTGTGTCGTTAAGGGCCCGGATGAGCTTGCGAACCACGTGCAGGCCAGCGAGCACATCACCGACCGAAAATCCGAAGCCTGGTGCAGCCATTGGGGCGGATATATCGAGAATTTCAGAGAATCCAACAAAAAGCACTCGACGCTCAAGAAGTCAAAGCAAATATACTCTCTCACACTGCTGTGATCAAGATCATGAGCTGAGATGAAATCCAGAAGCGAAGTTGTGAGCAAAGCACAAGGCGATGAGGTCTGGCTGACAGGTCACAGCACTGGCCCCCAGCCTGCATGCATGCAGGTGACGGTAGAGGCTGTCACTGACCTATCGCGCTGGGTAGGCCGCGTATATCTGATCGATGTGTAATAACTGGAGCACGTAGCTCAACCAGTCTGCCATCCAAGACTTTATTGGACCACCGGGGCGTGCTCCACTATAGAGGAGCCTCTCTGCCCACGGATATTTGTCTAAAGACCGCAACAGGCGACTGATAAGGTGCCCGATTTTTTTCAATTGGGAACTTACGCCTCTTGGTCCCCTCCAGGGCTTTCTGAAGTGGAGGATTCCTCTTGGACCGCACCTGAGGACTAATTGTAGCACGCACTGCCGCTATGTAGGCTTACCTAAGTACTTTGGTACTACCTAGGTGATTGGCTCTTCTCGCACAAATTAGTAGTCCTGCTCTACTTGGCATGCAGACATTGGGAGTGCTAACAACTATTTAGTTAGGTTTGCCAACATCACATTATATTTACCATTTGGGAAAAACGAATGTGGATGCTCAGCAAACTTTGTGGTTGATGTATCATTCAGCCCTTGGAAACCTAACAGCAGCAAGAAAGTCCCTGAGTGTCTATCATGCATGTATTCATGCATCCTGTTCACTTCAATAATATATCACGGAGTTTCTTTCCGGACCTCGTAGTCATGGTACCTAGGTGGGGGCTAATGATTTTGTTAAGATGTGGCCTCGCAAGTCACTGTCCACTAGCCCGCCTCCTCTGATCTTTCAACACACCAACGCATAGTTCTGCATACTTCAAAAATCTACGCATATATAAATGTATAGGTTTCTAAACCGATAGATGCTATTCAACGTTGTTGATGAGTGCTCATGAACATTGGCTTGGAAAACATCACAAAATTCATCAGCCATTTCTGCAATGTTCCCACTTTATAACCAACCCTTAGAAGTCTGGTGTAATGGTATGAAATGCCACAAATTCATGTGTAGGGCTGAAATGCTTCACGACTATTTGCAGCTGATCTAATCTCTCCGGGTAAAGGCCTCTGCGACATCTCAACCTTTGCCGCATAAAGTTAGCACCTCCGATCAACGTCGCAACTCGCGACAATGGCTAATTGTATGGAACTTGCTGCTCATTAGTGATCATTAAGACCTAGGTATACAGCGCATTTAGTCTTTACCACATCTTCAGCTGCTCACTTGTGACAACCTGCCTCTGAGCCTCCACTATCTTGCAATCAAGACTCTTTAGCCACTCTCGACTGTGAGCTCGGATCTGAGACAGGCCGCCACAAAATGAGTGAACCAAGTAGCCCGGCCACTGTGCCCACCATTGGTTCAACAGACAAAAGCGTGGGCTGGTATGACAAGTCCTTTCCAGGCACCAAGCCAGACGCGCGGGCACTTCTGGAGAAATACAGCGGGATTGCGCCCGAGAAGGTGGACGACTACGTCCTAGAAATGGTAAATACTCTTCCACCTGTCACACGATTTCAGACCCACCACTAAATCCATATGCCAGCGCGACAAAGCCTGGTCCGTCTTTCCCTACCCTTGTATCGGTCAATTTCGATTTCTCCACTTGTCTCTCCGCCACCAAGCCTCCTACGCCCAGATCCTCGCCCGCCTCAAAGCCGGCAAGGGCGCCGTTAAGTACCTCGACGTCGGCTGCTGCATCGCCCAAGACCTACGGAGCCTCGTCGTCGATGGTGCGCCGTCCGAGGCGCTGTACGGCGCGGAGCTCCAGCGCGGGTTCATCGATCTGGGGTATGAGTTCTTCCGGGACCGGGAGACCCTCAAGGCGACATTCATGCAGGCCAATATTTTGAAGCTGGACGAGCCGGAAAGCCCGTTGAAGGAGATGAAGGGCACGTTTGAGGTCATTCACTTGGGCATGGTGCTGCATATCTTCGACTGGAATCGCCAGTGGCAAGCGCTGCAGAATTGCGTGCGGTTGCTGAAGCCTGAGCCGGGCGTGCTGATTATAGGCACGGCGGTTGGGAGTGAAGAGGGCGAGGTAGCTGGGACGGCATTTCGACATAATGCTGCGACGTTCGAGAGGATGTGGACGGAAATTGGGCAGGGGCTGGGGGTGCGATTTGACTGCAAAGCATCGGTGGATGGCGGACTGGGAGTTGATACTGGGAAGCGTGGGTGGGATGTGAAGAGCTCGCGGAGGCTTGTATTTGAGGTGGAGCGGTTGGATTAGTACACAGAACTACGTTGAGACCCGGTCTGCCGCTTGTCAAGTCGTGAGAACCGGAGATGTCGTCCGGCAGTTCCTCAAATCTCTATTGTTGAGCTTTGGCTTTGCTGCAATAGAGGACCATGATTTGATGGACAGAACTCACAAAGTCTTCCGCTGATGCGCCGTTGGATGGATTGGGTGATTGTAAAGTTGTAACAACTTGTTGCTATACCGCATCTCGTCATTGGTCGGCGTTGCTCACTTGGAGCTCTTCTCGTCATCCTTCTTGTTCGCTGAGGCAGGCCTCTTGTGCAGAATCTCATCCACAATACCAGCCTCTTTCGCCTCAGCCGCCGTCAAATGCTTATCTCTCTCCATCATATCATTCACCATCTCGATGCTATATCTCTCATACCCGGCGGCCCCGTTTAGATGCGTCCTGACGATCTCGTGGAGCTGCTCGCGTATCCGTTGAATCTGCGCTGCGTAGATCATGATATCCGAAGCCTGGCCTTTGGTGCCGCCCAAAGGCTGGTGAACCATAATCGAGCTGTGCTGCAGTGCATAGCGCTTCCCAGGCTCGCCACCTAGCAACAGCACCGCGGCCATGCTCGCGGCCGAGCCGACGCAGACCGTGGAGACGGGTGACTGGATGTAGGTCATTGTGTCGTAGATGGCCAGGCCGGAGCTGACCTCGCCGCCACCCGAGTTGATATACATGGTGATCGGCTTCTCGGGGGCATCGGACTCGAGCCATAGTAGCTGGGCTACGATGGCGGCTGAGACGGTGTCGTCGATCGTGCCGTTCAGGCAAATAATGCGTTCCTGTGGAGGGGCAAAGGACAAGTCAGTTATAGAGCTTCATGAGCACTTAAAATAGCTCTAAACACTCTCTGGGTACATACCTGTAATAGCTTGGAAAAGATGTCGGCTGCTCAAATATCAGCAAGCTTGTCTCTGCGAGCGCATCAAGCAGCGGGCTCCTCCAGTGACGCACACGTCCTCCAACCTCCAGACTAATTCGATCAGCGAGTGTCAAAACGGACATAGTACGGCCGGCGCTCGGTTGGGCTGGTCTGGCTGGGGCATACTGTAACTTCCGTGATGTAAGGCATCGGGATCGAAGCTCGCGAAGGGGCAGAGGCACGGTCGACGCCATACCCTGAGAACTGGGAGAAGTTACGCCTGCGCGCGGTTGCGACACCGCGAAGAAGACGCCATGCTGCCCGTTGGGTGTTCATGGTAAGGGCCGGGAGTGGGCGTGACAGTCGCGTCTTGAGATTTCAGGTTCGTAGTATCGCGGAGAGGCTCGAGCGAGGTGACGTCTATAGGTCTGGCCGGGCCCGAAAATGCTCCACATTCCAGCCCTGCAGCTTGGCTCCCAGGCTTCGGGTTCAGGTAGGGGGCCCCTGTAATACAGCCTTGTAGCCTGTCAAAATTGAGCCTTGAAACTCTTCTGCTATCGAAAGCACACTCTCAAGAATTCTGCTTCATACACTCCTTGAGGCGTGACTACTCGTCTTGACGATCCGCATGGCGCATAGTGATCAGGTATGAGGCGCTTTGCACAGTTGCGGGCGAACCTGCCAGCTCCAAGGCCATGTCCTCAGCCATTGCGACACTATTCGACCAAAGATGGCCATGTTGACGCCACCACTCTTGAAGCACGAAATCATACGCAACGTGCGACGTCTAAGGCTAATGAACTAGAATTCGATGACTTGTTCAATTTTGACGGCTGGTGGGCCGGGGTCGATTCTAAAGCAAAGACAGTGAACACAGCTGTCGGTGCATTGCCCATCTCCCCTCTCATGGACCAGTCATGGCGCGCAGCAAAGAGACCAATATGGAAAAAGAAGAGGCAACCTCCACCGGACAAAAGTATGGGTCGTTTTCAGCGGCTCATAAAGCAGAACCCCTATGGTGAGTGTGCGCGGACATGATGGGAGACGTCCTAGATGCTGACTTGAACGGCACAGCGCACATGCTGGCGGAGCCTGTGAGATCTTGCCATGTGACGAGAACACGGCTGCCAAAGCCCTTCTTGCAGTCATTCGGTCTTGTGACACACCCGGAGACGAATGAGCTGTGGTGGATGCCAGCAAGCTTTGAGCAGCAGTCCAACGAAGCTCCAGAGCCGCCTCCCGCGGAGGATGAGGCGCAGACTGTTCCAGAAAATGAAGCTTCCAGCAGTAACGAGCCTGCAACGGGCAGCGGAAAGGAGGCCTCGGAACCGAACAGAAGATTGCACGCCCCCGCGCACGCCCTCTCCCGACAAGACCTGTTGCAGGAGTTTCACGCCAGCAAGAGCCACAAGTTCGCTGGAGGGCAATTCCGTTTCGGCGCCGCCATACCAAGCATGAGTACCATGGGCGCTCAGGCCATCTGGCGCAAAGACATGCATGAAGTGCTGCGCGAGCAGATGCGGCGTGGCATCATGGACGAGCTCATTCGTGCCTTCGCGGCGCAGACCTCGACCAAGGAGGGCGATGCGCGCGTCAACTTTGTCAAATTAGACAAGGTCGAAGATTCGTTGAAGTACCAGAACAGGGCGTGCTTCCTGATCCTGAGCGGTGAACATCGGCCGTTCGACTACTTGGAGGTACCGGGCGTGCCGGGAAGTGCGAGGGCGGCACATTACCTGCCTGCGCTGCTCGGAGCTCAGGAGATGCAGCGCTGGAAGAAGGCGGTGCCGCCAGGTCTTGACGGTCCGTTGTTGCTATTGAAAGGCAAGAGGAACGTTCAGATCAACAAGAAACTATGGAGCCTACAAGGCTTCTTAGCGGACTATGAGAGCTTCAGAGGAACAAGCTCTGGAGACGGTGCCTACAAAACACACACGATCACCGAGGCAGATGCACCATCTGAAGTATGAGATCCTTTACATGATGCAGAAGTCTAGCTCTATCGACCGACTCTGTTGAGGGCGGAGACTCGTACCGAACGAGTCACCTCATCTTACTCCCGACGACGGTCGATTTCTTCTCTCTCGCATATCAAAGTCGTATTCTCGCACAGGCTTTGGCATCTGGGTGTAAACCAGGCTCTTTTCCCCGTATCGCTAAGACGCATCGTCCCTGCTCACCGTGGAAAGATGCTGTGCAGATGCGCCTGGTAAATCACATGCGATTTTTTTCGAAGGGCAGGGGACTTATCGAAGCGAACCCGTTGACCAGGGGCTTATATAAAAGCTGATGCAGCCCAGCGTGTTGTAAAGACGACATACCATGTTCAGAATGACAACACTCAACACTTGAAGCCAGCATGGACGACCAATTCGATGTCCCTAAAAGCACCCATGTGTCCAGCCTTTTTTGCGACGCTTCTACGAGCCGATCTGCCATTCTACTGGTCACTACCGACCTTGTCGAGCACGCAAGCAGGATGGCGGTATTTTGACATGCTTGACAAGCAGCCACGGCTGCCGATCTAGAGTCAGCTCGTCGGGAGCCTCAAATGCCGGGCGGTTGTGCATCGATCTATCGATAGACGACATCACGGGAAGGAGGTCAGATTGTCGTCGTTATCTCTATTGGCCACTGTATTTATTTATTCCCACAGCGCCGGCGACATTGTCGAACTCCGGTCCCGTATCCTCAGCTCATCGGTAAATAACCCCGAAGCGGTAAGATGTCTCGGAAAGAGGCAGATTTACCAATCATAGCCGCAGCTGCAAGGGGAGTCGTCCTTTTCTGGATGCAGGGGCATCAAATGCGTGTCGGTGGAGCCCGTACCGTTCTCCGGGGATTTGTCTAGGCCGTCTTGATGAGGGTGGGTCGAGGATGAGTTGACGGGACTCTATTTTGACGTCGTGCCCCTCTTCTCTCATTTGATCCTGGATCCTCCTCAGATCCTAGGGTTTCCCATTGGAATGCTTGCGAAAGACGGTAAAAATTGCCAGCACAGCGGATATAAGCCCAGCACTTGGGTTACACAAACCAAGGGGGAAACTGTGGCTCAGCGCTGCTGACCACACCTCCACACAAAGGCGGCCGACCGACAGATGTTCGAGATTTAGACACAACATCGGACGAGTAACATTTGCCGACAACATGACGCCGCAGATATACTTCCCGGACGGTCAGGCTCAAGATGATCTTTATGACGAGGCGCTGCTGGCGTCGAATTCCGTCTACGCACCTGCACTATTCGCGCCGCCGGACTATTCGCATTTGTACCAATCTGAGCCATGGCAACCCCACCCCAGTCCGGGGATGAATATGGCGGGCTTTCAGTCCTGGGAGACGTGCAACATCATGAACAACCATGGTCCGGTTATGTTTGAGTGGCACACGAGCCCGGTCGGGCCATGGGATGAGCAGGTTCACAATTTTAACGCTGCCTCTCACAATGAGCATGCTTTCGCTCCTCAACAGCCTTTTCTCAACGACACAAAGGAGGGTCCACCATTGAAGTTCGAGAGTATGATCGAGCCAAGCGGGATACGGCAGCCCACACAATGGGTTCATGATATCTCCCCCGTCACTGAGACAGGAGAGCTTAGCCAAGACCGCAGAGACATCAACCTACACCTGTCAACCAGAGCAGACAGTCCAGATCGAGCCGCTAAACGGTGCCGGAGGTCATCGATATCCACGGTCGAAATACAGTCTACTGCACCAATGGCTACGTTTTCGCAGGTAACCCCAGGCGCATATACTGGAGAATTGGAGGGTCCGGAACACCTTCAGCATGACTCAACATCATTGTTCAGCTTTCCGGACTACACGTCGTCGACTGGACTAGGACAGTCCCAATTTTCTTCGAGCCACAGCGAAAGTCTTGATGACGGAATATCACCCATGGACGCTTTTCCCAGGACCGTGATGCAAACAGTGGAAATATCTCCACCCTCAACAGCGCCCATATTCCAGACTTCACCTCCGTTAACGCCGTCTGTGCGGGTGATCTCAGACCGACGAGACTTTGCGTCCAAGTTACGACGAGGGAGCGATGCTGTCTTCAAGACCCAGTCTGCCAACACAAAGCGAGGCCACTATGCATCCGACGTGTGGGAGAACCACAAAGCTGCCATCAAGAAAATGTATATTGACGACGGAAAGCCCCTAAGGGAAGTGATTACAACCATGGAGAATGACCATAATTTCCCGGCAACGTGAGTGCAATATGGCATCCATAGGTTAATACGGCACAAGCTAACACGCCGCAGTCAACGCATGTACAAAGCTCGTTTCAAACAATGGGGCTTCGTCAAGAACAATACCGAGAAGGTCGTCTCACAAATACTGCGCACAAAATTCGAGCGCGACGCCGCTGGCAAGCTCAGCCAATTCACCCGCAACGGCAAAGATGTGAATCTACAGAATTATCTCCAACGCAAAGGCCTCACCGAGTATGACCTCGTTGACTTCGACCCCTTCACCATCAAAAACACCTCCACCAGTACCCCCAGCACCGCCGACCCCCGTCTCGCCTACGTCCGCTGCCGCACCCCGCCAAGCAACATCCCCGCCGCCCTGCGCCTCCCAGACCGCCTGCGCTTCCAAGATACGCTCATTATGAGCTTCAAGCGCGCCTTCCTCCTCTGGCGACACGAGGAGCAATCTAGCGCCTTCGGGCTCCAGTCGTCCGTCTTCACCTGGCGCGTGACCGACTTCCCTCATCTCTCCAGCCTTATCGAGTCCGAGCGCCTGATCCGCGCCGGCGACGGCGCTCGCGGCGTCGAGGCACTGAATCGGGCTTTTTGGGCTATGAACGAGTATTTGTCGTCTATGGACGCCACGGCGTCATTCTACTTCTTCTTTCACCGCCAGTCGCGCCCGTGGCAGGAAGATGCGCGGATTGCGCTCGCGGTGTGGAAGTTCCTCGCGGCGTATGCGGCGTCGGCGAGGAATGGAGGTGGGAACGGCGGGAGTCATCCGCTATTTCATACGTTCCGGCTGATGTACGAGGTTATTCAGAAGGAGGGGGTGGTGGGCCTGCGGAGGCTGTTGACGGAGTGTGCGAATACGGTTGCGGATGAGCTCGAGCGGGCGTTTGGGAGTGAGCATTATTTGAAGGACCTCATATGGAACCGATGTTTTCCTGAGAAGTCCAAGTTGCGGCAGATCCAGCTCGTGAGGGATCTTCAGAGACATGGGCCGTCGAAGAAGATCGTGAAGAGGTTATATTAGGTTACAGTAGCTTATGTTATGTGTATGCGGAAGGCACTTGGTCTGCGTGCAGTCAATTGAGACCTGAAGAGAAGCGAAGCGAGATACTCATTTTATCCTGAGCAAGAACAAGAAGTCGCGACAAGTGCCGGTCCTGCCCTTCGGCTTATAGAGCATCTGCCTGTACACTTTTGAGATTAACCTCAAATTTCTCCCCGGCTGCCTCCTGATCCTTCTCAAACCTCTGAACCTTTTCTTCCATCAAGTCTTCCTCCGCCCGTCTTTTCGACCTTCCTTCCATCCTCACATCGCTCGCTTCGTATTCTGTCCTGGTTTTGGCAAGCAGCTCGGTCAACGTAGTGCCCGTCATGCCCAAATTCTCTGCCTCCTTCTTCTTCCTGGCGAGTCTGGCGTCCACGTACGTCCACTCAGCCATATTTCTGAGGTGATCGCACTAGTTGTAGATTCGTGTCAGTCACAGCAATACCACGCAAGGAAGACACCACTCACCATAGATCTGTAACCCTCCCACAACCCATCACGGTGGCTCTTCTCAGCATCGTAGTAACAGCGTAGATAGTCCACCGTCAAAGTATCGCACGCGTCCAACACCTTCTTCTGCGCCAACTCGGCCGGGGTGTGATGTTCCTTGATCTGGTATCTGCCGAGTCTTCCGTTGCAGAAAAGCCTGACCTTGCCTTCGTCATCGCTGGGGAAGAGATGGAGGAATTCGTAGTATGCTTTTGGCTCGAAGTCTTTGATGGGAAGGACCTCGGGGACCAAGCCGTCGCCAGAGTTGCCTTCCACGTCGCCGCTCTGCTGTATTGCCTTTCGTAGATAGTCAATTCCGTAGTAGCTGCAGTATGCGAGGAGAACCTTGATTATGCGCGCGTTAAAGATCTGCATCTTGCGACTCTTGTTGTTCGCCACCGAAACACCGCTGGTACTTACTACGATCAACGTCCAGTCTTGTTTTCTGAGTAACTGTTTGACACTGGCCTTCGGGGCCTTTTGAACGGCTGGAGGCATGTTCTGAAGAGTCTGTTAAAAAATTGGCAATTGCTCCAGTGGTATCGTATCGCAATGGTACCGAGGTCCCTGCCAAAAAAATAAAAATTGACGGAAGAATACAGAGGAGTACATCCACGGTAACAGATATGAGTATCTCAGAGGTGACTATCCCAGAGGCGACTATCCCACAGGTGCGTATCCCATGGGCGATGACTCAACTAGGTGATCCAACAATAGATACTTCGGTGGAGGTTTCGCAGAAGAGTGGAGCAGGTGGTCAAGACTTTCGGTGGCGACGTCCGTAGAAGACAGGAGTTGACGAAGCTGTGGCGATGAAATGCCTTGATACTGTTTTCTCAAGCTTGGTGAGACCGTCCTGCTTTTTGTGGGAGAGTTAGGTATATTTGGCTGATGGGTCCACTCGTCTTCATCAAAGAATATCACAATGAAACAAGCTGCATTCTGGCATCAATAAGGTTGGTTTCCAGGGCAAAGAGAAAGTCACCATTTCTTTGTTGTTCGAATACCTGTACGGACTAGACCTGCGGACACCAAGGGACTCCACGGCTCAGAAGTGATTTTCGATTATCCACCTGAGCGCACAAAAGATACATTACAGTATCAAGGCGGTACTTTTCATATCTGACTTCAACGAATCTGCACCGGAATATACATGCTAGTGTGATTAGCTGATGTTTCAACTTTGGGGGAAAACGGTGACAAGTACCAAGTGCTCGATATGATTGGAACGGTCCTCGATACTTTGCACTTATCTTACAACTCTCAGCCATAATATTACATACCACATGCACCAATCCGTAATCACTCTCAGATTCTGCCGTATCCCGCATACCCACAGACCAATGTAGATTACAAAAGCCAGACTGCACCACAAAAGCACCCTTTCTAGGCAATAACAAACCCCACGGCCGCTCATCGAAAATTATTCTCAAATCTCTTGAACGTATACCCGATAAATGGCAACGTCATATCAGGCGTCTCTTGTTGCTCCGGCGCCGCCTGCAGCGTCCCAGCGTTCGGGTCATCGACATCCATAGCATCCCTAGCCTGCTGCTCGAGGTCCTCGGTAGGAAAATACGCCGTGTCGATCTCGGACGTGAGGCGCGGCTCGAAGGGCGCGCGGAAGCGCCGCAGGTTGTCAAAGTCGACGCCCGCGAAGAAGGGGTGCCGCTTGATTTCTTGGGCGCCGCCGCGGCCAAGCCGGGAATCGGTAGCGCTGACGAGACTGGCAAAGTGTCAGCCGTGGAGAGTATGATGGAGAGGGTGGGGGTGACCGAGGACGTACCTTCGTATCAGGTGCTCCGAGTAGTGGCTGACCTTGACATCGTTGGGAAAGTCAAGGCTGGTAGAAAAGGCGACGATCTTGCGGTATACGTCTTGGCGATTGTCCGCACAAAAAGGTGGCCAGCCTACGAGGCACTCGAACATGATGGTGCCGAGGGACCACTGCCAAACTCACCCTGTCAGCACCATGTTTGTGAAAGGAAGAGTGGCATTTGTGCAAGAGGAAGTCTCACCCAGTCACAGTCGAAGGAATACCCCTGGCCAGTCAGGATTTCAGGCGCTATGTAATCGGGCGTTCCCACCGCGCTGTATGCCATGAGCCGTCTCGACTTCCTCCACTCATTGATCTGCGCGCGGTTGCTGACAGTCAGACTGATCTGGTCGATGTTGACGGAGTATCGATTGAGATTCTGCGAGTTGCGGGATGACCCATCACTGCCGCCGTTCAGGAGTTGGTGATAGTAGTTGTTGTCGTGTAGCCTCCGGAAGCCGGTCGATAGTCCAAAGTCTGTGAGCTTCACATGTCCGCCCCTATCTAGCAGGATGTTGTCCGGTTTGATGTCTCTGTCAATGGATCAGTCTGGGTTGGTGCGTAGGGGCTCGCAGTGCCACAAACCTGTGAATGAACTCGAGCTTGTGGACCGCTTCGATGGCCATGATGATCTCGGCGATATAGAACCTCGTGATGTCCTCGCTGAAGATGTCGTATTTGATCAACATGGTCATGAGATCGCCGCCTGGTAGGAACTCCATCAACATATACAAGAACTTGGTGTCCTGGAATGTTGTGAAAAGCTTCACCACCCACGGGCTATCAGACTCAGCCAAAATGTCTCTCTCGGCCCGGACTCTGGCGACCTGATCTCCTGCCACCATCTGCGTCTTGACGAGTGACTTCAAGGCGTAGATTTTCTTGTCATTATTCTTGCGGACCAGCTTTACTTCACCAAACGCACCCTTTCCAATCAATTTGATGGTCTCATAGTCGTCAGCCTTATTTTGTGTCCGCAAGAAGCGCAAATACATGGCTTCCTGCTTGCCCGCGCGGGTCCATAGTGCTTCCTGGTTAGTCCGTGGGTCCCTCAAGCTATGGTCCAGCTCACTCTGCCTGTGACTGTTCAGTCTCTTGTTGACTTTCTCATGGACGTAAAATGCACGACTCACCTCACATTCCGCTCGCGAGCCCTTTTGACGCTGTCCTTGAAGGAATCGGCAGCCAACTGGGAGCATTTTGCTCGATTTTGGCGCGCTCTTGCTCCATAGCCATCAGGGTTGCGCTCCGGCGCTTGAGCGAACTTCTCGAGTGACATCGGATGCGACGTGATTGCTAGTGTTTAGCTCTGCGCCCCTGACCGATCTAGTCCACAAAACTTGGAACAGCGGGGAGATAGATTCTGATGTAACGAGCACAGGGAGGAAGATGACATCCGAATTTCACGAGAACGGCCAAAAGGATTGTGATTTTTGATGCTTGTCTGCAATAAGCAAAGCTGCAGCATGAGACGGGTGTGTGAAGCACGGAGCCAGAGGTCGCCGACGCGTTTGAGGCACCCCGCCATAGACGCGCCGGAAACCAGTTTGGGTGCTCTCAAGATCATGTAGAAATCCTGGTGCTACACGTATGACAAGGAAGGCGAATCACGGTGACCGTAGCGCTTGCGCGCCAGTGACCTGAGACAGGCGCGCAAGAGGCTCATGTTGGAGGTCTTGATTTCCTGGGATGGCACCTGGGGGCTTTGGACAGGTGGAAACTATAGCGCCGTACCTCACTTGTCGGAGAATGATACTCAGCTTTCCGGTCGGCGAGCAGGCTGAGACTCTAGGGACCTGGAGCTTGTCGTTGGAGGCTAGGAGAAGTTGGAGATCACCGAAGCATTATGAACGGATGAACTTTGTATTTGGAGGGGCATGTAGCCATCATTGCTGCTGTATTTTGGGAAGAGACTAGATGCCATGCCTGGGCATAGGATTGCCAGTATGCGTGTGCTCTGATGGACGCACCTTGTAAGTGAAAGGTGATGATGCACATGGGTCAGTTCTCGGGTCCAGCTGGTGTGCTTAGTTGACGTGTGCAGTAGTTTCTCACGACTGGGTACCTCCGTATATCGCGCCGTGGGGTTGATTTGGGAGATGTCCAGACCGTACTTGGACATGAAGAGTGCAAGACGTCCATAAGAGGTAGAAAATGAAGAGGACGTTGATGATTGATGATGCGCCCCACCCTGTCCACTTTGGGGAAGGCACTGCTCATGCAACTGCAGCTGAGGACTTCAGGAGCATGTGCCACTTCCACTTCCACCTCCACTTCTACGATGGTACTTCCAATTTGACTCGTGCCGCCGATGCATATCCCACGCCACGCCACCCGTAGACGCCAGGCACTGACTGCACTTAACAGTACCTCATCAAACCCCTCAACTACTCGTCTTTCCCAACGACAGCAACTTGCCTGCCACTGCAAGCTGGCCGTCGGCCTACCGAAGTTGTCTTCTATTGTTCTTATCACCCTCGTTGCTGTTTCACACATATCTTGTCCACATAATCCGCAGGCAATCGCAAGTCTCTAGGCTGTTTCCGGTGTGCTCCGGCCAGCTCAGATGCCCACGCACAGGCCGAAGCGCCTGCGAATGTCCTCAACCCCCTGTACATGACGGCATTCCGGACCCATCCATTCTCTCGGGCTCAGGCCTCCGCGACTGCGACCTCAATACAGCCGATTCACGACCAACCTTTATTCGCTCTCTAACAACAAACTTCTCGCCCGACTTCTGCAACCACCGAGAAAGAGACCAACGCCGACTTCTTCCAACCCCATACCTCAATATCTCGCCTTACCGCCGCCGCCCGAGCGGTCACGATCGCACCGGGAGATAGAGCCTCCCGTACGAGACGCCGTGGCGGAACGAACTCGCCTGTCGGCTTCGTCCCCTAGACATTCACCACTCACCGACGACAACGACGGCGACGATCTGCCCACCTCACAGCAGCAACGTTCAGATCCACAGGCTGGCATCGAGCTCCAAGACACCCAATCCGCCCTACCCACACCGATCCCAGCTCCCCCCGCCACGAGAAGACGACCAGCCTTGACCATTTCGAATATCGAACCACGCCAGCTGCTTGGGCGGAGGCGACGGACAGACCAGGACGGTGACGGAACGGACGATCTTGCTCAAGGGCCGTCGAGCTCGTACACAGCCAGCTCCCCCGCTGATTCACGCAGATCTAAACGCAGGCGTGCAGGCAGCATGTCTGCTGACGGAAATGGAGAGGCTAGTTCAAATGGGAACTCCAGAGCGTCACTTGGCGGTTCAAGGACACAACATCGGAACTCCCAGGGGCCCTCCACTAATGGAACACACAAGGCCGCTACGACTTCTGTGAATGGAGCATCTCGCCACAATGGAAAGCAGCAGACCCAAGCCGTCGTCCCAACCACACCATACTTCGGCCACGATCGAGAGGAGGTCACCCGAATCCTGATCCAAGCTTTGTCTGACCTGGGACACCATACTGCCGCAGAGCAGGTGGGTAGAGATAGTGGATATGAGTTGGAGTCCCCCACAGTCGCTGCCTTCCGGACTGCAGTAACAAAAGGTTCCTGGAATGAGGTAGAAGAGCTTCTATTTGGAGCTCCACCTGTAGATGGTCAACCACGTTCCGGAAATGGTCTGCTGCTGGTAGAGGGTGCCGATCCAGACATCATGAGGTTCCGCATACGCCAGCAGAAATACTTGGAGCTCCTCGAGCAACGAGACACAAGGCAGGCTCTCTCGGTGTTGCGGACCGAGTTGACTCCTTTGAACCAGGATCCTCAGCAGGTCAATTTTCTTTCCACACTCCTCATGTGCCAGTCCGCGGACGATGTCAAGGCGAAGGCACGATGGGACGGCGCCGAAGGGCAGTCCAGAGAAGATCTACTCGCCGAACTCTCTAGTATGTGCGACCATCTCAAGCTACTTCGGAGGTGAGAATTCTGCTAATCCCAAGCTCAGAATCTATATCCCCGACTGCCATGCTTCCTGAGCACCGTTTGGCAGTCCTCTTCCAGCAGATCAAAGACCGACAGCTAGATACGTGCAAGTGGCATACGACGCCAACCACGCCTTCTTTGTATTCGGATCATACCTGCGAGCAAGATCTCTTCCCGAACAAGTTATTGCACGAGCTTGAACAACCTGGAGAGGTCTGGCAGATACGCTTCTCCAACCACGGAAAATATTTGGCGAGCTGTGGGGCCGACAAGCATGTTTACATATGGGATACGACCACGTTTCGTCTGCTCTTTAAGCTAGGCCACGAACTAAGAGAGCAGAGAGGCGACGAGCCCGTCGACGAAGGTGTCGGCAACGTCGCTTGGAGTCCAGATGACACCATGCTGGTCGCATGTGAGCGAGACAAGTGCGCCACAATATGGGACCTCAGGGTGAGTGACCGCAATCATCCAATAACACTGATCACGGTGGGAGACTGGCATACTAACGTTGACCTCTAGACTGGAACCGTAATTCAGCGGACTAAGAGGCTCGTCGAGCCGGTGAGCAGCTGTGTTTGGGCTCCAGATGGTGAATGCTTCGTCCTGGGCAGCTTTGACAAGGCCCATGCTCTCACCACATGGACTCCGAAGGGTGAAGAGCTCTTCACGTGGACCAAAAAGTTTCGAGTTGAGGATTTGACCATCTCTCCTGACAGTCGGTGGCTGGTTGCCATGGATGATCAGTCCGTCATCCATGTGTACGACTATCAGACTAGGGAGTTGAGGTATGACTTGGAGCTCGAATGTCGCGGAACATCAATACGCATTTCGGCAGACTCCAAATACCTTCTGGTCAACAAGAAAGACGCTATAGCCCAGTTGATCAACATCGCCACTACTAATACGGTGCAGAAGTATATGGGTCATTTTCCTGGCGACTTCACAATCAGGAGCGATCTTGGCGGAGCCAACGAGCTTTATGTCATTAGTGGCTCTGAAGGTATACATCCACACACTTCTCCCATATTCTTCAAATATCGTTTGACTGACTGCTCCTAAAAGATGGTTCTGTCCTGATCTGGCACATGCCCAGTGGACGGCTGGTGGAAAAGCTGGATGCACATCAACCCCGGTGCAATGCAGTAGCCTGGAGTCCGACTGATCCATGTCTCTGGGCCTCTTGTGGTGATGATGCCCGGATCAGACTGTAAGTAAAGTCGCCATGTTCGTGCTTGTCGTGAGATTATTTGCAAAGCCATATTTCGGTAGCTTTTCTGACCTCCTTTCGCAGTTGGTCGAATATGGAACGTAGGCGACATCTGCCTTCGGCTGCCCCGACACGCCGTGGTCCGCAGCAAGGTAGCAATGATTAAGCACCGAGCTTTGCGTCTCAATCAGATCTAAGCCAAGTATCTGCAGCTCGGGCAAGTCTGGTTCAACTTTCTGCGACGTCCTGGCCCTTCAAGCCTTCCATATGGTACACCACGCACAGTCCGCTCAGTCATGTACTACAGGCACGAAGAGCGCACCCGCATGCGATATTAAACCTGGTTGGAAACCCCTTAGGCAGCGATGGATCATCGCTTGGAATTCGTCAATGGCACACCGTGACTCCATAGACTAATCAAGCAGTTGGGAGACAAATACACGCTCGGTTGGCATGGCGAGCCCTCGGCTTCGTCCGCAACGTTTCGCCATGTCTCCCTCTCCTCTCGGTCCTTGTGCCCTTTGTGCTTTCTCCACACGAAATCGACGACGGAATGGCTGGTTCAACTTGCTAACAAGATGGACCGGTCAAGTCAAGAGGCTTGGGAACTCGGGAGATCGGTAGTGCTCTTTCTCTGGGTGAGAGACTAGAGCACATCTTTACCAACATCCAAGTGGATGAATTGGTGACGCTCTGTAGAGGCTACTGTAGCGGCGGCCCAGCGCTGAATGCTAGCACCGGCACAATTCCTTCAAAATTATAAGGGAACGCGGTGACTGCGAGAGTGCGGGGGTTCTTGCAAGCATACCTAGGTACTCTTGTAGCGTGCTAGAGCGCCGCGAGCAGCACAGCACCCAAGATCAGCACCGGCAAATTACAAAACAGACACGATTACAGCCCTTCACGGTCTATCCCAAAATTGGTTATCCCACAGCGGGTTGCCCGAAGGAAGTGGTCGAGGTAATGCCGAAGGCGCTGTGCGGTGTTTAGATCGCACAAACTGCGGGCACACAACACGTGAATTACCCTCGTGAAAATGAGAATCCCTGCCAGCTCTTAGGTCGCTGGAGCCAGCCCTCCCAGATGTCTTCCATTTTTTAGCAACGAACAGAGCGGTATGTTCTATGGCCAGTTCTTTGAAGAAACGGGATGTTGAGGGATGTTGAAGATCGAGTCAGCCTTGAGATAGCGGCCCGATACTACCTATAGGTAGTACTATCGAGCCACAGTGACTCCCTAGGCTCCCGGCTCTCTCCCGCACTGACCCCTGCTGCCGCGCTAAGCAAGCACAGTAGTCGCATGCCCACCCGTGCCTGCCCAACAGAGATTCTCGAGAGGGTCGTGGCACGTACGTCAATGCTGGGGCTTGTGACCGCTACCCAAGCTTGTCAACACCACGCCTTTATCGCAAAGGCACTTGGACAAAGCTGCATCCCGCACTGCATCTACACTGACCATACTCTGGCATCGTCAAAGACCGTTTCAGCATTCAGGAGCAACAAGAAAGCAAGCAGTAAGCCCTCCCACCTCCTTGCTACATCGCAGCGACAACTCTCCCCAAAGCTTGAGATCAGAAACACCTCCGTGCCACACTACCAGCTTCTTTACGTTTCGACACATGGCTGTCGTGATCAAACTTGGGCAGCATTGCTAAGTCGTGCTTTTAGTCCACCCACTCATTGGAAGCAAGACAGCTAGTAGCTGTTCACCGCACGAAACTCACGGTTCTGATTCTCGACATTTCCGTCGATCCGACCGTCTGGAGTCATTCCCGACACAACCCGCGGTCACTCGGCATCGCACAGGACTGTGGCATCTGGCTGTTCCATCAGCAAGGAAGCGTTGCGGCTAATCCGCGCAGACGACCCCATACAAGAACCAACAGTATAGCCGAACTCGCAAGTTCGATCTAAACATCAAAGGCACCTCACGATGGCATCTGGTACTTTCGCCCAACCGGGTGGAATCTCCGACCCTGCTCTCATTACGTATGTCGTGAAACCTATTCATCTTCACATTTAACAGCGCCACTGTCCTCTACCAAACCCCTGACACTATCTTGAATTAGCCTCGTCAACAAACTTCAAGATGTCTTCACAACCGTTGGCGTGAACAATCCCATCGATCTGCCCCAGATCGTTGTGGTCGGTAGTCAGTCTAGTGGCAAGAGTTCGGTCTTGGAGAATATTGTTGGAAGAGACTTGTAAGTTGTTACACTCGCGAAGCCGTCCGGTCAGAGCTACCTCACAGCTCCAATGTAGACATTGGTCTGGATAGAGACTAACACTCGGACTAGTCTGCCCCGTGGCTCAGGCATCGTAACTCGACGACCACTTGTTCTTCAACTCATCAACCGACCTGGAACTGCAGACAAGGAGACAAATGGCACAAGTGAAGAGTTGGAGGGCACCACAGACAAGGCCGCGAACATGGACGAATGGGGCGAGTTCTTGCACATCCCAGGCCAAAAGTTCTACGACTTCAACAAGATACGAGACGAAATCGCCAGAGAGACCGAGGCCAAGGTCGGACGAAATGGTGGCATCTCCGCCGCCCCTATCAACCTGCGCATCTACTCTCCAAACGTTCTCACTTTGACACTTGTCGATCTCCCTGGTCTCACTCGCGTTCCAGTTGGAGACCAACCGCGCGATATCGAGAGGCAAATCAAAGACATGATCCTGAAGTTCATCACTAAATCCAACGCCATCATACTGGCAGTCACCGCTGCGAACATCGACTTGGCAAATTCAGACGGTCTGAAGCTGGCGCGCGAGGTCGATCCTGAAGGCCAGAGGACGATTGGTGTGCTGACAAAGGTCGATTTGATGGACGACGGGACCGATGTCGTGGACATTCTGGCTGGACGTATTATTCCACTGCGCATGGGATACGTGCCAGTCGTGAATCGTGGACAGAGGGATATCGACAACAAGAAGGCCATCAACGCTGCACTGCAGGCCGAGCAGGCATTCTTCGAGAATCACAAGGCATACAGGAACAAGAGCTCTTACTGTGGTACCCCGTACTTGGCTAGGAAGCTCAACCTTATCTTGATGATGCACATCAAGCAGACACTACCCGACATCAAAGCCAGGATATCTACATCGCTCGCTAAGTACACTCAAGAATTGGAGAGTCTCGGACCATCGATGTTGGGCAATAGCGCCAACATCGTCATGAACATCATCATGGAATTTGCAGGCGAGTGGCGGACAGTCCTGGACGGGAACAACAACGAAATTTCCAGCACGGAGCTTTCTGGAGGGGCTCGTATCAGCTTTGTTTTCCATGAGCTGTACGCGAACGGAGTGAAGGCCATCGACCCCTTCGACGTCGTCAAGGATGAGCAGATTCGGACTTACCTCTACAACTCCTCTGGTCCGTCACCAGCCTTGTTCGTCGGAACTACCGCGTTCGAGGTGATTGTCAAAAAGGAGATCAAGCGAATGGAAGAGCCAAGCTTGAAATGTGTGTCGCTGGTCTACGACGAACTCGTCCGCATTCTCACGCAACTCCTCACCAAACAGCTGTACCGAAGGTACCCCACGCTCAAGGAGAAGATGCACAATACCGTGATTGCCTTCTTCAAGAAGGCCATGGAGCCGACAAATAAGTTGGTGAAGGATCTGGTCGCTATGGAAGTCTGTTACATCAACACTGGTCACCCAGATTTCCTGAACGGTCACCGCGCTATGGCCATTGTGAACGAGCGCCATAACCCTAAGCCTGTGCAGGTGGACCCAAAAACTGGCAAGCCCATGGCAGGAACTCCAGCTCGTACCGCCAGCCCCAGCCTGCCGGACACCAACCTTGAGAGTGGAGGGTTCTTCGGCAGCTTCTTTGCAGCCAAGAACAAGAAGAAGGCAGCAGCTATGGAGGCTCCACCGCCCTCGCTTAAGGCTTCCGGGACTTTGTCTGAGCGTGAGCAAATGGAAGTGGAGACCATCAAGCTCTTGATTGCTTCGTACTACAACATCGTCAAGCGGACGATGATCGACATGGTTCCCAAGGCGATCATGCTCACACTCGTGCAGTATGTATTTGGCCTCATTATCAAATCCTTCAAATGGCATTGCTGACAACCGTTTACAGGTTCACCAAGGAGACAATGCAACAAGAACTCATGGCGAATATGTACCGCACCAATGAGTTGGATGAGTTGCTAAAAGAGAGTGACTACACGACTCGCCGGCGGAAAGAATGCCAGCAAATGGTTGAATCGCTGGGCCGTGCTTCCGAGATAGTGAGCCAGGTTCAGTAACTGGCCTAAAGCTGAATCCATTGTTCCGTCTTACGTGCAACATCGAAGCGAGACGCGTGGCTTGAGCGACGCTTGCACTGCGACAAGGCAGCCGCCTATCTCTCACCATTCGAGGCTGCGTCTAGCGATCTCCAAAATCTGAAGCAGCCACATGAATTTCTTGGCTCACAGCGAAATTAGCGGGCGTCGGCGACTGGACAGAGGACGTGCCGCGTCAGGCTGAGAAAAGAGAGGCAGCATTGACCGGGTTGCAGGAGGCGTCTGGTTTTTTTGTTCTCTGACATTGATGCAGATTGACAGTGTACACTGTAGATAGACGGACGAAGGCAAAATCCATTGATACCTACCCACACGCTTGCCAGTGCAGAATCCGCGTGCTTGGATCTTTGAGTGTACTTCGGGGCTGCACCGCATCCTACGGGCTCGAGTGGATGCCTTCCGATTGGCAGACGTATAGCTGTCAAGCTCGGAGGTTTCGAAGGGACTTGTGTGACCTTGGCTCGATTCAGTGCAGCTGCAGAAGACTCATCCGCCCCAGATCAAGATGAAAAACGCAATCGAAGCTAGCAACCTGCATGTCAGTTGCAACCTTTATGGGTAAAGGGGTTGCATTCCCGGCCAGAGCCTCAACAGTGCTTCCGGAAACTATGTACTCGCCGATCTTTCACCTTCACCGCAAGATTGTATGCTTGCGTAGGCACGTACAGAAACGCCATATGCAAGGTGACATGGCGGCGTTTGGCTTTCACATGCCAATTTTGATGAGCATGCACTCGGTGAGGGAAACTGGTACGCAAGGGAAGCGGATAACTCGTTTTCGGGGGCTTGCCAGATCAGATCAGACCAGCTATCGCGTCTCTTTAGTAACAGGGAGAAGCCCAGAGTGACTGGTTGACACGTCTCGGCAGGAGAAATATGGTTGCTGATTGGATCGAGCTGTGGTGCTTGTTTCTCGGTCGTAGGTGGTTTCACTGCGGGACAGAAACATGGTTCGGATGATAAATACAATAGCAAGTCGTGCAACGGTTTCGTACTCTGCTTTCCTGCGCATCTCCTTCCGGCGCGTCTCGGTGAAGAGCTCTGAAGGAATGCCACGTACTGTCAACTTTCTTCAAAATTGCAATTTGCTTGCTAAAAAGCCACACATAGAGCTTCACACCCGGTCGATCAGCATCCCAGATTTTGAGCAGGTTGTGGGACTTATTGTGCGCCTAGATCCGCCCGCGCGGTTTTCAACAGCTATCTTCACCCACGATGGCTACTTCGATGAGAGACTCCGCGGTCTGCCACTCGCGAGACAGGCCCATCTCGCCTCGGCCTCCGAAACCGCCGCCGCCGAGCCCATCTGGGCGCATGGCATGATGACGGGCGTGGGACCCAGGACTGGGAATGATAGAACCACCCTGTTAGTATTTATCCTTGATTTATCAGGTGTGTGTAGCTGTGGCTGACGACCCACAGCAGTTTTGGTTTCGAGTTTCGAGAAGATACAAAGAAAGAAGGGCCGCCGTCAAATTAGCAGCTCGAAAAAATGGATTGAAAAATAGGACAGCGAACGAGATTATATATCAAAATGGATGGTGATATTGTGCAGGCCTACCATAGAAGGGATGACCACACGCAGTTTCAGACTAGAATGACCAGAGTGGCTGGTCTTTAGGACCTGGATATCACAAACAATAGAAAAGGGCTGCTCCCACAGTTGGGAACTATCACAGCTTCGCCTTTTCCTTCAGCACCAACCCACCACTGTCAGCAACGTCATACTGATCCCCTCTCCGCCAACCAAGCCACTCACCCAACGTACGCTCGCCATTCTCTCCCGGTGTAAGGAACGCGCCCACATACCCACTCCCCTCTACCCCCGGACCCTGACCTCGTGTGATCCCATCATCATCACCGCCTCCTTTATCGACAGCCAGCCACGGCGTCCCCCTCAACGTAACAGCAGGTCTTTGATTACCCTCTCTCCTCGTCTTCTGCGCCTCCAGCTCGGCATACCCAAGCATAGGCGTGCAACAAGCATCTGTCCCATCAAACACTCCCTCCCATTCGTTCCTCGTCCGACTCTTAAACACCCGCGTGAACACATCCCGCATCTCGTCCCAACACTCTCGCCCTAGCCGCCGCTTCTCCCACCCCTGGCCCTGTAGCCCCAGGCCACGGATAAGCGCCGCGTAAAACTGCGGCTCCAGCGCGCCCACAGCCATGAATCCACCGTCGCGCGTCTCGTAAGTATCATAGTACGGACAGCCACTGTCCAGCACATTCTCGCCGCGCGGCTGGTCGCCCATGGGTGTCTTCATCGCGAACCGCGGGAAAGTCGCGAGATAACTCGCGCCATCTACCATGTTCGCCTCGACGACTTGGCCTTGGCCGCTGCGCTCTCGCGCCAGTAGCGCCATCAGCACTCCCTGCACAAGCGTCGCGCCGCCGCCCGCAAAATCGCCTAGAATATTTATTGGTGGTGTCGGTTTCGCGCCCGCGCGACCTAGGAGCGAGAGCGCCCCGCTGACGGCTAGATAGTTGATATCGTGGCCCGCCATGTCGCAATAGCGGCCGTCACGGCGGAAGCCAGTCATGCGCGCGTAAATGAGGCGCGGGTTGGCTTTAAGTAAGACGTCTGGACCGAGGCCGAGCTTCTCCATCACGCCTGGGCGGAAGGGCTCGATGACGATGTCTGCTTCGCGTGCGAGGCGAAGAACCAGGGCCGCCCCAGCGGGAGACTTGAGATCCACGGCGATGGAGGTTTTGTGTCGCGTCAGAGCGTCTGCGGTCGGGTGTGGTGATGGGCGGTCGATACGGAGGACAGAGGCGCCTGCATCGGCAAGAACGAGACCAGCAAATGGACCTGATACGTTTGTCAGTAGCCATTAGGTGGCGAGGGAGGAGGCATGATTTACCTGGCGCTAGGCCTGCGAGCTCTAGGACCTTGAGACCCATTAAGGGCGGTGGGCCGGCCATCATAATCAAGTTAGACTAAGGACCTGTGAAGCTGACGACTTTGTTCTCAAGGTCTGGTCGGACAGATGCCTTCAGCAAGGCTGCAATGACTACAAGGGGAGCGCAGATAATCCGAGAAACAAGTAAACAGAGGCTGCAGCTGAGTAAATGGATGCGCCATTCTGGGGCTCACTCGAGGCTGGAAGTAGTAAATCCGGGGAAGTCTGAGGGAGGGATCTTCAGGGACCCCGCACTATATTCGCCCCGAAGAACCGAGGCTCTGGGCCTTGTCCTGCAGCCGCAGCGTGCCGTGCCGTCGCTACTCCACAAACCGACAGGTGGTTTGAGTGGCGGATGAATCTGGGAGGACCGAGGCGTTCGGAGTGAAGGATGAGAGCTCTGATATTGCGTGGACCAAGACGCAAAGTTGTGAGCTTCTTCCCGGCCTCCAACGGACCGGGTTATTCGACCAGAAGATCATTTCTTCGACCTAGAGTCCAAGAGGTTTCTCATCGTGCTGTACAGCATCTCCGGAATGCCGCTCCAGTCGTTCTCTTTCAGGTGCTTCAACACGCCGAGCCTGTACTCCTGCCATACGACTTCCACGCCGCCTTCCCTGGAAAGCTGAGCGAGACTCTGTTGCGTGACGGGCCCGGCATGTCTAGCCTCCAATTCGAACTCCTCGTCCTCTTTCTCCTCGAGTTGACGTAGATACTCCATGCCCTGGAAGCATAGCAAGGGCGAGTAACTCATCGTGAAGAGCGCGCCTAGCTCCATGTCGCCGCTGCCCGTGTCTTTGAGTTTGCTCACATAGCTTGTGAGCGACGTGATGACCTCGTCGGGCACCATGCACGCTCGGGCGTGAGCGTCGACTTTCTTAAAGGCCTTGGCGCGCCAGAGACAATTGCAGAGGTCCATGAGGAAGCCATTGAATGTGGCTACCATCTCCTTATCATACGCTGGGCCGAGACCCCTGGCCGCGTTGGACATGCATACCGCGCAAGCCTGCTTGTAGACCGTCAGGACTGTGCACAACCGTGAAACGGTGGCGAGAGACTGGCTGAATTGGAGAGTGTAAACTAGTAGCACAGGTGGAAGGCTGATGTGGAGTGTGCGTAGAAGGCGAGACTTGGAGTAAATGAAAGTCGCTCGGTCGTAGAAGTCGAGGATCTTGTTGAAGGTGTGTTCCGTTGATGATGTCTGCAAAAGAGCGAGGCAGAGCTGGTTGGCATGCTCAATGAGTCGAGAAATGGAGGCAGCAGCATGTTCAGGGACAGTCTCGCTGGACAGAAGGAGTGTGCCCCACTGTTCAAGCAGGTTGGAATACCAATTCAAAAGACTCAGTTGCGCGTTGACCGAGCCGTCGAGTGACGATTGCATGGCTGTCACAAGAGCGGACACTTCTGCGACAAGGTCAGTCTCCATGTGAACGACGTAAATAGTCTGGCGTTGTTACTTGCCGTTGGCCTCTAGTATCAGGACATAGGTGAGCATGTCGAATATCTTGGGACCGTCAGGTTGTTGATGCCGACGTTGCTTGACCAATCTGACAATGCCATGTAGGAAGGGTGAGATATCCTGCCTTCTTATTAGCCTTGACATAGGAAAGACACTCAAGAGAACCAACCTTCGACGTCCGTGCATATTCGTAGATCACACCCAAGGTATTCGCGATGGTCTCTTCATCCGCATCGCCGTCCAGGATTTCGCCCATTTGCGTGTCCATCCAAGCCCAGATTCTTTTCTTGTCCTTGTCTGCCCTGAGCATCATGAACTTTTGCATCAATGGGTCAACGAGTACGGCAGCAAGATGGTCTGGTAGCTCAATCTTCTCAAGATTTGCGGCAAGGCTTTTTGCGCTATCAATTTCTTCCAAGGTCACGGATTTCTGGGCACTCGGGTCAGTCATAATGAACACTATCGAGCTTGATCAGACATAACAAACCTCGTGGGCGTTGGAAGTCTGAACAGGAGGGATGCCCGCAGTCTTAGAGCCCTTGGTCCCGTTCATGAGGTATTGGTTTGTTCTAAATCCGTCACGTGGACCCTGGAAGCTGCTCTGCTGCTGCTCGCGATGAGCCTTCTGGATGGAAGACAGCCGATCTTTCCACTCAGGGTCTGGAAGCTTGAATGTGCTGCCTTTGCCTGGGTTGCCGACGATGATCTCTGGATAGTAGTTCCTGTAGACGCGGAGTAGGCCCTGCAAATGCCGGTCGTTTGCATGGAGTCTGGTGAGGTTGAGAAGAGCTTGTATTCGATAGTGCTGGACATGCTTCCTTCTTGTGATGATGGCCAGTATATGGAACAACTGCGGTCTGGTAGCGGATACGTCCAGGAGATTGAACAAGACGCTGTACGCCCGGGACAGCACAGCTTGGGCTCTGGCGTCGAGAACGTGATACACCTGAATGACCCATTGCAAAAGTGAGCTTTGAAGATTGAGAGACGGTCGCAGCTCGCCAAGACCCAGAGAGCCAACGATCTTCAGGATAACATCCGCTGAGACCTTGTCGACGGGATATAGGTTCTTGATGATGCTGTTGAGACTGCCTTGGTCCAAGTAACTCCGCGAGAGGACCAAGTCGATGAGTTGCACAAGCTCGTCCGGCAAGACACCCTGGCTGTAGGTCACCGATGTCAGCTCTGCGATCTTGGGCTTGATATCGATGGCGCGCTTTTTGGCCGAAATCTTGGATGCTGTGAAATTGTTAGTGATGGCTGGCCAGACTGTCGCATCCAAAGAGAGCCTTACCATCGACCACATCGTCAATGAGACCTTGGACCCTGGTCTTATACACGCCCTCCATGACCTGTCTGTCGTCATCAGACTGCGTCTCACTCTCAGGACGAAACTCAGAGTGTCTATGGTAGGGGGTGGGTAGACGCGTTCTCGAAATACAAGGTTCACGCGTTTCGGACCGGAGGTCGGCATCAGTGCGGATGCACGGACCATCTCGACTCCACAACCCCGGAAGGTGCGGCTCCGGGCACGACTGCCTATTTCGTCTTCCTAAAGCTCTTCACCTTGGACTTCACTCACCCAACTTGAAGCCGCTGATTACGCAGGACACCGTGGCTGGCTCATTACGCTGCCATATCGCCATGGCATAGGCGCCGCCGAGTCATGACGCAGGACTCAGCATATCGTCAAGGGGGCCGACGGATGAGGCGTCTCTTTGTGATCCTTCGACCCCGACGGCTGGTGTGGACTGCATCTGTCTGTCGTGCATGGCCCTACCACCAAGTCTCACGAATGCACACAAGACTCATCGCTGCATTGTTGCAGAATCGACTTGGACACCAGCTTCCCAAGTTGGTGCTGGTACATGCATACTCAGATCATCTGGCTCACGCTCTTACGCGCTTCTGAAAGTGGGACGTCCGACAACAGTGTCACAATCTACGGGAGCTCATCCAATACTCGACCAAGTCACGGGGCGCTCGTAAGACCTCGAACCGGGCACAACCACCTTGTGTGCGTGGTGGGCACTGGCTGCGTTCCTCGGCGCTTGGTGAATGCGGTATTCATTACACGCACATGGTGTGGAATACACAAGATACAGTTGACTGTCCTCGACCGAAGGCCGCCTCGCCTGATTGCGCCTCTGGAAAGTCGGTCGGTCACATTGATCCATGGCCAGAGCCTAGGAGCACTCGGAGCCTTCTGGCCCCTCGCAGACTGCCTATGAATAGCAGCATCAGCAAGCGGTAGCATCACAGCTGGGTTGTTACACATAGACTTGCTGTGCAACTCGTTGTGCCACCCCAAATTATGCTGTGCCTCAAGACTTTGCGAGCCCTCGAACCGTCTTGGCGCATCCCACTTACAGCAGACGCGCGACACCTACCAAATAAGAGGCTGCTGTGGCCAGGGCTTTGCCATGCACCCGGGGCTGGAAACATCACCAGCGGCCACGCGCGGGCGCCTTCCAGACTCGGAGAGTTACAATCAAGGCCATATTCAGGCACGTTTGCAGCTGGTAGCATCTGGAATCTGCAATTCGCATCAACGGATCCTCTCGTGTACCTGCGTAGCACGGTTTGCCAGCACGCATCAAATTTAGCGCACCAATGAACATAGTCCTTCATGTGACCTTTCTGCGGGACCACCAAGCTCACCCAGAAAGTTCTGGTACGCTGATCGCAGTGGTGCTCATTTCACAACACACAGGCACGAACTCTTGGAGTCCTGCTCCGCCTACCATGAGGCTGATACCAATAACACTGCGTAATGGTGTGACCAACGCAACTTGGGCCCCTGTCTGCTGACTGTGCCGTGCACAGCTAACTGTACGATGCCGCCCTCCTTCATCCACCGGAACAATCTAGCCAAGTCTTCAACTCTTTCTTTGGAATCTTCTCGGATCATACTATCAGTCATTGTGCTTGCAGGTCCTCGCGAATCGACCGGAAGAGTCTTATTGTCACACAACATTAACAGAATATCGCAAATCCCATGTTGACAGCTGCAATCGTGACCAAATTTGCAACCCGACGCAAGCCCCTCGTTCATTGCGGACTGCAGCCCGTGACGCCTTATGCGGCAATTGGACAGCGTAAGACAACGCTTTTATACACTCGGCCCTCCTCTTCGTTCAAAGCGCTATGCTTAGTCAAGCAAGCAGCACATAATAGGTTCTGTTTTCTTTGTTCTCTCTACTCCACACCTTCGAGGTCTTGGGTTTGGACAACGTTTTCTTCAGCCTCGACTCTTCGGAAACGGCCATAGTCTTCCGGCGAAGCGTTGAGCGACATCTTGCTACACAGGAGCACGGAAGCAAAGCAATTGGGGTCTTCGGAGGAGCAGAAAGGTGCCGCATGCCAAAGTACAAGACTTGATTGGATCAGTCTACGTGGAAGATCGCTGCGTGGGAATGCTTCCGATACAAGTCCTGGTTGTGTCTCGCTGACCTCGCGGTAAGCGGTCAGCAGGGCTCTGTCCGTCCGTGTCCACAGATAAGCACTGAACGTCGCTTGTTGTTGGCACACCTTCTGCTGGCGAGTCTACAACTAACACAACGTCCCTAGCAAGCCTACGAAGCAAGACGATTGCAAGAGTCTGCAGATCATGATCGCGACGCCCAGAAATGATATCAGGATATGTCGCAGCAAGGTCACCTGGGACGCTCCACTCTGGAGCCACGCTCATCCGGGATCGTGCGTCCCATATCCCCTTCTCAAAGATCCTTGAGAACGGAGATCTTGTGCTTTTGTTGACACCTGTTGTCCCACCTCTTGATGGGCCCGCTCTCGATCCCTTTGAACCCCTCGGCAGAGGCTTGGCCAAATACCACCCCTGGGTCCGACATGTCCCGTACACAGCTCAAAGCGGTATTACCAGCACTCACGTCGGCTTCATCAAGCGAGCCAAAATCATTGTGTTCGTCATTTCGGGGCCAACTAGCACTGGACAACCGTCTCAAGTCGACTTGTCCAGCATTGTGCAGCTCATTGGTGACCATCGTCCGCATGTGGTCGTCGCCTGTTGTGACGTTCAGGCACTGGAGCCTGCGGTAGGATCCTTTCCTACAGTCCTACAACTATCTGGATATACCACGCACGATCTCGAAATCGGGGCAGATATTCTGTTCCTTGGACGATCGACGCAACCCCCGCCAGCGGAACCATCCATTCTACAGGCGCCGATTGTTCAGCGCAGATGGAGTGTCACCGACTGGAACCAAGGCAGAGATGTACCGGAAATTCAGGAGCTATGGTGCCAATGTATGCCGCCGCAGTTCAAACTCAGTCGCATCAGTCTCATGCGCGTGTTACAACGCGATGGCTATGCGAAGCACTTTACCGTTCGGGAACCGGGATCGAACTTGCTTCTAGGGTTTTGCGCCACCTACATCACTTACCTCGACAGCAAGGGGGAGAATCTTGTTGGCTCAGTGGCAGCGATCTGTGTCAGAGCATCTTATTGGAGTCGCGGAATTGGCAGTATACTTCATACTGAGGCAATGCGTGGCTTCAGAAAGACTCGAGGAGTCAATCGCCTGCAGCTTGGAAGTACTTTTCCCCGACTGCTCTACGGACTACCGATCGACCATCCTTCACAAGAGTGGTTCATGCGCCGGGGATGGCAGATGGACTCTACGATTCCAGGAACGGGGCAGGAAGTCAGCGACTGGCTGTTGACGTTCAATGAGCGGCCGACAGGGGGTTTTCCGCCAATCGGAGTGACGTTTCGACCTTGTGGGTTCCTTGACTTCGACCAGATGCTACAGGTGGTGGAATGGGAGTCAGAACGGAATGCCAATATGTGCTGGTACGATCAATATGCGAAGCTGGCAGACTCGATGTCCATGGCCGACATTATGCTGGGCTTCAGGGGAGATAAGATCGTGGCTACGGCAATCACGTATATCGAGCATTCGGAAAACCCTTCCGCGGAGGATATACCCTGGGCTGGATCGATATCGGAAGACACGGGAGGCGTCACGTGCATTTGCATCACAGGTCGGTCAATTTCACCAGCTGCAACAAAACCAACCGAAAGCTGACAACTTAGCAGAGCCCATCAACCGTGACTCAATCATGGTCAGGCTATTGGATGCTTGCGTGCAAGCTTTGCGGGAGCAGGGCAAAAATAGTATGTACATCGACGCGGTCAAGGGCGGCGAAGCAGGCTTCCAGGCAATAGGTACGCATGTCACTCGTCTCTCCATCGAACTGCCTTATGTTGACACTTGGCAGGTTTCCAAAAGTGGGCGAGGTACCGCGACGTTTGGAAGACTGTGTGACATGACCAAAGCACTGTATTTGTTATTTGGTAGGATCCGGGCGCGCTAAGCACTGAGGTGACTGGCTGAGACGCGCCCAGGTACGAATAAGCCTATATGTGCGCCCACACTGCACATGTAAAACTTGGACGACAATTGGAATTGCCAGCTGTGCAATCTGACTGCCGCAGTCTAGCGATAGTATCGATCGCTTGCTTACAGCAGTCCGCTCTCCGAGAAGCATCAGCACAGCCCATGGCAGTCTCGGCAGCGCGTCGCGACCCAATAGCCAGTCGCACAAAGAGGAGCTCGTCCAACTCGCCACGAGGCTTTCCGCCGGAGGTGTCGGGTAAGCCCCAAAAGCAAGAGGTAGCACAAGCAGGACCCGCGCTGCAAGCGAAGGTGGCGGCTAGGCCCAATGATGCCGGTCGAGACCTATGCATCGTCACCAAAGAGCCTCGTCTGCTACCCACGCCGTCATCTTTTGTGCGAACATACCTGCACGCGGCGCAACCCAATCAATGCACATGCACATTCCAGCGTGGAGGACCTGTGCTGAGTGGGATCGGGTTGCCCGATTTAGACCGTCTCACATATTCATCCTACAAGTACTTCATCAATCGAGCAACTTGCTGTGGACTTGGTGCGTCGTGCACAATCGCTAGCATACTATCCTCTATAATTCGAAGGTGATGAATCACTTCTGATGCATAGGCGGATCACGCCCTCTGTACAGCTCGACTTAAGTGATGTTACGACGCCTGTCTGCCAATGCTTCCCTTTCCATATGAGTAGCGTGGTCGGAGCCAACATGACCCCTGAGCAGTTCTATGACACCAAAATGTGAGCATTCACATACAGGCTGTTCCGTCATCTCGCGACCCGTCTCTCGTCGCGTGAGGCTCCCGGCCCTCTTTTACAGAACGTCTCATGCCCAACGTTACACAAGATATGCACATAAGCACAAGGAAATATGAGCCCTCACGTCGCACATGCACAGCTTCTCCACCGCTGTGCTTCTGCCCATTTGCCAAAGACTGAGCCTTGAGGCTGATCATTGCCGATGCGGTTCTCCGTAGAGGACAGCAGCCCACAGAGTGCCCTCAATTGGTTTGTCACGGAAGTAAGTTGACCTGTCCGCTGCAGCTCTGTGTCAAACCTGCCTGTATTGGTGTGCCGAAAGTCTGACTTGGACATACAGACTCAACACTCGAAACTTGGCCAGAAATAGGCAAGTAATACTCACTACATGATCAAATTATTACCAGTCTTGTCTGATACAGCTACAGAGGTCCCTGCCAAAAGTCTTGATGGAAGTATACAGGGCAGTGCAATCAGAGTTGATTATCCCAAAGGTGATAGTCTCAAAAGTCATTATCCCAAAGATGAACATCCTATGGATCTTGTCGACATTTTCATGCATCTCTCCCAATGTCTCTTGCCAGCCGGAAAGTAGCATCTGCGTCCTTGCTCTTGACGTCTATATTCCTGTGATGTCGCTGGGCGTTTCCATCCTGGAAGTAGCCACCAGGACTCAATGTGATGTCCTTTGATGCGGACAGTACTGGCTCGATGTCTTTCAGTGCCGACTCGATCGCGTCGACAGTCTTTTCGACGGCCCTGTTAGTTCTGAGCGTTTAGCTCAGGCAAATGCCAGCAACGCTACTAGGACATATGTCGCACTTATCTATCACGGCCTTCTCGACGTGCTTGACAAGCTTCGCCAGTCGATCCAGGCGGCTGTCTCTGGAGCCATCAAGATGCATGTCCTGAAGCATGGTATCGATTGTAGAGATTCCGGCCGCTCGGCAAAGCAGCCGCTCGAAGACTTTCGGAATGATTGTCTCGTTGCTGTTTTCCTGGAGTGGGTGCTCAACGCCTCACACTGTCTGCCACAATGTATCTGATGTAGACACGGACTGATGACAGTGCTCTGTCGTCCTTCTTGAAGCTTTTTGCAACGGCGGCGTAGCATGCCTCTTTGTGCAAGTGGATGGTCTCTGTCTGCTTGACCCACATCTCGGATCTAATATCCATCATATAGGAGACGTCCATGCTAGGAAGCTCATCGTCATCCGACATCTTTTCCTCTTTGACGGCGGAATGCGGCTCATTGTCGAGGCGTCAAGAGCATCAGACAGGTCCTTGTTGTCGACGGCGCATTGAACACCATGCGCAACCTCGGTGTCGACGCTGGCTTGACCACCAGGAAGGGTGTCTGACTCGTCATTGCTTATTGACACGATGTCTTCGGTACCGTGGGCCGGTGCCTTGTTGTCGGCTGAGCGTGTAGACGACTGGGGCTTTTCCCTCTTGCACGATGCCCGAGAGGCCCGTCCCGTCGATGGACTTTTGTCCATACTGTACTCGGATGGATGAGCGGCGTGGTGCTCGGCAATCCATTCTTTAGTGGCGGTGTATCTCTGGCTGTGTTTCTCCTCTCCCTCTGCAGACTTGATCCGTTGCCACTTCTCTTCCCAGGTGTAGTACTCGAACTCATTCTCGTCGCTTTTGAAGGGCTCAGGAACGAGGACTTGCGATGAGTCGGCAAGTCTGTCAAGCCAAGCAGATGACTTGTGTCCGCACTGAGCAAGCTCCTTTTTGGCAGTAGCCAACTTTGTCCAGCTGTCAGGATCCACTGGGCGCTTGTTGACTCGTGTTAGACAGGTTCGCGATAGACTGTAGTCTTTTAGCTACGAGAGACTTTTATGGTACTCCCATACTTGACTGAAGTGGTTCATAGTAGAAGTTAAGATGAGTATGGAGATTGAGGAACGTGCAAAAATCATTGAAAACAAGTACTTGCCTGGGAAGAGGTTGAGGTGAGAGTTTCTAGTAGATACAAAGAAAATTTGGGAAGAGGTCGAGTTCGCTACGAGGGGACAAGAATCTGGTGTAAATTTAAGATAGAGGCGAGATCTTGCTATGAAAGGAGACGAAAATTTCCTAGGGGAAGTTTGAGAAGGAGACGAAAGCTCGTTGGAAAAGGACACGAGAATCTCCTGGCGAAATTTGGGAAGGAGACGGAAGCTTGCTAAGAAAGAAAATGAGGATTTGCTGGAATTTGGAAAGGGGAAGAGAGCTTGGTAGGAAATCGAAAAGGAGATGAGGACTTGCTGGCAGGTGGAAGGGCCTGCTGGCATATCAAAGAGGAGAAGAGAACCGCAGGACGCCGATGGGTATTGTGAGCAGGCTGTTACAGATCTGTCTGTGAGCAATAGACCGTATCTAATTTGAAGAGTGTTGACGCTCTTGACCGGGATTTCTATCAGTTGATACTATTTATGCCAAATGCTTCTCTCATAGCATATACTGTTAGTTATGACACGCTGTTTCCCGTCAACAGCTATTGCAAAATGAATAGGAAAGAGGCTCTAACAGCGATTCCGAACCTCAACAGCTTGTTTGATCCTAAAGAGCCTAGCTGAATCTCAATAGCCTACTCGGACTTAACAACCTATTCGGACCCAACAGCCGCTGGCGGTGATAGACTTTGCTCCTTCCTTTTGCCTAGCTGGGCTTCGTCAGCTTCGGCGTGGCCAGATTCAGCTCTTCCTTTATCTCTTTTAACCTAAGAAGTTGGTTTGCTTCTTTGTTTGGGCATGTATGTGGATACAGCGTAATGTTGCTTCATTGGGTTAATTGGTTGATTGGTTGATTGATGGCGTGGAGGCTGATTGCAACTTGACCTCCTTCCCTTTGCAAAGCGAAGTGTTGATGTTTAGGAAGGCACATCAGATCCAGTCCGACCTAAGTCACCGAATTATCCTTTTGAGACAAACTGTTGAGGGACTGTTAGTCATGTTAGCTGTTAGTTCAAACTGCTGTCGAGCCGAATTGCTATTGTGCCGAAACGCTGTTTGGGCGAATCGGCTGCTGAGTTGAATTGCTATTTATACTAAAAGTAATTAAGCTGAACCACTGTTGAAGAGTCTAAGATCCTAATGACATAAAACCTTCTTGGGAAAGTACAGTGTGACTACTCAGCTCTTGCAGATGATAGCTGTTGTGGCCGAATTGTCCGTCAACAGTTCCGCCACAGCCGGGTCACAATACCCCCTGGCGCCTGTGTTTAGATAAGATCTTGAACCTACTTCTTTTATTGAGGTGTGGAAAGTTGTTGAGAAAAGAACGGAGGGGTAGTTTTGAGGTGTGAGGCATGAGATGAGACGTGGACGGTGGAACATAGGATGGGAGAGATTCTCGAACGTATCCGTTTGATTGAGATGTGAGAAGCTGGTGACTGTAGAATGAAGCGAGGTAGAGGAAATAGTGGCTTGATGTTTGGAAGAAGAAGTTGAAAATTGAAGGTTGATAGTGCGTAGTTGAGAATTGGAAGCTGAGTATTGGAAGTTGAAAATTGAAAGCTCGAAGACATCCTTGGGAATGAGCTTGCCGTGAGAGCCTCGCTGTCCATCCCCTCGATGGTGGCCTGGTCGTATGCGATGTTTACCGCGGAGCCGTACTTGGATGTTCAGTTCAGGCCATTGTATCCGCCTTTAGTACGGTTGAGGCCAGCTGAGAAGGTGCAAAAGGTGGAATTCGTGTCGCTTACGAAGTCCAGCAGCGTGCGGCCGATGATGAAACGCTCGTTCACTCCGGTGAAGTATGTGACTCCGCTGCAGGCTGTGGCCAGGTCGCATGATGGCAAGAGGCAGCCGTACAGAGGTCCTTGTCAATTTTCTTGGCGGAATAATACAAGGGGGGCACCTAGGAGTGATTACTTTAAAGGTAAATCGTCTCAGACGTGATCTTCTTAGAGACGCAAACACTACAGGCGATACTGAAAGCATTACTATATGATCTCACTGGAACCTCAATCAAGGGTTCGCAGAAGAGTGTGTAGGTAATCAAGACTTTTGGTCGTGACGCCGGTAGAGCACAGCACGAGTTGTACTTAGTAGAAGCATGATCTGTGTTCAGTAAATAGTACTTGAAAACGCCGATGAGAAAACAAGGCAGAGAGGTCCGGGGAACAGAATCAGTAGTGAGCAATATTCGACTCGTCGTTATGACTAGGCCGCAATGACAACGTCGCCATGAGCCTTCTTGTCCATGAATTTCATGTAGCTGGGAGCGGTCCTGGTGGCGTTGTGGTGGCGGTCTCCGCCAGACTGCCGCTTTGTCTGAGTGGGTGTTCCAAAGCTGCTCCCGTCAGCTGTTCTGGGTAAGGCAAAACTCCATACCCCAGAAGTACCAAGTCGAGAGTTGCCAAATTGCGATAGTCAAATGCGGACATTGCTTTGAAATGTGTGATTTGTCCAGATGGGAGAAGAACCAATATGGAGGGTATCTACAATACAACACGTCCGACCCTTTGTCCCTTCGACGCCATGTCCACAAGGGCGTGGGGCCCTTGGCTCTTGCCTCAAATTGCCTTTTGGGAAAGCAGACACAGAAAAAGTACTAGAGCAAAAACTTTTGTGGTATAATAATCCAAGTGCAATCCACCTTTGGCATCCGTATGAACTCCGTCCGCGGAACGCTCATCAACAACAAACATGAATACCTCTCCATGCCCGCGCACGCTCGTCGATTTTTTGGAATATCAAACGATACCCTCCTATCTCATAGACACTAAGCCCATTTCGAAAAGTCAAGGCTCTCGACCAGGAAATCCAGGTTGCTCGCCTGCATCATCTCAGTATCCGTCGTGGCGGTGCTCATGACTGAGCTGCGGTGGCTTTGTGAGTTCTGCTCGCTTGTTGTATTTGTGAGGAAGGTGGCCACGGACGCTCGCCGCATGCTACTCAGCCCGGAGATGGTGCTATCTCGCACCCCGCTCGTAGGTCTGCTGTCCGCCGTTTGACCCAATGACTGCTGGCTCTGGCTAGCCTGCTGCGCGGACGCGAGCGCATGGCTGAGGGAGAGGGGCGGTGGTCCTGCGCTAGGCGATGGCGTGGTGACACCATTAGATGGCACGACCGTCGCGTTGGTGCTCAGACGCTTCGGTGCGTACCGATCTCGCAGGCGATTCAGCTCTCTGAGGCGGCTACGCCAAGAGGAGGGATACTCGCCGGACTCGCGGTTGGCCCAGACTTGGGAGAAGACGTCGGCGTTCAGTGCGAGCAGCCGGACAAAGTCAGGCAGGGCTTTAAGATCGACCATCTTGGTGGCCGCGCAAGGCGAGATCTCGGGAAAGCCTTCTTTGCTCATCACTTGGACTTTGAAGAACGGGGCGTCTTTGTCTTTGTCGCGCTCGCCGGCTTCCTCGTCCTCGCCTTTCTCCCGCTCGGCCTTTGCTTTGGCGTTTTCACGCATAGCAACGAACGAAGCGCGTGACTCTGGAGTAATGACGATGTTGACGTAGTTGAACGCAGACGGAAACAGGTCGAATTTGAATGGCGTACCCGAGTCGTTGAATATAATGTTCACAAAATCATTGCCGATGTGCCGCTTCTTCATGATACACTGAGGATCATGGTCTAGGTTGGTTGGCATCTGCGTCGTGACATGGAAAACCATTTCTGTGAGGCGGTCGCGCCAGCAAAATGTGTATTGCCCATCCGTGTCGTATTCCCGGTCCAAGCCTTGTGAATTAAAACCCGCGCCCTTCAACTTCGTCAAAGTGCCAATGCCATTCAGAAACTCCATGTAGTCAGCGCTGCCTGACACGTTGGCCAAGATTTCGATCTCCTTGGTCTGGTTCTCGCCAATATAGATCACGCCGATCTTGTGACCATCCACGGTTGATATGCGATCGAAAAGCTTGATTGCCCTGCTTACAGCCTCCTCATCAGGAAGCGGTATGGGGCGCAACGAAGGGTCGAAGCTTTGAGGTCCGTACGACAGCATGTGGACTAGGACGTGACTAGGCAGAGTGCTATTCGTGGTCAGTGAGCCCCTGTCCCTGCTGTCTCCGAACGTTCCCTTCTGGTGAGGGGGAGGAGGCTGGAAATTCTCGCGGATTGTGAAGTACGAAGTACCAGACGGCTGCCTCTTGGTAACTTGGGCCCATGGAGTCGTCTTCGACTTTCTGATAGAGATGAGGCTGTTCGCGATGATCCACCGCCGCTCGGTGTACTCCGCAGCCTTGGCATCAGTGAACCAGGAGCTCTCTGCAGATTCATCTGCGTCGGCATAGGCCACCTTTTGCATGTAGTCCATAGTAACGGTAGCCTGCTCCTCGGAAGTAAGGCTGCCGTCTGGGCCCTGAAAAAGTCGCTTCGCAATCCAGCCCACGTGTTTGGCTCGGTCGCCAATTCGCAGAGCCAGAAACCAGTACACAACAGTATGGTACGCAAGAGCATAGACGTACTGAGGCAGATCATCACTCGTGGTCGGCTGTCCAAGCATGTCATACTCGTGAGTCGTGTTGATTGTAGCAGTCATGGTCTCACCAGATAAGCTGTTGCGCACATGACGCTGCTTGTCACGGACGGTGTCCAGGTACCGGAAGCACATACCGAAAACGATGCGGAATTCGTCATCGATGAAATTGCTGTACAGTGCCGGTAGCCGGGACAAACCCGCAAGGAACTCCAAGATGTGCACAGCAACGTATGGCTGTGTAATGACTGTAGACATTCTCTGCAAAATAGTCACCAGTGCTCTGGTAGTTGCAAGAGGCATCTCATGACAGCAGATGGTCAGCGCATGAATACATGTCTTCGCCGTTGAATGCCCTATGCCCTGCATGAACGTTCTCACGAGGTCGTCATCATCAACCTTCTGGAAGCTCTGATGATAGCTCATGATCGTGGTCAACGTTTGGAAAATGCAGATGTTGACCTCGGGCCGGCGCAAGCCTGTTGCTGGAGGAGGGTCCTGGAACAGATTGTGCTTGCTCTGCTCGCACAGAATACGGCGAGCTTCCCGTATTTTCGGTATAGCGCTTCTGAAAAAGGCGTGGTTGCTCAACTGCGACGCGAGGTGAACAAGGCAGAAACTGTAAACCTCCCAGTCACTCCCACAGGTCAAGATTTGAAGAATTGCGTCGAGCCATGATGTCACGTCCAACACCCTGCTCAGCTGTTCATCAACCTCTGTATCACCACTGGAGTCCTCATCCTCGCCTGCTCCGTCTTCCTCTAATTCGGGCTGAGCTCTAGGATGTGAGGTCTCTTCTGTCTCCTTATGAGAGAAGAGGGTCGGACTAGCTATCGTAGCTGGCACTTCAGGCAATACGTCAGGATCTGGCAGAACCCAGAGCTGATGGTACTTCCGAGGTCCACGTTTTGCACCGCTGATCGAACGACTCAGACTCAGTCGGTCTTGCGTGGTCGATGTAAATGAGACGCCTCGTGACGACCTTGAGGTGCCTGTGTGATCACCTTTCGGTCTTTGTGAAGCTGCTGCGTCTTCTGCCACCTTCCTGGCCAAGGAGGCCTGGGTCCTATGCAGAACGCCTGCCAGCCCCTCTGACTCGGTGTGTAACGTTAGATAAACCCGGTTTGCCCAGTCAGCTCGTAGGCGGAACAGCATCTTCATGGCAGTGATACGAGCATCGGTAGATCGACCATTCCTGGCCACGGCGACCAGAAGGTCGAAGGTGCATGTAGCCTTGTGGCCGTCATTATTCATGACCTTCATGAAAAGCTGCACAAAACCTTTGGTCACCACATCAGCTGGACTCTGGCTGCCACCAGCATGAGACTCGTCTGTTGTGACGGACAAGTCTGTCGGCGATGCCATGGGATACTGAAGACGTTCACTAGTGATGACACCGTTCAGAGTCTCGATGATGTAGTCGAAAAGTGGGAAGTCAGCTGCAATGGCGACGGAGACCATGAAAGACACGGTTTCTTGAAGTACGAAGGTGTCAGTCTCTTCGGCAATGCCTGACAGGATGCTCTTGACGATGTTCGGCACACAGTCATCTTCCAACTCGTCTTCCACGAGCTCTAACATGTCGTAGACCTCAGTGACGGAATGAAGGGCCGACAGACGGACTTCTGTTGACCGGTTACGGTCGAGAACGAAATGAGTCAAAACCAGGTAGAGATTCGCCTCCCAGTCCAAGTCCGAAGGGTAACAACACCGGAACTCTTTGAAGTAGTCCAAGATGAGGGCCGTAGTGGAATCTGGAAGAATATGAGGGATCTTGCCCATAAAGGCGACACATTCTTGCCGCTGGATAAAACCCGAGCCACGGGATTGAAATATGCCCTCAAGTCTCTGCAAGAAGATGTTCAGCTCGTCCAGAATTGTCTCCCCCCTCACCAAGTCGTCTTTGGAGAAGCTTGTTTGGGACTGTGAGGGCTTGTTGTTGAACTCCAAACGGGCCGCACACTTCTCGGCCACCTGTAGAATGACAGTCCAATCCTCGTCCTCCAACAGAGGATTCAGATTCTGCTCTCCATCATCGAATAGAGTGTTGATGAGCTTCAAAGTCGCTCCCCCTATCCGCGTGGATGTGGACTTCTCTACTGTGTTCTTGCAACCTTCGATGAGTAAAGCCAGTGGCACGGCCGGGTATCCCTTCTCCGCTGACTTCCAAATTAGCTTTTGGAAGACGCTTAAGGCACCGCGCACAGCCCGGGTCGTCTCGGACACTAGCTGGCCCTTCTGTGGAAAATCTCGAAGAAGATTGAGCAGGACTCGGACTGTGGCCTGACCGTTGTGAGATTTCAACAGGTTGGACAGAGTATGCCAAGCTGTCTTCTGAAGTTTGTTCACTAGGCAGTAGATCGAGCTGAGCACCTCCACACATCGCGCCAATGTCCGCTTGGGAATCGAGCCGTATGTTATGATGGCGTCGATCAACTCGATACATGCTGTCAGGTCGTCCTCGGTGCTTGTCTTCATGCAGATTTCCAGCAAGGTGTCGATCAAGCGTCCTATAGTCTCGTCGTCGGCGACCCTAAAGTTGAACTTTACGACCTCGATGATGCAGGCAAAAAGCAACGAGAACGTCTTGTCCACGACAATGGTAGCTGTCGACGGCATGTTGGGTTTTCCCTTTTGACTCTTTCTCTCGCGCTCGAGTTTCCTTGCGTTCTTAGCCGCATTGTAGGCATTGGCTAGCCAAGTTGTCAATAGAGGGACAACATCGTAATCAAAGCCAGACAGGTTCCGGCCGTGATTCGTCAAGTTGACGAGAGTGGTCAGCTGCAGGTAGAAGTCGTCAGGGTGAGCATCGGCAGAAATTGTCTGGAAGTATTCCTTGCGCTCCAAGTCCGTAGCTGAAGGATTCTTGACACATTCTGCCATCAGCTCCCATCCCGCAGCCCGCACACTGCTTGGCCTCGCGTTATTCACCAGCCCTTTTGCAGCTTCCCACACCTGGAAAATCGGCGCAAGCGGGTAGTCGGCGAGGGTCAGACGGAGGGACTCGGCAGCGGCAATCCTCTCGCTTATCGAGCCCGCCTTGAGTCTGTCAAGCCACTCGGTATAATGTGGTGCTACACCAGTTGCAGCCAAGGACGCGGTGTCGACTCGTTCGGAGGACAGCTGGGCCGAAACGGGGGTGTTGGAAGAGGATGGCACTGGAGGGGCCTTGGAGGTCTTGGAGCCACCGGTCAGGCCCTTGAACACACTAGCAAGACCTCCGGCGCTCTTGGGTTCGGCGGAAGTCAAAGGCGAGACGTCCCCTGAAACAGGCGACCTGCTATCTCGGTCTTCGCCAGGCTGACCATCGGGGCCGTCGAAGCCCAGTGATGCTATGCGGCGGAGCATCTCGAGCGCAAGTCCATATGTTGTGGTCGTCTGTCCGTCTGATTGTGAGCAACTGGACAGTCAGACACAGAGACAACCAGCCAAAAGATAAGACACTGGGAAGGGGCAGTAATCACGCACGAACTCAGACAAGCTCTTGGACCATTATAGCCGTAAAACAGTGGGCTAAACAGCCGGCGCGAACGAGCTGCTCAGTGCCATCAAGTTGTGTATGTGTGTCCGGGAATGGCGCGGTTGTTGTTCAAAAGCAGAATCGGTCAGCGTCGCGAAGGGTTGTTGCAGACCGCAGGCACCTGAAAAGAACCGGCTTGGTCAAATCACAAGTTCTAGGTACCAACGCCGGTTTAAAGATGGAGCATGAATCCAGATAGCAGCTATCTCGCTATCACTTTGCCCCTCCACGCCTTTGGCCCAGAGTCGGCCTTCCTCAAGGCCAAGCCCAGGATTTGAGACGAGTAATCTGATGAGCTATGTGGAAGGCTCGAAAGGGATTGTCGACGAGATCGAATGACGACAACAGACATCACAGCCTGGAAACTGGATGATGCTGGAGGTGTTGTGATGTCGCACGCTGGCCGGGTGGGCAGGTCGTGGGAGGTGTCGTATTGATGGAGACAAGGAAGCAGGGGAAAACAAGGTGCATTTAGCACGGCTCATAGCGGGCGTTCATCACCAGACGGCCAGACCCCGCCGGAGCAAGATCCCTGCTTCCCCGACACCATCCGCCCCGGTTTGAGAGCTTCCGTTCCGAGTCTAGCCCCGCAGCTCCGGCTCCGGCTACCGAGTTGACTAAATTGCTCTGCTCCGGGCGCAAACAGTCGAAAATGTATAGAACCACACAGTGTGATATTCTGAGGATGAGATAGAACAGACATGATATTTACGTTGTTCACAGCCCTCGGATCAATACGATAGGAATTCTCAAGTTCTGCATTTGTGGCGAGGACGTTGGGTGTGGACCAACTTGCTGTATGGAACGTGAGTAGCTTCTACGTTATATTGTAATTAAGGTTCCTGCATGTAGCTAGTATCACCGTACTAGGAACCTTGGTACTGGGTTTGGAATTCAATACCAAAATAGGTATGCACCTATATTTCTATGTGTAGGGTTCAAAGTAAAGAGGCACTGGCAAGCAGATGGCTAGAAATGGTTGTGTGGTAGATTATCCAAGAACCCATAGCGAGATCGCAGTCAAATAAAGCCCAATATGCATCCAGAAGTTGAGAAACTGACCGGCGACTTCCAAGGCTGGGAACAAAACGATGATTGATCTGATCATCTCCAGTCCGGGTTCAGGGTCGACACGCTGTGGACGCGCTCGACAGACATCAGAGAGGCAGGGATGAGCCCCTCCGTCTCCACTTTGCGTGTGGCGGCTCAGGGCTCCTCGGAGGGCAGCCAGGCAGGCCCCTAGCACCTAGCAACGCCTTCTTGGAAAGTTCGTTTACTTTCTGCGAAGCTCGCATCTCAACTTGTTTTCTTTCCAACCTCCTGAGCTCCCCAAGTACGCCGCGCTCTTCGTACAACACGGCAGTTAGTCTTCCAAACCTACTCCGAGGCTTCAATTTCATCCGCGCCACTTGTTGCTCTGGCAGAATTTGCTTTCCAAGTCAGCATGGCGGCAGACATCCAGAATGTTGCGCAGCTGCTGCTGGCGACAATGGACCGTTCGCAGCACAGGAAAGGTAATCAGCTCCCCTCAGCGCTCTCTGCTCTCCAAAGTCTGACCAAGGGTATTTCGACAGCCGAGAATGCCCTCAAGCAAGAAGAGAAGAAGCCTCAATACTCTCTCGTCCTCCTCAAGATCGTCGCCGAGCCGGGTCTTGCCCCTACACAACGTCTCGCGGCCGCGCTTGCCTTCAAGAACTTCGTCCGTAACAATTGGAGTGACGAGGAGGGCAACCACAAGCTTCCCGCCGACGAAGTCATTACCATCAAGCAGGAGCTTGTCGGCCTCATGATCACATCCCCGCCGAGCGTCCAGACCCAACTTGGCGCAGCTATCAGCGTCATCGCCGACTCTGACTTTTGGGAGAAATGGGACACACTAGTAGAGGTATGTAAGAGCCGAGTACAAGCTCGAAAGAATACCCACCTAACCAACAAATCAATTCGCAGGACCTTGTCAGCCGAATTTCGCCGACCGACTACAAAGTCAACAACGGAGTACTGGAGGTTGCCCATTCCCTCTTCGCACGGTGGCGGCCATTATTCGAGTCCAACGCTCTGTATACCGAGGTTTTGCATGTGGTGGACAAGTTCGGCAACGCATTTATCAGCCTTTTGAACCTCACAGACGAACAAATCGGCAAACACCAGCAGGACCCGGAGCAATTGAAGGGCTGGTTTCAAACTTTGAGTCTTCTCATCCGCATCCTTTACGACCTCATATGCCAAGACCTGGCTGCGCCCGTCGAGGCAAATTTGCAGTCTATCTTCGGTCTTCTCAGCAAATACTTGTCATACACGAATCCGATTTTCGACGGTGACGAGGATGAGGCCACAGCGCTGGAGCACGTCAAGGCAGACATCTGTGAGGTGCTGACACTCTTCGCAACCAAGTACGACGAGGACTTCACACCGCCATGCCAGGCATTCATAACATCAGTCTGGAACCTGTTGTCAACTATTGGCGCACAGAGCAAATACGACTTGCTGGTCAGCAAGGCTTTGCAGTTCCTGACAGCTGTGGCTGCATCCAAGCACGCCGAGGCTTTCAATAACGAGGGCACTTTGGGCCAGATTGTGGAGAAGGTCATCTTGCCAAACGTTACGCTTCGCGAAACAGATGTCGAGATGTTCGAAGACGAGCCAATTGAATTCATCCGACGCGACCTCGAGGGATCAGACACGGACTCTAGGAGACGCGCCGCCACCGATTTCTTGAGAAAGCTTTTGGAGAAATTTGAGGTCCTGGTGACGAACGTGGTGTTCCGGTACATCAACCACTACTTGGCAGAAGGCCAGACGAATTGGAAGTCCAAAGACACAGCCGTCTATCTCTACTTGGCCATCGCTGCCAAGGGTGCTGTCACCGCGGCACAGGGTGTCAAGACCGTCAATCCTCACGTAAATGTGGTAGACTTCTTCCAGACCCACATTGCTGCCGACCTCTTGAATGAAACTGGAGTGGAGCCGATCTCAAAAGTCGACGCGATCAAGTACCTTCACAACTTCCGCAGTCAGTTGACCAAGGACCAGTGGTCAGCTGCATTCCCGCCTCTTATCAAGAACATGGCATCGGATAACTACGTGGTCTACACTTATGCTGCCATCGCCGTCGAACGTGTCCTCTTCCTGACAAATGATGCTGGTGAGCACCTGTTCACTGGGGCCGACATTGAGCCCCTGGCCAAAGATCTTCTCGATCATCTGTTCAAACTCATTGAGAAGGACACGAACCCGGCCAAAATGCAGGAGAACGAGTTTTTGATGCGCTGTATAATGCGAGTCTTGATCGTGGTCAACCGAGGCATCCAGCCCATTCTGGACAATGTGTTGAACCACCTGATAGGCATCACCAACGGCATCAAGACTAACCCGAGCAATCCTCGATTCTACTACTACCTGTTCGAGGCCATAGGCGCCCTGGTCAGATTTTCGGATCCTTCCCAGGAGGCCAAAATCTTTGAGCTCATGTGGCAACCATTCTCGTACATCCTCAACGAAGATGTTTCAGGTATGCTGATCATGCACGATAATGTGAGGGCTTGACTGACCATGTCATAGAATTCGTCCCATATGTTTTCCAAATCCTCTCGGCTCTCATTGAAGCCACGCCTACCAATGAGCTGCCCGAGGCGATTGGCACATTGTTTACTCTCATTCTGGAGCCCGCAGTCTGGGAGACACGAGGCAATGTACCAGCGTGTGCCAGATTCCTCTCAGCCATGATTCCGAAAGGAAAGCGGGTAATTCTCGAGACTGGGCAACTAGTGAAGATTCTGGGAGTGTTCCAGAAATTGCTGGCAGGCAAGAAGACCGAGGCCAACGCTTTTGACATTCTCGAGTCTGTCGTGGCTTCATTTGACGGGTGAGTCCCCTCTGCATCCTCGCGCTCAGCATTCCATACTAACAGACTACTAGACCGACGTTGGAGCAGTACTTCCCTGAGATCCTCAGACTTACCTTGGTCAAGCTGCAAGGCGAGCCTTCAGACTCTTATAAGCAGCGGTTCACTCGATTTTATCACCTGGTCTCGGCGAGGACAGAGCACCAATTGGGAGCTGACTTCTTCATTAAGCACGTGGAGGGTCTTCAAGCCAAGATGTTCCCTCCAATCTATCAGAGCACCATTCTGAAGACGACAGGCCAATTTGCTCGTCCTGTCGACCGGAAGGTTGGTGTCATATCCTACACCAAGACACTGTGCGATTCACGAGCATTTGCCGAGCAATATGGCAACAAAGGCTGGGGTTGGACAGCCAATCACTTGCTGGATCTCCTGCAAAATCCGCCCCAGGTAGTAGCTGGCGTCGGCGACGACATCATTACTGAGGCGGACGTGGACGACATAGGTTTCGGGATGGGCCACACGAATCTCAACACGTGCAAGCGTGCAGCTCGCGACGACTATCCTGAGATTCGGGACGTGCAGGTGTGGGTTAGGGAGTACATGAACAAGAGCAATGCATCCACCGGCGGCATGATTATCAAGTTCGCCGAGCAGCGCTTGCCAGCTGAGGCGCAACAGGCGTTGGCCCCGTATCTGCAGTAGAATGGCGAGGCCGGCGGCGATGACCACAAGGGTATCAACGTGTTAGGAGCCCTGCAAAAGTTCAAATTTAGCTGGCCTTCCGTTCCTTGGCTACCCAATTGGCCAGTCACAAACCCACAATCCCAAACCCAGACTCAGACTCCAAGCCACAGCGGAGGCGGGGACGACGACGTTTACGACAGCGACAGTGACAGCGACATGACGGATTGCTGTCCGTCAGAGATAAAAGATCTCCTGCCAGCAAAGAGAGCACGGAAGATGAAAAAATTGAGGCCTCGGCGGCATTGAAGTATGATAGATTCCCCCCTGCACAAGTGTGCAACAGTTCCACAGTAACCATTGTCAGAGCAGCGCCTAGAAGGCAAAGCGCCGATAATTCAAACAAACATGCTGGTTAGTACCTGATACCTTGTTGTAGTAGTTCGACCTGCGATGCGCTCAGTGCGCCATCTCTTTGATCTGTGAATGTTTGCTTTACGCGTGCGGATAATCCGCGGCCGAAGGCTACAACAATTTCCAGCGGTCCGCATTCTGGCGGTCTATGGCACTTGAACAGATGCATGTCTAATTTCGGCAGGTATAGAGTAGCATCGCACAGTGGCATCAGCGCATCTGCAGTCTTGGCAGCAGGGCGTGGCCTCACGTCGCCAGGGATCCAAATCCTTCGCCGACGATCTTTCTGCAAATGAGGCTATCAAGGAATGCAACCCTCGCAAAGGATCACATTCGAACCCTGTAACTCCACCAAGGACAATCACTCCTTCGTGGCACTCGCTTGTCACCCGGGGTTATGCCGATGGACAAGATATTCTTTTCGCATCCGCCGTAGCTGACTTTTTTTTTTTGAACCGCCATTCTTGTCTATCTGAGTGAGTATAGGTGTGCTGTAAACATAACCACGTCTACAGCTTTTGGATGTCATTTGGACAATGGAGCGATTGTTGGCGTTGAGTGCCTGCTTGGGTATGGTGGCTTCTGCAGATGTTGAAAATACCGGCCTCAGCACTAGACAGACGGACGGCGCGATATCAGACACCTATTTCCTGAGGAGAGCATATCATTCATGTAAGTCCTCACAAGAGCAGCGTTCCTTTCGTTAAAGTCGTCACTGACCCCCTCACCAGCCGCCGTACTGGGTGACAGAGTTTATATTGACGGAGGCGTATTCTCCTACTCTGGCAGCGACGGCGTGCAGTACCAGTATTCATCAACTCTGCTCTACGTCGACCTCAGCGCGGACTTCACCCCAGCCACCGCCACCATATCATCGCTCACCAAGGCTGCCGGCGCGCCAAACTCCATATATGCTGGCATCTGGACGAACAACGGCCAGCTGTACACAGGCTTCGCGGGCCGCGAGCCCACATTTGGCGACAAAGCCTATCAAGACCAAGGGCTATGGGCCTTTACGCCTAGCGATGACGGTGGCGATGGCTCGTGGACGAACCTCAACGACACAGCCGACGTGTTCTTCACCTCCGGCCTGAGGCCATACGTTGGCTCGGTCGCTAGTGGGAACGGAACAGGCTGGTTCCTAGGCGGCAATGTCGACGTAAGCGCCAACGAGACATACGTCCCCAGCAGCGGACTCGTCGCTTACGACTTCACCTCAAATACGGTGACCAACACGTCCGCAGCGGGCGCGGCCTCGATGGGCGGGTATTCGAGCTACGGACAAATGCACTACGTGCCGACCTTTGGCCCAGGCGGTATCCTCGTCTCCGCAGGCGGCTCGCATGACGATCCGTCCGCCTCCGACAGCACCACCCTAGCCTCCTTCGAAACAGTGCAAATCTTCGATGCAGAATCAGGGAGCTGGTTCGACCAACCCACCACTGGCACCGCGCCGCCTTCGCGCAAGGAGTTCTGCATGGCGGGCGCAGCCTCCACTAACGACACCTACGAGATCGTCGTCTATGCGGGCTGGGACGGCACGCTCGGCGACGAGGCGATCGCGTGGGACGAGCTGTATGTGCTCAGCTTGCCGGCGTTTCACTGGTTCCAGGCAAGCTATGAGGCTCTGCATCCGCGGCATGGGCTGACGTGTGAGCACGTCGGGGGTGGGCAGGTTTTGGCGATTGGTGGGGTTGATACGACGCAGACGTATGAGCCGAATTATTATGAGGGGACGTTCCAGACGGCTGATACACATGCGCAAGGGTTGGCGGTGTTTGATTTGGCGACGATGGCGTGGGCAGAGGAGGGTTTTGTGAGCGGGCGGTCTGGGCCATATGAGCTGGCGCCTGTGGTGGCGACTTGGTATGAGGGCAATGAGCGTATGGCGGATTTTACCAATGAGGCGCTGAAGAGCGTGTTTTCGGTACAGAACTTCACGGCTGCGGCGACGACGACGAGCGGAAGTGCCGATGGTAGCAACTCAACCTCATCATCACCTGCGACAGCGTCCTCGTCCCAAGCGTCTTCGGCGGCTGGCGCGAGATCCTCGTCGACTGGGGCGATCGTCGGAGGAGTCATTGGTGGCATTGCTGCTGTTGCTGTGGTCGGCGCCGCGGCTCTATTCTTCTTGCGGCGGCGAAGGAGAGGTCAGCTACAGGATAAGACGCACAACACTGAAGCCCGTCATGTTGTCACGAGCCCGCCACATGGTGAGATGCCCGGACAACCTGTGGTATATCATAGACCAGAGCTGGCCAGCGAGAAGATGGAATCGAACTCGACTGTGTCGCCAGGCTGGTCAGCATCGACGACCCAAAGCGGTGGCCACTATGGGCTGGGAAGTAGGAGGGCTGAACGTGAGCTGGAAGGGGTCGTTCCGGCAGAGTTGCCGTAATTGAAGGTCTACTAGGAGCGAGCGAGCATGACGGGATACTGCACTGGAAGAATGTCGGCCATTGGTAGACAAAGCACGGCGTCCTCGAAGCCGATTAGCCAGGCTGTGTGGGTTGGCAGATACATATGTTGACGCTGAGCCCATTGCGAGACCAACTAGTGTAGCTCACGAACTAACTTGCGGTATACATTGTAGTGGACGCCGTTCGATCAGTAAACTCCATGTTCGGCGGCCGAGGGATAAGTTCAGTAGATTAATAATCAGTGTGCAGTTGAAGCATGATGCCCATTTGATGTAACCGTAGAAGGACTGAAACTGGGGGTTAAGGTGACAGGATACTATTTAGAGCTTACCCTAACCCTCACCATCTCTTGCGTGCTCGCCACAAGCCTACCAAGTACTTACCTACTCCCGATCCAGGAGCCGCAATCCTTTTCCGACATCGACAGACTCAAAATCAAGTGACTCACCTAGCATGCTTGCAATTTCTTTCTCGGAGTTTTACTTGGATCGGTTGAGACTCGAGAGTGTGTATTTTGCATATCCCGTCCGCCAAGCATCGTGCCTTGACATCGCGGCGTCATCGACATTTTTCTCATCCAGAAACTCTTCACTTTCTTGATAAAATACTTGACACTGACTTTCTCATATCTCGAAGCTTGATCACTCTACTCACTCGCAAACTCACTGTCGACTCAGATACCCATCATGGCCACCAAACCCCCCTCAATAGAAGTCACCAACCTGACCTACACCTTCCAAGACTCCTCCCTGGGCGTCTCGGACATCTCCCTTGACCTCCCCGCGCGTTCCCGCACCTGCCTTATCGGTGCCAATGGCGCCGGCAAGACGACCCTCCTGCGCCTGCTCGCCGGCAAGCGCCTGGCACCGTCTAACATGATCAAAGTCTCGGGCGTCGACCCCTTCAAGGACGGCCTCGAGGGCGTCACATACCTCGGTCTGGAGTGGGTGCTCAACCCGATCGTGCGCACCGACATTGGTGTTATCGAACTGCTGCGCAGCGTCGGCGGCGACGCTTTCCCGGAGCGCCGCGACGAGCTCGTGCATGTGCTCGACATCGACACCGCCTGGCGCATGAGCGCGGTCAGTGACGGCGAGCGCCGCCGCGTACAGCTCGCTATGGGGCTGGTAAGGCCGTGGACGGTGCTACTGCTGGATGAGATCACGGTGGACTTGGATGTGCTGTCTCGCGCCGAGTTCTTGGCGTGGTTGAAGCGCGAGACGGAGACGCGGGATTGTACAATTGTGTACGCGACGCACATTTTGGATAATCTGGCTGGCTGGCCTACGCATCTGGTGCATATGCATATGGGCACAGTGCGAGAGTGGGGCGTCACGGACAAATTCCTTGCGCAGCTGGAGGGCGAAAGCAGTGGTAATTCGAGGCTCGGAGAGGTGGTGCTGGGCTGGTTGAGGGCGGACTTGAAGGCGAGAGGCCCGAGAAGCCAAAACAAGAGGGCCCCAGAGGGAAAGACTTACGGAATGGGCGGGACCCAGCTGGGTGGATACGGGCTGGAGAGTGGTGACGGGAAGCGAGGCCAGTAGATCTCGGTGTGTCGCACAAGGCCAGGTCGAGAAGTGTGGACTAGATCGGGGGCGACGAATTGGGAGCGGCAGCTTCAACAACAGGCATGGCTCGGTGTTTGCTAAAATATTCTTTTCCTTTTCTCGTGGCTTGCATTTTGGTACATGCATCTAGAGGCACTAGATTGCAAGGGACAACGCATTTAACATGGCGTTGGGCGGTTGGTGTCTTTCAACATAGACTTTGTGCTCTGGGAACCTTGGAGGTTACCTCAACAGCATCCACCGCAGAAAAGCCACAGCTTTAGATGTTATGTCATTTCACGCAACTATCGGCTACGCGTGTTGACGAGCCGTTATCTGGCATCACAGCCAAGGAGCTAGTTGAGAACGCTATATACAAGATGGGTTTCTAACCAAGCACGATTTTACCTGATCCATTCTGGAAGCTCTTCGCCGGCGAAGGCGAGTGGTAACTGGATATCAAAAAGCCTGTTCCTCCAACGAAACGTTGACATATCGCATTCCGTCCGAAGAGCTTTTAGAATTTTCTTCAGCCCAGCCATGCTCTCAAGCACCTTGGTGTCTTTGCGGCCACATTCCCAGTAGTGGTTTGCAACTGGCTCAAGGTTGCGCCTCTCGGGCAACGCGCAAAAAGAACAGGTCCCAGCTATCCAGACGCGCCGCCGACAACATTGTATAGTAACAGACCACAAGCTTAACTAGTAACGAGCCCATGAAACACGAGCGATCACAACAAAGATGGCATGAGAACCATCTAATCGCTCCGGGATCATGGGCCTCCTGACATGGATAAAACTACATAGGATTGGGCATTTGAACACGAGGGTGCTTTGTGTCCAGCACGGAGATGCCCACACGAAGACTATCGCGGAATGAATATATGAATATAAGGCGCCTAAGCCAAAATCTATAGTCCCAAACTTAGTTATCCTAACATTCTACGGATGATGTTATAAGCGGCACTATTTTTTAGCATTGCAGTACTAAAGAGTGGAGGGTGAATAAGTGCAAAAGAGTGAAAGGTTTCGTACTATATGTGTAAGAAAGTGAAGTAGATAGTCAAGACTTGTGATCACGACGTTCGTTTGCAGCCAATATTACATCTCACTCGCTTCACAAAATATACCAAAGCTCTTTTGCATCGTACTTTATCATTCATAGAACCCTCCATGTATTGATGCAATGTTGAGTGGTAAAAGAAGATTGGCAAAGCCTCCTTCCCAGTCTGCTCACTGGCAAGCCCTGTGCATTTAAAGGCATGCGGCCCGTGCATCTGCTAATCTGCACCTGCAACAACCGCAGCGACCCGTTTTTTGGCGGACTCGCGAACGCAGCTAAACTCTCAACCTCCAATTTCCAACTTCCAACAAAGCCATCACCGCCATACCATACCCAACCCGCACGCCCAGTATGGCCTCCCTCGCATCTGCCCTCGCGCACAACCTTCCCCAACCAACATACACCGGCGAAGACGAGGAGCTCCCCACCCGCGCCACGCAACGCGGGCCCCGAGTCGTCAGCGCCAGCCACCTCGACTCGGCCGCCGTCGTACTCTTGCGCGCCGGCGGGCCGCCTCCCTACGGCCAGCGCGTCGGATGGCGGCCCCGCAACCCCGAGGACTTTGGCGATGGCGGCGCCTTCCCCGAGATCCACATCGCGCAGTACCCGCTCGACATGGGCCGCAAGGGCGGCGCCGCGTCAAAGTCCAACGCGCTGGCGCTGACCGTCGACGAGTCTGGCAAAGTCAAGTACGATGCTATTGCGAAGCAGGGCCACGCGGCGGATCGGATTGTGCAGACGAGCTTCAAGGACCTGATTCCGCTGCGCCAGCGCGCTGATGCCGGCGAGATCAACCTCGAGCGGCCGAGCCAGGAGGAGGTGGCCGCCACGGCGGAGCGGACCAAGGCGGCGCTGGAGAGGCTGGTGAGTGGGGCGCTGGTGTCGCAGAAGCCGAAGAATATCAATACGGCGGGGAAGAAGGACCCGACATTCGTGCGGTACACGCCCGCGAATCAGATGGGCGACAACTCTAAGAAGCAGGACCGCATCATGAAGATTGTGGAACGTGCGAGGGATCCGATGGAGCCGCCCAAGTTTAGGATCAAGAAGATTCCGCGCGGACCGCCCTCGCCACCGCCGCCGGTGTTGAGATCGCCGCCGAGGAAGTTGACAGCGCAAGACCAGGAGGACTGGAGAATCCCACCGCCCGTGTCAAATTGGAAGAACCCCAAGGGCTTCACGGTGCCGCTGGACAAGCGACTGGCGGCTGATGGCCGAGGGCTACAGGATGTCCAGATCAACGACAAATTTGCACAATTCTCAGAGGCGCTTTTCATGGCAGACAGGCACGCACGTGAGGAGGTCAAACAGCGGGCACTCATGCAACAACGTCTGGCTGAGAAGGAGAAGCTGCAGAAGGAGGATCATCTACGCATGCTTGCCCAGCAAGCACGGGAAGAGAAGGCTGGCGGTGGCGGTGGCGGTGGCCGACGCAGGTCACGATCCGGCAGCTACGACAGTCGCTCGGACTCAGGAGCATCTTATGACAGCGACGACTCGGCGGTTCGCGAGCGTGAGGACGCTCGGAAAGAGCGACGTCGCGAGGAAGAGCGCAAGCTACGGCAGTCACGCATGGGCGCAGAGCGCCGCGTGCAGGTCATGGCACGGGAGCAGAACCGCGACATCTCGGAGAAGATTGCGCTGGGCCTCGCCAAGCCCACACAGAGCAAGGAGGGCATGTACGACTCGCGACTTTTCAATCAGACCAGCGGGTTCGACAGTGGCTTCAACGAAGACAACGCCTACGACAAGCCACTGTTCGCGGCACAAGACGCCATCAGCAGCATCTATCGGCCTCGCGCGAACATGGATGATGACGACGACGAGAATGCGGGAGATGCCGAGATGGAGAAGATACAGAAGTCGTCCCGGTTCGGCGAGGTGCTGGGCAAGGGCAAGTTCAGGGGCGCAGAAGATGCTGAGGCGCGGGAGGGACCTGTGCAGTTCGAGAAAGAGTCTGCAGACCCGTTCAACGTGGACAAGTTCCTGTCTGAGGTGGAGCAACAGTCGTCAAACAAGCGCGGCTATGGACTGCAGGAGACTGGTGAGGACCGCAAGTCAAAGCGGACCAGAGTCGACGAGGACGACACAGAATAGATTGAATAGAATGTTGCGGCGTGGCGTTTGGGCGACTGCACATCGAGCTGGATGCATATCGGTCCAATTTGCTTACACTTTTCAAATCACTTCCGCGGGCGCCAACTTGGTGAAGCTCGATTGTCAGTATTGGCCACGATGGGTGCCTCTCCAGCGACTGATGGGGTGAGTGCAGTAGTGGCGCCCAAAAACACGCTTTGAAGGAGCTCTAACGAGTGCTTCGCAGTGCGTTGCCATTCCCCATTCGGTATGCCGACTGCCGTCTCCTCATTTCAGCATTCATGAGTAGAGTAGCTCCCGGGCTGTGATGGACTGCCCGAAGTGGCCCGAGCAGCTGGCTGACATTTGTGATGGCAGATCGAAGCACGTTTGGGACTTGTCAGTAGGTTTATTTCAGGCTTCATTCGAAACATGGTAAAAAAGTAGCCCCGCTTGAAAGACAAGATAATGTTTCCCCCGTCTGATCAGCCTGCTCAAAAGGCCGCCGACCAAAATCAAGCCTTCGCGCAGCACGGATGCCAGTTGGCGTTCCATTCGCGCGTGTCTTGTGACAAGCCCGCTCTCAGCTGTGTCAGGGAATGAGACGACGATTATGCTGAAGACATCGCCAAACCATGGAGCGTAATTTTGCTGCCTTTTCGAGCCAAACAACTTTGCATGGCTCAAGAAGAGAGAGAGAGAGAGAGTGTGTGTGTGTGTGATCCTGAGCGATGTCGCTCGCATGGTACACAGGCGAGGTCGTCGTCCATGAACCAAGAGGCTCCCAGCCCAGAGGGACCTGAAGCATGGACGGGGATGGCCCTGGCTTGGTGAAGAAGCGATCTGCATCATGAACCATGAACCAGTCCTCGGCGCCGCTGTCACCCAAAGTTGACAGTTCCCAAGACCCTTCCGAGACACATTCGGGACGGCGGCTGCCGACTAGCTCCAACGTCCCATATTCAAGCGCTGCATCCACTTGCTGCTTTTTCTTGCGGTGGGCCAGGCTTCCCCGATAGGACAATATTTCTGGTGTTTGGTGTTTGGTCTTTGCATAGACGACCGGGCTACACTTGCGACACTTCTGTCGTTCTCGCCTGCGTAAGCTCGACCACTCAAGCCAGCCAAATTTGGGAGCCGTCTCCCTGCGACCAAGGATGGCTGCCTCCTTCTTACCTCTCTCGAACGCCCTCCACAGCGGCTCAAAGCTCGAGCCGACTTGGGCGTGTCAAGGCGTTTGCGAGTGCATTGTCGACGATGTCTCCGGCAAGCTTCGTGTGCTTTCGGGCCAAGGATGAGGGCGCTATCGCTGAGCGTACGCCGAGACGGGGTGTCGCTGCGGGACTGCTGGATTTGCTGGACTTGCTGGAGGTACCCCCGATCGACTGAATATCTAACTCGAAGATCCTCGTCATAGCTTGGGTCGACCGTTCTTCTATGGTTCTCTGTCAAGGGGGTCTGTGACCCAGCTCAGCGGTTTTCGAGTAGCCCTATGGTAATATTCCTTGTCCCCCAATATCAGCCACGTCTGTTGATAGACGGCCCGAAACACTGCTAGTCAAGGGCGCGCGCATCCCCCTCACAACTTTACAAATGACAGCCAGCCTCAAGATCTCATCGTCTGTGTGCTAGAGAGGGTTGGCTCTACACGTCATCGGCGAGGCAGACACGGCGGGGCCGGTCCCACCACAGCGTCAACTATCATCGACCTCGCCGGCGCCACCAAGATGGCGACCATCATCCCCAATACAATGGTGTGGGACGACACATCCTCGTCCATATACAGCACCGACAAAGACGACATATTCATCGAGCCCATCGAGTCCGACACCAAGCCCCTCATCGAGCGCCAGGACTCCACCTACGCGCGATCCACTCGCAGCAATGCCTCCAAGATATCGACCACCGTGTACAGCGAGGAGGAAATCAAAGTCCTGGGCTACCGGCCATTCGAGTACTGGAAACCTCCGAAATCATCAGCAGCCAAAAGGCGCCCGCCTCCGCCCCCGCCGCCCAGGCGCACGAATCCCGCCGCGCCGGTGAATTCCCTCCAGGACTTCAAGCCCATGCCGCCGGCCAGGCTCCGCGAGATGCAGACGTACATGCACGCCACCAGCCTCCCGTCCGACCCGCCCGCCTCGCCGCGCGTCAAAGACCGCTACGCCGCGAAGATGGCCGAGCGCGCCCGCCGCAAGCGCCTGGCGGCGCAGCGACGTGCCGGTGACCAGTGGCCGGGCTGGGTGCCGGACGAGAAGGTGCTGGGCGGGTCGCGGAGCGCGCGACAACCGCCACCGGGGGCCATGCACCGCTCGGCGACGATGGCGACGATGGCTTCGACGAAGCGGCTCTCGTCGGCGAGCGAGCGGTGGATGAGCCCCGCCACGTGGCGGCGGCGTATGTGGGGTGTTTTGGTGGCGCTGGGCGTGCTTGCGCTTATTGCGGTGATTATTGTCGTGACGCTTGTTGCGCGGGATAATGCGCCGGCGCTGAACCTGCGAGTGCTTGACATGAGGGTCGTGGAGGCGGAAAACCTGTCTGCGCTGCCTTCGGCTTCTTCGTCCATTGCGGCATCTGTTGCGCCACGCCGGCTGATAGCGCGACGCTTCCGAGCTTGAGTTTGGGCAAGCTTTTGGGTCGGTCTGCCCTCCGACATGAGCGTGAGGAGGAAAACGACTCTGATTTGAGCGGCTTCGCCGAGCAAGCGTCTTCATATCCTCTGCGGGGTCTGGAACCATATTACGGCCATGATCTTTCAGAGCAATGTGTTCACAAACCGCCACAAGGCTCAGGTGTCCTGTTACTGGACCTGCGTAGCTTAGGCTTTCGTGTGTGTGGGAACTCCCTTGCGGCCACGTCTTTCTGGATGTGCAGAGGTAAAGAAACACTCCCTTTCTGGGGTTTAGACAACGTCTTGTTGTCAGAAGGATTGCTATATTATTTGGTTTTGTAAGCATGGCGTTTGTGGAGAAAAGACTCGGGGCATTGGTCTCGGGCACGTTTATTGTCTAATGTACATTTGGTATGGTCATAGTAATAGGACTCAAATCATCAACTGTCCCAGCAACCAAAGTGTTGCCAGTGCCACATCCAAATACGATGCCCTCGTCAAAATGGGCAGTCTAATGCGCCCGTGAATATCTAGTGGAGATTGCCCACCCCCGTGCGCCTATAGTGCTCCGTCAACCTGACCATGAACGCCTTGTGTCCGGAACGCCTCCAATCCAGCCCATGAGATCATGCCGTCAAGAAAACAACAACCAGACAGCCTCTTTCTCGACTCTATCCCATCTTGCCAAGAGGGCCGCTGTGTCCGACTCGCAGCCCACAACTCAGCACGTCGCCCCTCTCACTCTTCCTCCTTCGGCATCCGCATCCACGCATCAATCGCCGCCGAAAACGCTGCAAAACCCCCACACCCCACAGCCATCGCCTGCGGGCCGCCATGGCGCGCGAGAATCGCGCCCGTCATACAGCCCGCCGCGACACCATTCGTCAAGTCGTTCTTGGCGCGGTAGCCCTCGACGCCGCACTCGATGCCGGCGAACAGCGCGCCGACGGTGCCGAAGTTCTTGGCCGTGCTGTACGAGCGCTTGCCCATGTCCTTGAAGCCGTGCTTGAGCTGCGCCTTCCAGGGGAGTGAGGAGACGGGCGTCTTGGAGTCGCCGGGGACGGTTGCCGTGTGCATAGGGGTGTCGTAGGCCATCTGTTGCGGTGGGAGGTTTCGTTAGCGGAAGTGAGAGAGAGCAAAGGAGGAGCAGAAGAAGGAGGAATGGGATGATGAACGTACAGAGGCCATGAAAGCACCAAACATGCCACCGAGCCCGAAGCCCATCACGCCCGACATGACCGTCTTAGCGTAGCACGATTCCATCAAGCCTTGCATCTTGCGCATATCTTGCGCCTGAATATCCATATTTGTCAGTCCACTTTCTCCTTCTCGATCACTATTTCTGTACGTCTTGCGCGCGCCAGAAGAGCTGTAGAGGAGCGACTGACTATTTTGGCGTTGGGATCGTTCGGGTCGCCTGCGCCGGCCGCACTCGACATGCCTGGTAGGCCGCCTGGCATGCTCATGGTTGCAAACAAATGGGAAAATGACAGCTACGTGCTGAGTAGAAAAAGCGCAAAGCGTAAAGGAGTGTTGATGTCGCGAACACTGTTAGTTGATGGTTGTGGAGGAAAATCGAAGGCGGCGGGCGCTGGAGAAAGCTCCGATTAGATAAAGATTTATTCGCCCGGGGTCGGAACAGCTTGACGGCTCGTGCCAAGAGGATGCACGCACACTGGCCGTCTTCGTCGTGTCCCTCTATATTCAATGCAATTCACTTCCACTTTATATCAATCGTTCAAATCCAGCATCTGCTGCCACGAAGCAGCGCACTGGAGTGTACGAGTCGCCCGCGGCCGACGACAGAGCTGCATGTCATCCATATAGCACATTCAGACCATACAGAAGGGAACGACGATGAGAGACGAATTCGCCGGTGCTATGCACGCACAGGCCTGCTAGGTCTAACAGATGCAACAACTAAAGTCTGCTGTGCAAAGGCGTCTCTCTTCCCCAAGCAAATAAAACAATGTTCCGTTTCTTGCCTGTTCTTTTCCACCCCGATTGTCATGTCGATGAACCAATTCTTCCACGCCAGCCCCTTTGCGCCCCTTGCCTTGCTGCTTCCCAAACAAAAAAGACCAGGGAGTCCAAACATGATTGCCATCTTCCCACTCCTTCCAAAGGATCCATTTGTGGACATATCCTGTAGCTGCACGAAAGTGTCGAGTGGAAAGGCGTACTAGGGCTAGGGCATGTCTGCGTGGTCATTATATCAAGCGTGGTGCTCACGTGGGTCTCGCGTGTGCACCTGCAGACTGTGCTACACCAACAGCAAATCTACTTCAGGAACAGGTCTCCATTGCCGTTGCGTATCGCGCGCGATCGATCAACATGATCCAGTCCGAGTTGGTCATCATCTTCGGTCGCCAGCTCGGAAAGCACGTCATCTAAACACGGTCAGTATGCACCCCGGGAATCGTCTGAATGCATGTGGGTGAACGAGAGCTCATACCGTCTTGCAAGTAGTGCGTTTTCGAGTAAGGTCTCCTGACCAGTGCGAACTTGATCTTCTCGAAGCTCTTGCCCTTCAAACCCGTTCGCTTTTCTAGGCGCTTCCTCGTGTCGACGAACTTCTCGCCCTCCACTAACAAGAAGCGGAATGGTATGCCATGCGGCCGGCTCGCCTCATTCTGGAAGTGGAAGCAGTTGATGTAGTCTTTGTCGGTCGACTCTGCCTCTTCGGGGAAAATGCGCTCCGCCAGTAGATTCGTGTACTCGTTGATGCTGATCACTGGGTATTCGCGCGACATATCTCGGAAGAAACGGTGGTTGTTGGCTTCGAAGACCCGGATCTTACCCGCTTCAGCCTCGTCAGGTAGCCGTGCCTTCTTGACGAGACCGTTGATCACATCTTCGATGATTCCGTTCTTGGGGACCAGTATATCGAATGGCTCCTACGTTTACAAGTTAGCAGCGACCCTAGCAGCAAGCGCTTGCCATCCGGTACTTGCCTCCTTAGTGATACCCTCGCTGAGCCAAGAGATCTTGATGCTCTTCTTGGTGTCGAGTTCTGCCAAACTCATGTCCAAAACCTCGAAATACAAGGCATTGGCGCTCTGACTCTGGCTGATCTGTGCGTATGCACTAGGATTCAGAATGTTCTGCAGGGTCTGGTTGGTGGATGACCGCTTCACAGTGAGTCTTGGATTACCCGTGCTATTAACTGTGTAAAACCGAATGTGTGTTGGATCCACCCCAAGTTCGGCACCAACTCTCTCGGCGAGCTGGTCATAACTGATCTTGGCGCTGAGAACAAGCTCGAATGGCGGGTACTTTTCGCCATCTGCACGACTTGGGTGCGCATGGAACCTCACTGTCCTCTTGAACTGGAGGAAGTCGTAGTATTGCTTAGCATCCTCGCAACGATCTCCCGCCCTGACACTATGCAAGTTAGCCAAATTTCGAAATACCATGCAGATTTGTGTACTTACGGCTCCTCGGATGCTTTGTCGCCAAACCCAAGCTTCTTCTCTATGCCAGACTTCTTGTCAGTGGTCCTCTGGAAACAAACAATGTCTCCATCTTGAAGCTCGGCAAGCTTGAGGGTCGCTTTCGGCTTCAGAGCCTCGATCATGGTGGGCTTGATCTCTTCCCATAACGAGACCTTATCATCTCCGGAAAGTTTCTCGCCCCAGCCCATCTTCTTGCAGATCAACGGAACGAGGTCATCAACCTTCTTTTCTTTGTTGATGTAAACGTGGCCCACTCCATGGAGAGATTGTGATTCGACGTCAAAGTGCTTCAGGAAAAGCAAAATCAGATCGTTCTTCACGACCATGCCATTTGTTGGACCCTGGTAAGTTGGCCAAACAGCTTCGCCGTCGGCAGTCACTTCCTCCGCTACCTCGACCCAAACACGAAGAATGTTGTTGTGATGACTAGCCGACTTGTTGTAGCTTTCTTCGACGGTCAGACGCATGTCCATCATGGGAGTGTCAGGTCGGACGGTTTTGTTCTGACGATTGACCATCAGCCACAGACGCACCCTCTTCGGGTCTACCTCGATGTCCTCCGCGATTCGCTTGACAACGTCTTGAAGAGTCGAGGAGCGCAGCGTTCTGTAGGATTTGGGAGCGGAAGGGTCTTGTTCGAAGTTCGCGTCGAAATTTGCGAGATCGGTACCGCCATGTTGCTCGAACGTGGACGGCAGAATAGCTTTGACGGCCATGTAGAGATGCTGCTCTTCACGCTCTCGTTTCCTAGCCTCGCGGATGGCAGCCTCCTCGTCAAATCTGAGACGCAGGTGCTTGGGGATGTCTTCCTCGGTCACGGGACACAGAATATTATCCACCTTGGTCTGCCGGATGTAAACCAACATGTAGGCGCTGTTAGGCCGCATAATGGGCGCTTTTCTTTGCAAAGGAGTCCGCAGGTTCGCGATGGGTTGCCGATACTCGCCTCCGAAGTTGTCCTCCAAGACTTCCCGCTTTGTCGCCTTGGTTACCTTGTCGTCGTCGTACTTGTAGAACCAGCCGTCCTTGTTCGGCTTCAGGTATGCGTAGTAATGACCTGCGTTGAGATCGCCGCTGTGCACGAGTACGCCATGAAGCTCATAAACCCAGCTTTGGGATTTGTCTGCATCTTCGGACAAGTATGGAGCTGCGTCGAAGGTCTCGGGAAATTCGTACCGGTCGTTGATTTTTGTCATGGTGTCCCGCATGTAGTCGTATTCGAAGCGCTTCAGTTGCAAGTGCAGCACATCGGGGAAGCTCATGAAGATGACACCTTTGTCCGCATCCTGTAGCTTGTACTGGTCACCAGCCATGTACTGGTTCTCGCCATCCATCTTCTCGACTTGGATGTAGTCCTTGAAGCTGTCCTGCAGGCTGTTGTTACCAGAGACGTTGAGTTGAACGTCCCAAAAGTCCTCTATGCGGCTGGATTCATAGTCGACGTTGATACACGAGATGTATGTCTTGATCTTGCCGCTGAACATCTGCGGTAGCACATTCTCGGCTTTCGTGCCCTTCATCTTTTCTTCCATGCGCTCCATTAGCTTTCGCGACAGCTCCTGCACGTCTTGTTGCTCGAAAATGTGTCTCGTCTCCCAGCCAAAGGACTTGGTCAGTTCACTTGTGCTGACAGCCGCGTTGGCGGTCTGCAATTGGTAGAAAAGGCGTTGGAGCGTATATGCGCTGTTAGTCATGCTCTCGTCCTCTTCGGTGGGAATCTCGTACACGGCCTGTTGATTATCAGCGATGGACCACGCATCGAGGGGCTATCTCGTCTACCTTTCGGAACGCATTTGTGAAGTAGAGCGACTGAAGAAGCGAGTTCAAGTAGCATGTTGCGCCCTGGTTCTTGAGACCAACGAAACCTGTCTCCTTCTTCGAATCGTAGTTGGCGAAATTGTGCCACAAGACTCCAGTCTCGTCCTCCACATGCCTGACAAATACGGTGATGTTGACAGTGTCGTCTTCGATCATGGGCCGGGGTAATGTCTCCCAAGGCGCATATAATTTGCGGATTTCGACGAACTTAGTAAAGCCCCAGTCGCTCTCTTCCTTGGTGAAGCGGTGGTGTGCGGTATGATGGTGAAGGATTGTTGGTTCGTGAGGATTCCAAAGGACCAATGCGAATTGTGTACAGCAACTCCAGTCCTCAGGAATCTCATTTGCCTCGAAGCCGTGCTCCAAGTATATGGAGACCTGATCGACGTTATTACCGTATGGGAACAATAGTATCCGCCTGTGCTCGATGATCAGCGCATGCCTCGGACTCGCAGCATTCTCGGGGCTCATACCAGGGAAAGCCTCCAGCTTCAAATGTGGGGCCATGCTCTTTCTTGTTCTGCTGGCGCCAGTTCTCAACTTTCCATGTGTAGACGGTGTCGGACAGAATCTTTGGCTCTTCGACAAGCGGGGTCAACACCAGCTCTTTTATGGCATCATCTGTGGAGGTCAGCGTCTCCCTTGCTAGTACGAACGACTGCCAGCCAGAACGTACAATCGTCTGCCCTAGGCAGATCCTGCAGCTGCTCTGTCTCTGTCTCGAGGCTGTCTGGGTTGATGATGGTGAGGCTATCTTTCTCGGCATCGATTTCGGTGGGTTGCACAATGTGCTCCTCCGAGTCGACCATCAGGTCATTGGGCGAGGGTGAATCTGGGTTGAAGGCCTCATGGGGAGGATACAGGTCAGTAACCGTATTCATGTCGCAGACCCTCCAAAGCTCGTCCATCTGGGAGGAAGTGGAAGTGCGCGTCGAGCATGTTCGCAGTTGCTCCGAGGATATGGGCGAGGGAGTGCCGGGAGGCGTATGGCCAAAGACAGGCAAGGCTGCGGCCCTCAGAGCATGCACCGACGCGGGGTCTCGTTCAGGCGGGCTGCTGCGGGTGCGACGGGACTTCCTCGCGAATCGCTTTGAGATTTCCAGGAGAGGCATGGCGGGAGGGTAGAGGAAATGATCGAGGAGTAGAGATTACTTGCATAATATGCGTGGGAATGGAAGGTGGTATATGCACGTGCAAAGGTAGGTCGCAGCTATTCAAGGCGTGCGGTGCAGGTTGTCTTGAGTTGCTTGGAGGGGTGGACCGGATAACGAGGCATGTGGAGAGGGTTGGATGGTGTTTATGCTTTCGACTCGGACTTGAGCTCACCATTTTCTGCGACAAGTGACGGACGGGCCGGTCAAAGAGGGTCGATGGAGAGAAGGAGTGAGGGGCGAAGGTCGCGACTTCGAGAGCGCAAGAGCTGCGGGCAGCAAAGGCAGCTGCAATGTGGGAGCTTTAGGTCCACCGGTGGATAGGAAGTAGTTGTCGAGGTTGACGACGTAGGTTGGGTGACGGGATGCTTGCCGAAGGGCGACGGATGGGATTGTAGTAAACGATGCGAGGGTATGGGCCACCGAGACGCGTGGAGCGGGCCGCTACTGCAAACCTTGGAAGACGTCAGGATGCGATGGCGCGGAGTGCAGTGCAGGCGTGCAGGTGTGCAGGTGCAGCAACCTAGGAAGAGTGCAAGGTGCAAAGTGCAAAGTGCAAAGTGCAGCTCAACTGGTGCCTGGAGGGAGGAGATTCAGCTTGGCTCTAGCATCAGTCAGGTGGAGACGCAGAGAGTCAGAATAGCTGTTGTTGTAGTAGTAGTAGTAGTAGCAGCGTCCAGTGCAGAGGTCCTCATCAAAGAGCAACGAAGCACAAGTTTGGTGCTTGGTGTTTGGTGCCAATTGGTGTTGCAAGAGGTGGATTTCCAAGGTTGGTAGTATGGTAGGTAGTGTGGCTGTGTAGACGGAGTAGGCCCTCGGAATTTTTGGGCGAGATGCGTCCCGAGTCGCTGGATCAATGGAAGAGGATGCTAAGCTGCCCCGCTAAATCCACTCCACCAAGCCTGTTCATTGGCACTAAGCATGGACTTGCCCCGCTGAATGACGTCCATTTGCACTTGGACACTCTCGAGGTCATTACCTGCTGTCCACCCTACTTCAACAACCACCAGAAATACAGTAATACCTATGGAGTACTCTCATCTATACCCACAACTACTACTATTGGCGAGGCACAAGATCTTAATCCTACTGTACAGGATGAACATCAACCTGGACTGTTAAGTAAGATGTGCTATTGGAATATGTATACATGGATCATTATGGTCGGTGCATCAGAGCGAAGCTGGATCCTAAGCCCGGCCAGACACCAGGTGCATCTAGATGGCTTACAAAGGGGGTCACGTTCAACAGAACTCTACCTTACTATCACAGTAGAACAACTCCTTTTGAACACAATTATTTCTGTAGTCATTATTCGTCAAAATTCACTTCCTGTCCCTTTAATCCTCTTTCCGATAGATTCCCAACGCGTTCCTGCTGACAACCTGTATCTGACTTTTCAAAGCTCTAACAGAACTCATCAATAGAGTCATGGCGACGATATACGAGGAGTATTCCGTCGCTTCAGAGATCGACTTTCTTCGAGAAAAAATCGGCAACTCGCGCCGCGTGCGATACCAGAGCAATAGAGCTTGTTGGCGGAAACGCTGTCCTTGTCGACGTCCAGGGCGCGTGCAGCTACTCCGTCTATGGTGGCCCTGAACTAGAATATGTCGTTCAGTTCCGCCTCGAGTCCTTAGCACTTAGGGCCAAAGTGACTTCTTTAGCAACTGAGATTTGTGGATCACTTGTACCCCCAAGGTGACCTTCGAGGGTAAGGTAGGAGATGGGGGAAAGGAACCTCTCTATATCTACCTGATGAGCCGTATGCGTGGATTGACACATCTGGAGTTCATCCTAGCACATGACTTCCCAGAAAACTCTGTAGGTCCACGGAGCAGCTGAAATATGCGCTGTTTATGCCGTCACTGTTACGAGGACCGAGCACAGCTCTGATCTCTCTCTAGACAGTATGGCCACTGCAGTTATCGTAGGTAGCTCTCTCTTTCAATACATACGAACGTTCCAACAGCTTCAAGATCTATCACTGCAAAGAGTAGTGATTAGGATCCGTAGTTAGGAACCGTCGCAGACCCACAACTCTTCCAACAATCTTGTTTGGCGCCAGAACCTCATTGGCGATTTCGCACAGTACGTTTCCACTGTCAACATTTTGAGCCGCGCCAATGATTGACTCTTTGCAGCTTCCTAGCTCTGTCTTGGAAAGCAGCTCAGCCAGTCAGCTCAGAGTACCGCCGTAATTTGGGACAGACCTATATCAGGGACCGATGGCTCTTGCATGCTGCACTTCCCTCCCGATTCCAGCCTTTCATCCGGACCTGCATTGATTAGATGGACGACATTGTGTCTCTACCTATGGTTCTCCTCCACCGAGACTTGTGCTCCTGCAGCATTATAGTCGACGAAGCAACCTGTCATCTCATTGGCGTTATTAACTGGGCGGAAGCTGAAGTGTGTCCATTTGGTCTTGACCTACATTCCCTCCAGTCTCTGACCGGGAAGCTCAGGGCCTCATCTGCATAATGGCTGGACGCAATTGGAAGACTACGATAAGTTACAGGAGGATTTTTTTTGGAAAAGGTTTGAGCGGGAAGTTGGTAGCATATCTGACGATCAGTTCCACTCAACCAAGCTGGCAAGGGCTTTGGGTCTATTGTTATCGTCTGGCTTTACTAGCCTAGCCGTCTTGCAAATGAACCAAAGCCAGTGCCTATTGGGGATGATGAGCATGGACGCTATATCATGCTCTCATTGGACGGATTCCATATCAATTTGCAGACAAAGTTGGATGGCTTCAAGTAACAGCAATGCAAACCTATAGGATAGTAATGAGTGGGAGAGTACAAAACAAAATCGGGCACTCGACAACTAACATTATAGACATTCAATATGCTTCTAGCATGATAGACAACACAATATCACTAACTCTCATGGATCCATCATAAAGTCAGCAGCCAGAATGGAAGTGGCAAATTTTGATATTTGAGCTGCTCTGTGGTCCAAATATTGGTGTTCCCCCCCCCCCCAAGAATGAATCTGCCATCAAATGGCTTACTTTAGGGAACAACCAGCGCGTTCAATTATCTATCATCTATAAGATTTCAGTCTCATAATAATATTGATGTATAATCTCACATGATAGTATATAAAAAGGGTCGTTAGAAAAGGGTAGTTAAAGAAGGCAAAGCAAAGGTTATTGAGAAGAGCAGACACAGCTGTCAGATATGAGAAGTAAGAGGGAGAGAAAGACAAGTAACTGCAATGACATTAAGTAAATGATCGAGGCAGCGAGCCCAACTTAGTGCAGGCAGTACGCCAAGCCAGCAGCTGCGAGATTCTGGCAGCCCGGCAAGTGGCAGCTAGTTGTTGGGCTGGAGTCTACAGTGGCCAGGAGCTGGGCTTCATCATATGTAGCCCGCACATGTCCATCTCTGTGGGAGCGGTGACTGGATCCTGGCGTGTAGCGACAATTGTATCGAACGAGAACGGTCTGGATCTGGGTTATATAGGGCCGGAGGGGTGATTGAGGTGACTTACATCTTGATCGTTACCGAATATGGGTGAGGGAAGGGTGGATTAAAACCAAGTTGCTGCCCAGCCTAGTTGGAGACGCGTTGGAACAAAGTTGTAGAAGACTACCTATATATTCATCTCTTGCGCTGAGCTGCTCCTGAATCTGGAACAGTCACCAGGACTGTGCTGAAGGTGAGGTGGGGTGAGCCTAAAGTGAGCTTCAGTGAGGGCTCGGTTACACTTGCCCTGCAGCCAGCGGCACATCGGAACTGGCACATCGGAACTTGCCCAGCGGCCATCCGAATATACCGGCAGCCTGGATCCTGGGCCACCCAGCCCCATAGCCAGGTGCGTGGCTCCCAGGCGGACAGAGATCCGGTTTTGGGTTGGCTGTACAAAGATATTTCCTCCTTATTGACCAGCTAGAAGATATAACAAAGAAGATAAATACGTTCTGGGTTGGGATATGCGATTCTCGAATCAGACTGATTAATGATCTAGCTTTTTCAATGGCGCAAACATATCAACATATGATTATCGAATCAAGCGAGGTTTCTATCTGGTATAACCTAGCAGCTAAGTTCATGTACCCACAATCCGGCCACCCCCCCTAGTCGGCCACCCCTGAAGCGAACGTTCTATTCTCAACACTACTCTTTCAACAGCATACAATTGATTCAATTAAGCCACTATAATACAGTCCTCTTCCTCAACTATACTTTCAGCATCGTTCTTT